>PPME03000006.1:12500-501818 GCA_003706695.3 Limtongella incommunis
GCGGTGCACCCCGGACACGCTCCAAACTTCAACTACGAGCTTTTTAACTGCAACAACTTTAATATACGCTCGCCGAGCTGGAATTACCGCGGCTGCTGGCACCAGACTTGCCCTCGACTAGCTCCTCGTTAAGGGATTTAAATTGTACTCATTCCAATTTCGAAACCCAATGGGCCCCGAATCGTTATTTATTGTCACTACCTCCCCGTGTCAGGATTGGGTAATTTGCGCGCCTGCTGCCTTCCTTGGATGTGGTAGCCGTTTCTCAGGCTCCCTCTCCGGAATCGAACACTGATTCCCCGTTACCCGTTGCAACCATGGTAGACCACTACTCTACCATCGACAGTTGATAGGGCAGAAATTTGAATGAATCATCGCCGGCGCAAGGCCATGCGATTCGAAAAGTTATTATGAATCACCAGAGTGTTGGTTTTTTATCTAATAAATACAAAAAGTGCATGTATTAGCTCTAGAATTACCACGGTTATCCATGTAGTAAAATATCAAATAAACGATAACTGATTTAATGAGCCATTCGCAGTTTCACTGTATAATGCTTATACTTGGACATGCATGGCTTAATCTTTGAGACAAGCATATGACTACTGGCAGGATCAACCAGATAGCTATTTCCGGACAGCTTCAGAAGAAGCCGCCGATGTTGCTAGTAAAAATAAAAATACCAACAACTGCTCTCACTGTCAAAAGACAGTAAAAAACAAAAGGAGTAAACTCCAGAACTTGAAAAATACTTGCCATCGGCTAGTAATCCACAGTTCCATCGTTCGAGATTCTCTCTCACCAGACTTTTTGCAAGTCTTTGGCAAGTCTTTAGAGACTGGACTAAGCCCAATTGTAGAGATGTTTTCTCTACATAGTATGCTTCATCTGCTGTGGAACATGCGTCGTGGGGGGCGTCAGCCCTGTGTCACCCTACGAGCCCTTCTCACCTATTTTCATTGCTTGCCCTATTAGGAAACTACAACTCCAACCCAACTTTCCCAAAATCCAAATTCAGCATCTCTTGCCATGAATACCAACCTTTCGCAAATCAAAAATATGAAGCTTGAGTCTTATCCTTCAGTTTCTCGGACTCTCACTTCTTCATATTTTTGTGATCCATAGGTTTTCTCCTGACTTGTCTTTTCTATCCTTTTGTGTCTCCTATATAGCTTCCACACCGTATCCACGGATTTCTTTCCGCTCCGAGTTCTCCTCTCTTTCACTAACCACTGCATATGCAAGGCCTCGGTAAAACTTCTTTTGAGAGCTTTTCTATCTTCTGGCCCCCCATCTCAAATAGCTCATCGCCTGGAGCATCGCAAAACATTTACCCGGTTGTACTATTCTAACCACCAATACACGGTTACCCGGAAGTTGCAACACGGAAATCAATTTTCGTTCTATCGCCGCAAAGGCACCTAGCAATATCTGCGCCTAACATGGAGACTTATTCAAAACATAGTTACCCGGCAGTAGCATCAGCTTCAAATGTCAATATCGTCATGTCCGATACAAACCAGCCGCTGGCAGCTCTGCGATCTCAATATCAACATCTTTTCCATTGGAAACACATTCCCTTTTAATCTTGCAACTACAATTACCCGGAAGTAACATCACTGCGAATCAAAAGGTCGAATCCAACAGCAAATTGTAACAAAAAGGCTACTGCTTACAGGACTCTCGTAACGACGCCGTCTACACCCGGCTCAGGTTATTTTGCGACGAGCATGACACAAAAAGAACTCTGCCAACTTCGCAGCCAACTCAAGTTTCCGATTGTCGAAACATCTTACATGAGAAGTTATGCGAGCTGCGAGGTGCAACTAACTCAATTCAATGGCCCCAGAGCTATCCCACTTGAGAAGCCTTGCCCACTGTCCTGGCGCATGCAACTCAAGTCTCTGGCATGAAAGCCATCTCACTCAAGCAGCATAGCCACTGCAGGAAGCAAGTCACCCAAGTCTTGTGCTCTAAAACTGCCTGACTTGAGCAGCATAGCCGGCTGCCCGACGTCGCTACTGTCGGTGTCGCACTAGGATACCTTACGACTGTGACTCTCGTCAGCCCACCTCTGAATTCTTTAGCTTTGCAGACACAGAGCTTGTCAGGTTAAACACACCACTAGGGGCCAACAAAACTTGATTCGTTCCATGTCTTACCATCCGCAAAGATCCAACAATCTTCTTGAATGGCAAGCCGCAAGAAAACAGCGATACACTATCAGCTGTAACAGTAAACTCATGTGTAATCAATTCACGGAATCTTGACTACCAGGCCATTGGTCACCATCATTCGCCAGTGCTATGAGATCCCGTAGTCTGCAACCTGCGCAATCACATGCGACCATCTCTGTAGCACAGCGTAACGTCAGCGTTCAATGTCCCTCAGTCGATACACAACAGCAGCTCGGATTCTGGAGGGCCGCTTAGCACAGTTATCCTCTTCCCACCCGAACTACGAATTGAGCAGCCAGCAAATTGACGATTAGAGGGTTCCCCTTTCTCTATCTGCAAATGGCCATTCCATAAATCCTAATGGTATAAATTACCCGCTAATCACACACTAGGAAGTCCATGCCTTGCACCCGGCCTTCTTATAGTATAGGCCGGACTCCAGGAAACACCACCGTCATGAGTTCATTGCTACAAGCATAGTAACGAGCTCTTTTTTTAAAATAATAACCGTTTCGGGTAACTGTCCAAAGATTAGCATCTTCAGTCCACAACAAAATTATTCGAACAAAGTACTGGCACAGTTTCAAGAATATCACATTCATGAAACATGATGTTACAATTAAGTAGAGGTGCCAATAAGGTCTGAACTAAGTGCTGATTAATGATAGAGCTGTTATTGTCGGTATTTGAAATAAATCAGTCAGCGAGGGCAATATGGGCTCTAGCTTATCTATCAAGAGTTTTGTCCGAAAAGTCTCAGTAACAGCTTACACCGTGTCTCTCAACCAACTTTGTTGGAATGGTTGGCAGAAAGTAGAGTTGAACACTTTTTTCCCTTTCATGTGACATGCAATTCTCTGAAATCTCCCAATTGCCCGTCACTAGCAAGCAAGTTTGTCAACAACTTTGCACCCACTTGGGACTTGTGTTGGGAGTGAGGAGTACAAGGCCAGTAAAGAAATTCTAGTTAGCTGAGCGTTAATGGAATACAAAATATAGAAGAGAAACTGAAATGATAGTAATGCTGGTAGCTGCATTATATAAATAACTAGTGTGTAATTCAAATAGTTGTTTGTCGTCCAGAGTCGAACATAGTTGACGCAAAGAGCTGCCCACTTATGCTCTCTAATCATCAGCCGGTGTCAGGCTGGTTCTAGTAGGCCCAACATAAAATTGTCCGAAAAGTTCGGCAGGCGGTCTATCTTTGAAAAAGTCATGATCGATCCTGTAGTGCCAGTCATAGCTTACAGCACAATTAATTACTAGTAACAGGTGAGAAAAGCTTGAGAATGACTACACAATGTATGATTCCGTCTCTTTGTATCTATGTTCGCATCGTCTAGGGTAAGTCACTTTCCTATGTAACATTTTATGTGCATCAATATTTCCCCCCGGCTAGGCACGCCATGTCAACCAGAAACACTGTTTTATATAACAAACTCACGTAACGCGAACTTTTCACGAAAACTAATAAAATGCCAATACATGGTGAATACTGCGTTAATTTCAATTTTGTATCTCAGCGGTAGCACACAATAGCTCAAAGGTATCAAATATTTTTCATCAATCACCTTATCATATTTTCGAATTTTTGATTTTGGCTACTTGGATTTTTGTCTACTTGGATTTTTGTCTACTTGGATTTTTGTCTACTTGAAAACTCCCGAATACTGTTGAGGGATATTTCCACCTTGGGATGCATTGGTGGCAGACATGTTGGGCGTTATAGGAAAGTTTATATTGGAACAGATAGAAAGTGTATTTGGACTGATTTCCTAATGAAAAGAGCTGAAATATCAGCTCTTTATATATAAAGCCAGGGGTAGTTAGTCAACACATGAAACGTAGTGCGTTTAAAGGTTTGTGTTAAACTAATATAAGTCCAGATCAAGGCCTAGTGTCTGTACTTAGTGATTTGTTGAATCTTGACTATCGTCCCAAAATCTCAACAAATACAAGACATGCAAGGCAAATCATTGATGTGATTGAGAAAGCAACAACGGTAAGTGAGTGACACAGGCAATAATTCGCAAATCAATTGGCCAAATTTGCACGTAATCAATTAAACTGATGATATATAGCGCTAGAACCCAAAATTTATTTTTACGTTATGAGCTAATGTTCATGCCGATTTCTCCAGTGATATGTTTATAACCGACACATGGACTGTCAGCCATGCAAAGTTGCATCTAAATAAATATTTATTACAAGTACAGACATTGCTTTTACAATAATTTCAATGAGCAAATCTAAAATCGAGGCGATGGTTACCTTTATCTGTTGTTGTTTTCAAATAGTGTAGCTGTTCTTCCTCGGTCATGGCGTTCCAAATCTTGTCTCTCTTAGCATTAACATGCTTATAATAAAAGTGAGACGCTGTTAAAATTACAAAGCCTGCGGCAGCTAATCCAATCAACACATGGTTACCTCGTCGATACATTGGTGCATCATCTGATCGGTAAATCTGGGTGGAGATGATACTTCCAACTTGTACAAATATGTTGTAAGCCGAAGATGCAACGGTCCTTGCTCTTACCGTGTTAGCATTTCTTGAATTGAGAGCAACTAAGATTGGATGGCAGTAGGGTCCACAAAGGATGAAAAAGAGTATTGCATACTCTGACCACTTTGCCGTTGTCTCTGGAATCGTTGCTAGTGCGATGAGTGGAAATAATGGCCAAAGGACCTGAAGAGTAGCAAAGAAGAACCTGTTGTTTCCAGGGAATCGTTCCGACAAGTATACGTAGATCAAAATGATAATAATGAAGGCAACGTTTGGTGGAATGGTGAGCAAACTGGTATTGAAAGTACCAAACCCAAGTTCTTTTAGAATAATTGTCAAATAACTTCCGGGTGGTGCCGTCGGGCAGTAAATGATAATTCCAGCAATCCAGGTTGGCCATAAATGATAGTTCGAAAGAGTCTCCCAAATCTCTTTTGCCGTGAGACCCTCTCTATTATGCATATCTCCCTTGGATGGGTCGTCCCGCAAAACCCTGTTCACAATAATGACTTGCTCACGGTGGGTGAAGAAATGCTCACGTTTGAATATTTTCGAAAAAAGGTTCTTTTGTGTCACTGATGGCGTAAGATAGAAAAAGGAAATGACCCCGACCACAAAGGTCAAAGCACCTTCGATCAGAAAGACAAACTGCCAGCCAGCTAGACCACCGCTCTCTGCATGCAAGAGACCGAATCCGATGAATCCACCAACAATTGTTGTGAATGTCAATGCTCCCCAAAACCAGCTTAGTCTAATTGGAAGTTCTTTCCCTGTGTAGTAATAGGAAAGGAACAAAACTGTGTCAGGGATAAAGCCACCTTCGACCAATCCAAGAGCAACTCTGGTGCCATAGAACGATTTCTTTCCTGTGACTTTGCACTGTAGCATGGCTACAATGCTCCATAGCATCAATTGAATAGGAATCCACCGATCTGGACCAAATTTCTTGGAAATGAGTTGCGATGGCAGTTCCATGAATAAAAATGCAACAAGGAAGAGCATTTGGCCATTGTTGTACTCGTTAGTGGTGATATGATTATCCTTCAGAAAATTTCCAGCAATCGCCTGGCCAATATTGCCTCTGTCTAACTGCAATGCGAAAAACATGACAAGCACCCATGCCATAATCCGAATATCTATCTTGCGAACGACTGCCTTTTCTTCCTCTTCGGTGTAAGTGGCATTTGGATCGAACACAGAATAGTTTTCATAGTTTTCATTCGGTTTATACACCTCATTCCATTCTATGGTGTGCTTCAAGGTACGACCATTTTCAACGTCCGAGATGTCCGAGATGTCCGAGATGTCCGAGGAGTCAGAGCCTCGATTGGTACTTGTCTTTACCGTGTACTGAGATTTTCCGCGATTAAATAGATTCTCTAAGCCCATTGCAGTCTTCCGTGCCCTCTTCAATCGGGAACATTGCGCCAATTTATAGGGCTGACGAATACCGGTGTACATCTAAGCTAATTGAGACTTTCCACAGCATATGCAAGCTGTGCCATAGCATTTGCCCGCTTATTGGCTCCATTAATTTTGCTTGCATACAGTAGAGGAGTCTGAGCACATCAGATCGGGGACAAAAAACGTGGTGATAAGCCTCATGCAGCGCCCGCTGGAGAGTGTTGATAAAGCCAAGTCCACGCTAAGCTAACGCTAAGCCGCCGCTTGCAAGGCGATTGGAAATTGATTTTTTTATGCAGCCTTCGTCGTTTGCAACTTTGCCTTATGACATATAATCGAGTCCATCGAAGTTGCTCATGTTGTCCGGCTCATGAATATGCACTTGCCGCTGCTTCGCTGACATGCGATGTCGTCAGACTCGGGCTATTTGAAATCACCATCTTGGCGTGCCATCACGTGCACTGGCAGCATTCTTGTTGACAGGGGACAAGCTAGAGCCAGTCAATTGCTCTTGCAAGCTAGTCATTAGACGCCATGAAAAAATGGCGACCGTTTTGTTACAGTTCTGTCGTTCTGCAGATTCCCGGGTGTTTCCTCAACAAATAGAGTTGCACGATAGCCCTGTAGAACTACGTGTTGGCGATGGCTGCCACTCAAACCAGACAAGGCGGACGAAACATGCAGGGTTGCAGATAGTCAATTGTAACACAAATACCCAGTAGTCTCAGCAAACGTCTTGTCATAGCCATAGGAACGCGCCAAAATGTGCAAACTATTGTCCGCCATGTAATAAGAGTGTCGACGGTAAGGTGGATATTCCTTCCCGATGACACCAACGCACAGCATATTCTGACAGGATTTCTCTTTTCAATGATAACACACAGATCCGCTGTTGATTCAAGAATGTCTCTGGAAACTACGCTGAGAACAGTAGAACGGCTCTAGCGAAGCAAAGCAAGCCTTGAAAGAGAAATTACCCATTCCGGTTTACATATTCCTAATATGGTAATATGGGACTCATCTCCCTGGAAAGAAGTCTTGTGAAGTAGCAGGCACAATGGGGTTGTCTTGACATCTTTACAGAAGAGAAAGTCTAGACGCTGATCTCTAATCCTAAATCACACCTCGCAAGGCTAATGTAGTGGCTATTCATATGCTGAATCTGTATCCAGCTGGCGGAGCATGATACAAGTCCGTGGTAAAAGCTCATGTGTAGCACGCTTGTTTGAGAGCTTCTTGTCCGAACCCGCGTTCAAACTATGGTTCTTTGTCTCAGCTTTTGTATGCCCTCATGTTCTGCGTGTGTTCTGCATTACAAATAAATGAGTCCGGCCTCACCGTAAACGTGAGGACACCCATTCAAATCTGCACATGTGGTAGCATTTGCCGAGTTCTGTCCATTACCATCAGCTGTGCATGCCAGAATAGATCGAGCGCCTCATGCTATCAATGGCAATGTGCTCATTCGTTACGCAAGAATTGATTGGAGAATAGGATATAAAAAGACTAGTAAGATTAGATTGACACTCAATCAACAGCAATACACAATGCGTGGAGATTTTTCGGGTACAAATCCGGTCGCGAATTACCAGCCGTTTTGCATTGCCGCCTGCCATGAAATCAATAGGGTAATTACATGCCGACAACAAATTTTTAGTCATTATCTGATGCGAAGAGCGTCGATTAGTTTTCTCGGATCAACAATAAATAAACAAAGGATTTCTTTCCATGAGTCAGTGCTGACACCCATTTTCCTATCAAAACTTCATTTTTTGTGAATAATGTGATTTTCTTGGCTTCGTGCGAGCGCTCACAGACGCCCCTTCGCTGCCCACAGATTATCTGATGCCGTTCAATCAACGAAATAGGTAATTATGGTGATTGGCCATTTCTAACGCATCATCATTCCGACCTGCCTTTGGAACGTGCTAAATCTTTATAAGATTTTCAACCTTGATCAACCGACCAATCGCTTGGAAGTTGTTTTATGAATTATTTGTGACGAAATTCGTATCAGAGCGAAGAAGTGGCATGAGCTGCAAATTCGGATTCTAGAAACCTGTTGTTATCTCCGATAATTTGACTGTTTTTTTTTTGCTACTGCATTTGCTACGGCATTAATTACGTACTTGCATTAGCTAGAAAAACCAGTCACCAATTACGTTTCTCGACGGATATAAAATGGCTCGGCAATCTGATAATCTGATAATCTGATAATCTGATAATCACCATGACTGGAATTAACCAATTTTTCAAGAAAGGCTCTGACAGAATTATGGTTGCCTCTATGCTCCACAGAAGTGACAATGGGCATAGCGACGAAGGTTCCACTACTGATGCCAATTCTGATGTAGCACTCGAATATCAGAAAGAAGTAGAGGCGAACCCAGATCATGTTACTAAAGGTGCTTTGCCTGGTGTTGTTAAATCCGAAGCTGTCACTATTGTTTGGAGTCAATCTGCTGTCTATATAACATATGCTTGGATCTGGGTGTGCTATTTCATGCTTGCATTCCATTCGTCAATTGGCGTGAGTGTCATCACCTATGCCTATTCTAAGTTTGAGACTGCCTCCCAAATTAGCACCGCGTCAATTTTGGCAACGATTATTGGCGGTGTTTTGAAACTACCGATAGCTAAAACATTGAATCTTTGGGGTCGTGCGGAGGGGTTGTGCGTCTTTCTCGTTATCTATGTCCTCGGTATTATTGTCATTGCCTCATGTAACGGCCCTAACTCGTATGCTGCTGGTTACGTTCTTTATTGGATTGGATACGATGCGATTTATCTTATCCTTGACGTATTTGTTGCGGATACCTCTGGCATGAAAAACCGAGCATTTTCTTTCGCCTTTGCTAGCACTCCGTTCATTTGCACAGCATTCACTGGACCGCTGGCAGCTCAAAGCTTCTTAAAAATGACCACATGGAGATGGGCATATGGGGCCTTTGCAATTATCATGCCATTTGTGTTTGCTCCTCTTGCGATTGTCTTCAAGTTCTATCAACGAAAGGCCATAAAGCTAGGTATCATTGAAAAGAAGGATAGTGGTCGATCATTGATGCAGAGCATTACTCACTATTTTCATGAGTTTGACATAATTGGCGCATTTCTGTTGATGGCTGCGTTTGTTCTATTCTTGCTGCCATTCAGCATGAATTCGTATGGCAAAGCAGAATACAAAGGCGCCACATTTATTGCCATGGTTGTCATAGGGATCCTTCTGTTTCCATGCTTCTTTCTGTGGGAAAAATATGCTGCAAGGACGCATTTTATTCGCTACGCACTTCTCAAAGAAAGAACCGTACTTGGTGCTTGCTGTCTGGCCGCCATCCTCTACTTCAGTTTCTATTGCTGGGATCTTTACTACTACTATTTTTGCATGGTTGTGTATAACCTTGATGTCTCCAAAACCGGTTACATGACCCAGATCTACAATGTCGGTTCTTGTTTCTGGGGAGTAGTGTTTGGCCTCTGGATAAAATACATCAAGACCTTCAAGTACACCTGTTTATGTTTTGGTCTTCCTCTCATGTTTTTGGGTGCTGGACTCATGGTTCATTTTAGAGGTCAGGACGCCAACATTGGTTTCATTGTCATGTGCCAAATATTTATTGCCTTTGCCGGTGGTACTTTGGTTATAGGTGAGGACATGGCGGTGATGTCATGTGCTGACATTGATGGTGTTCCGATGATGCTTTCTCTCATTGGCTTGTTTTCGAGTCTTGGCGGATCAATTGGATATGCAGTTTCTGCCGCAATCTACACTAATACTTTCCCATCGACACTTCTCAAGGCATTGCCAGAACAGTACAAAAGCGATTATGAAAGCATTTATGCCGGGGGATATATAGCACAGATGGAATACCCAGTAGGCTCTGAAGTGAGAAGGGCCATCAACTATGCCTGGGGAATGAGTCAGCGAGATGGCGCTATTGCTGCCACTTGTATTTTAGTACTGGCCATTCCATCCATTGCTGTTTGGAAGAACCATAGAGTCGATGTCAAGCAAAACAAGGGGCACGTACTGTGAGTATTTGAACCTGTACCGGAGAGAAGTTTGTATGTAAATAGTATTTTGGCTCACCGCTATGAGCGACAGCCATTGGACCTGGATTTTCAGTCAGTCACACCCAAAGCGAACATCTCTAGATGCCGTGATCTATGCTAGTCATTCAAATCTCATTGCCATCTTTTTCCTCAAGACAACTGATTACAATTTCAAAAGATAAGCCATAGGATGGGTGCCGATTTGGCACTACGCAGCCTATGCAGGTTAAACAGCCCTCGTACAATTTCACAAACGGTAAGACGCACCGTCATGCAGAGCGCCAGACAAGGAATGAAGCAATGGCAGCGTCACAATCACTGAGATTACTGAATGGGCGCCAAAATCGATATCAGTGCCTCAGCAGAAGGCATCGCAGACAGAAATCAGAGACCGCGACATTATTCCATGGTACGCGAAGCGCCTGGGAAAAAATACTGTCGCTTGTTTCGGCACTTGCCGGCAGCTGGGACTTGCAACATCACACTTCACGCATCAAAAAGATTCCACAAAAATGACTATTCAGTCCATTGCTGGAGTTCCGTTGCAAAGTATAACAGCGCAGTTTGAAGGCATTGTGAAGCCTCCATATCCAGGAATCACCTTGGGCCTGTCTGTGTTTTTGATTTTGATTCACATTGCGGGAGGATACTTGCCAATCGATGAGGCATGGCGGTTAGATTCCACCGCGTTGACCGAGTTCAACCTTTCAAAGCTGTCCATGTATCCGCTGGTGCACCTGGATGTTGTTCATCTTCTTTGCGACATTTGGTCACTTTACCCACTTCTGAGACAGTTTGAAATGGCCAACGGAACAGTGCGCACGGGCGTGGTTCTCAACGTCCTGGCAGTGACGACTGGCGTTGCGTATGCGATTCTGGACATTTTGTTTCCGCTATCACCGGTTGAGGGAGCCTCTGGCTGGGTGTTTTCGTTCGCTGCGTATCTGGCCTGGCGTGAATACGAAAAAATGCCGATAATCCAGCTGTCGTCGACCGTCCACATTCCCACCTGGAGCCCTCCGATATTCATTTTGTTTCTTGTGGCTGTTATCTTCCCCCGCTCGTCGTTCCTTGGCCACGCCCTGGGCCTCGTGGCAGGCTATGCCATGGGAATGGGCTACCTGGCGGCGATGATTGAGCCAACGTCGGGACCCATTTTGTGGATCGAGAAGCATCTAGCGCCGGCCATTGATTTATTACCTCCGAGCCTCATCACGTTTGTCAAGGAGACCAATGCCAAGGAGATTCGTGCGCGCAGAGGGAGCGTGTCGGCGTTGCCCACGACCGAGCCACCGGCGGGCACAGACGCCGGCCGCCGTCTGGGGACCTAGGCGCGGTTGCCAGCTCGAATGATTGGTGCTTTATTTAAAAAGCTTCGTGTGCGGAGCTTCGGCGCACGACCTCCACAAAAAATGCGACGCGCTGTGAAAAGCAAAGCGGGACCGCTGTCGCAGACTCAATGTCCGTTTTCACCGCAAAAATATATTCACTATGTACATCTAGAAAAAACTAGAGCTGCTTGGCAAAATGCCTTCGCACAATATTTTTCTTTATAGAGTTTGACATGCCCTCTGGGTTCTTTCCCAGAGAGCGAATGATCTCGTCGGTCACCGTCGACGACGACTCAGCCTCCTGGAGCTTCTTGGACAGCTGGCTGGGCCCCTGCTCAATAACGGTTTGTAGTTTCTCAATCTCGTGCGCAAGTTTCGAAACGTCGAGTGTTACAGACGACGCCAACTTGCCCTCCTGCGACATGGACGTTCGGAGATTGCCAGTTTCGCCGGCGTTGAACTCTGCAAGTCGCTTCTCCGCTTGCGCTTTGTGCTCGGTCAGCTTCTGGAGCTCTTCCGAAGCAACTTTGCCGGGAGCCTCTCGTTGGTATCTGAGCCATTCCTGTCCCTTGTTGATGAGAATTTCAGTGACTGCAAACGACTTCCTGCTGGACAGCGGACGGACGTATTCTATTCTGACAACATCGCCCTCTGTGCACTTGTTGGCCTCGTCGTGCACCAGAAAGTCCTTGAAGTGAATAATGTCCTTGTGCACCAGCTTGTTATATTTTAGTCTCTTGACACGGACTTTGACAGTTTTGTTCATTTTGCCCTGTGACACCACCAGGCCAGTGAATGTTTGACGGACCATGCTTCTTTTCTCAAGACGAGTCTAATCACTGGTGATAGGATGTGGTTGATTTTTTGCATTTTTCATCCAGTCGGATATGATCACATGATCATTGTTGTCATGTTCTGGGCCGCTCGGCAGCGGGAAAGCGGTGATATTTCGAGCGCTGGCGATGGCGCTGTGGTACATACGGTTTATGAAAGCTCCGAGAGCTGATTTGTCGTCAGGGCTGGTCTCCACTGTTGTGCGCATCACCAACGATCTTGGCAACGACACATATGAAGATGCAGCCACTTTGACGTTTGAGCTGCACTCCAAGGGAACGATCGTCCAAACATTCCATGTGACCACCGAGCCGGGCCAGTTTTCGTGTAAATTCACTAAGCCTGTCAAAGTTGTTCCCGGTGCCTCCTACTCACTGCTAGTGCGAGCCCAGGACAATGCCAGTATCAGCGCAGTGAAATCGCTTCCGTTTGATGGGAAGGGCAGCAGTGCAAAGTTTTCGATACGACGCATTACTCCGAGCCTTGTCATTTTGGAGGAACTGGGCGAATCAATCGCACGCCACGTCTGGGACGCCGGTGTATGCGTTGCCAACCAGATACACGAGTCTAAGCTTCCCTTACCACCTAAACTGGACAGCGTGGTTGAGCTTGGGGCTGGCTGCGGACTGGTGGGCACACAGATTGGCAAGAGCCTTCCTCAAGTGAGGAGCTTGGTCTTGACGGACCTCGACGAAGCAAGAGAAATCTGCTGTGCAAACATAAAACTGAATTCTGTGAGCGCCGAATTCAAGGAAATGGACTGGTTCAGTCCGGCGCCTATGGACGCCGATCTGGTTATTCTGACTGACTGCACATACAATCCTGACGCTTATGAATGTTTGCTGCAGACGCTGCAATGCCTGGTGAGCAAGGTGGCTATTCTCGCCCACAAATACAGGCATGACGCCGAATCTGCATTTTTTGACTTGCTGAAGGAGAAATTTGTCACCAAAGAGAGAGTCATCGGGGATATTCATGTTGTTTATTTTGCCACCAATGCTCGCAGCCTTGACTTTTTGGAACCCCAATCTTGATCTGGCTAGGGGTTCCTAGCAATATATAAACGCTCGGCAATCTTGATCTGGCTAGGGGTTTCTAGCCGTATTGGCGTGCGCGCGTGAGGTTCAAAAAGATTCTCATTTGCCTGATAAAAGCCGGCGACAAGCTAGTGTTCGCCGGCGCACTTCAGAGATACTCCAGCACTTGTAAACACGCGTGGAACCAAAACACACACGAACTTGGTTTCACAAAGACACAACTACCATCACTACATAATTACTGTATTATCTACGAGCGAGCTATACTGTCCACAACCCGCTGGACGGCCATTATTTTTTGCACAATGTGGCCCGTTGTCCCAGGCTATGCCAGCGGCGATAACGCCCCTGTTGACCCTCCTCAGCTTCGCGATTCTCCGCTTTGCACACAATCCTAGCAGCAAAACAGTTTACAAAACGCAAAAAAAATAGGGGAGACACGCTGATATTTTACTATGGACGTATGGGCAACACAGGAGCATACCCCACCTCCAAAAACTGCTAACGATCTAATCCGCGCGGCTTCAAACGGCGATTTAGAAGCAGTGGAATCGCTGGTGGACTCGTCTGACATCAACAGCACGGATGAGTCAGGCTCCACGGCTCTGATATATGCGTCATGCTTCGGCCACGATGCCATTGTGGATGTCTTGCTCAACGCAGGAGCAGACGTGGATGAAAAAGACAAGCATGGATGGACGGCCCTGATGTGGGCAATAAACAACGGCCATGCTTCAATTGTGGACAAGCTCGCAGATCGGGGCGCTTCGCTAGATGCTACCTCGTCGACCGGAACGTCTGCACGAGATTTTGTCGTTCCCGGTTCCGCAATCCATCAAACATTAGCGCATCGTGGATTGATCGACGAAAACATGACACACACTCCAACAACGGCCAGCCGCGAAACATTCGAAGCTCCCGGCACTGGAGAAACTGATTTCATGTCTCGGGAACACGAATTGACATTCAATGACATGATGAGCGGGCTCGATCTGGGCCAGGATCCGGCCGCGGATGAAAGTTTCGACTCTTTGGCAGACTCTAGTATCAATACCGAGGAGTTCAACTGGTCAAAATGCCTTCCTCACCAGATGCTCGTTTTCTCAGACAGCAGCGTGCCGAAGCTGTTGGATGCTGCCATCACAAATATTGTGCCCCAGCGCTCCGTGTCGCAGAAGCCTCTGCCTGCCAACGCCATTTTTCTGGCCGCTCGCTACGCCCATTACTTCGCCAGCGCTGAAACGTTGGACAATCTCCTCACTCCTGCATTGAAACGCATCGAGTCAGTCATCAATTCTCACAAGGAAGATACTGCTTATTTAGCTTTTTGGATGTCAAATTGCTCATTATTACTTTACTACTTGCGCAAGGACAATGGGCTCTTTGAGGCTACCATACTGTTTCAACAGCAGCTGTCCGAAATTTTAACAAACACATATCTACTAATTACGCAAGATGTAGAGCGCCGTCTGGACCGCGTTCTCGACAGCGCTATCCTGGATTACTCAGACATTCCTGGTTTGGACGAAGTTCATTACCAGAAGGAGTGGCGGATATTTAGGGGAAAGCAGAAACATCAAACTCACGAAGAAGAAATGAAGCAGGTCCTTCTTCCCCCGTCCATGGAAAAAATGGCCAAACCTTCTCCGCGAAGTGTCACGTCAATCCTCAGCTCAGCGTTGGTGATCTTTGACATGTACGAGGTGCACCCTGTGATCTCTCAACAGATTATGAGCCAACTCTTTTACTGGCTAGGCACCGTCCTTTTCAACCGCGTGGTGGACAATAGACACTATCTAGCTCGGTCTAAGGCAATGCAAATTCGACTCAACGTTTCTGCAATTGAAGATTGGACACGCACAAACAATAGGCGTCCCTCAGACAGGAGTGAATTCAACGACAATAACAAGCATGATTATGAATCACTGTCCGAACTATGCAGAAGACATTTTGCTCCTCTTACACAAATGCTACAGTGGCTTCAATGCTTCACTGGGTTTGGCGATGACTTTACAAATGTGGTTGCCACCCTTCAACAGCTAAAGGCACTAAACCCATTGCAGCTGTTAGAGGTGGCCAACAAGTACCGTCCAGAAGTAGGCGAAAAGGGATTGTCAAAGGAGTACAAAGCATATCTGAAAGAGCTGTTGGCTGCTTATAGAAAAAGAGCAACTACACCCAAACCAGCTAAAGGGGGCTCTTCACCTCCACCTCCACAGGAGCCGTCTGGTGCCGTATCAGAAGCCAAACAAGAAGCAATGTCCCATCTCGGTTCTTCAGATGCAAGCCAAGAGGGAGATAAAGGCCATACAGATGGTAATGAAGCAACAAAAAATGAAGACGCGGTCAACGATAAGCCTGACAAAGCAAAAATTGACAGCAATACCCTGGCTGATGGAAACGCTGCTGCTCCTGAATTCCCTGATGAGCAAGATAGTGGTGAGCCGGAACTTTTGTTGGACGCTTCACATGTCTTACCATTCGTCATTCCCACCCTGAGAGAAATGATCATCACATGGGGCGCCGGTCTTGGTGGAACACATGTGAATAGGGCACGAAAATACGAGCCCCAGCTACCTGCTGACTTTTTAGATAAGTTTGAGTCTGACGTTGGTGCACATGACAATAGCATGTATGCTGATGTGGCGCTTCCGCAACCCTCTGTGCATAAGACCTGGGGTGATGATTTGGCTGAAGAGGAAATGTACACATGGACTTGATGAGACCAGTTGGTTTAGCAGCACACCAAAAGTCTAGACCGTCCGCTAGACATTGTCCATAATCTGCGCATCCACCGATAAGAACATTTTTCTGGGCAGTGCTCAAAAAAGCCCAGCTGCTGTCAGAATTCTGTAGAGGGCCCCGAGTGGAGCAAAGGATCCACGCGCAATCTGCGCAGAACTTTGGGTGTCGTTTGTTAGCTGTGGACACCACCTTTGTGATTCGGCCCAATGCAGATGAGCGGCCACTAGGGGGGCCGATCGAATGACAGGGGTCGGAAAAGGATATTTTTGTCGCGGGGTGAAGCAAAATCTTTCTGCAGGCTATAATTGACATAATAGTAATTACACACTTAGCTAGTAGAAATGCATTTAATTTGCAATCACCTTAATCCCTCTGGCCCGCGTTAATGTTTGGAAAATCCCTGTTCTCGGCTGCTGTTGAAAGTCAAACCACTTCCGTACCGGTATTTTCTTGATGCCGTTCGCGAAGGGCGTTTTGATGCCGTCGAAGTTTTGACAGCTCGCCATACCGCAAGCCACCCCCGGCACGCACGCTTAATTCCTCGGCTGTCAGACTCAAAAGGGTTTGGACATGATGCTTTGATTGCATTTTACTGTAAAAATCTCCGTGACAATGCAGCTATCACGGAACACATAATACTTTGCTGGAATTGATCGTCGAACTTATCGCACACAACTTGCGATAAACAGATCCTTACTGAATTGGATTTTGCTCTCTCTATCGCAATACGCAAAATGGTCTTTCTAACTTTGAGGGCGACTCTGCAACCTAATGTGGGGTTTGTTTCGAAAATGCGCAACACCAACGGCAAGCAGCCGAGACTACCCACAAACAGCCTGGAGTATGAACGATTGTGAAGCTGATATCATTGTCTCAAGGAATATTGTTCAACCACTCCTTGTTGGTTATTTCAACTATTATTCGCTGGCTACGATGTCACTCCTCAAACACTTATCCAAGCTTATCAGGACGTTGTCTTGGCATGTTACCGAAGAGTGCTTGTAAGGTTTAATCCACGCGGCCAGGTTCCTGACATGCCTATCATTCCCAAAGAAAGGCTTAGGTGTGGCTAAAGTGCAGATAATTGGGCTAGACGGCTCAAAGCCAAGAACTAGAGGCTACACGGCTCCAAAGGGCCAGAGCTTGGGCTGCATTCCACAATTTCAGCGCAATCCGTTACGAGAGACTTCGTTGATTCTCTCCATAGAAACAAGATCTTTTTTCATAAAACCTTTGAGTCCAGCGATTAGAACGAACGATCACCTTACTGATCTTGGTATCTTGCGGAGAATCCACAGCAAGTATCTTGATTCTGTAATTTCCGGTGATGATCTAGAGGTTGATAGTTGCACGGCTCCCCACACGGCTCTGGCGCCTCGCGGTAAGATGCTGAGACTTTTCTTGTCTGTTGATAAAGGATCACATAAATATGAGGTCAATGGCGTTGTGATTTGCAATTCAGATTTCATCTGTCTCCCTACTTCTTCAAGCCTTCCACCATGTCTTCCGATGATGACATCCATCATTCAAAGATTACATCTGCTGTGCACGGCACAGAGGTCGACTCTTCCGATGAGTTGTACAACGAAAAGCTTTCGGCAACTGTTCACGATAAACAGGTTCCACTTGGTGACGAGGTCAGGGCAAACCTAGCGACTTATTTTGGTCGCAAAGCAGAAGAAGACGACATTGCTCCTTCTCAAGATGTCGAATACCTTTTCGATAGAATCGCTGTCATGACTGTTGAAGAAGCCATTGAAACTCTACGCTGGGCCCAAGTCGAATTCAGCAACGACTGGAATATGCCAGTTGAAACTACCGAGAAGATCAAACGGCTTCTCGATGGCCCTGATAGTTTCGAGAATGAAGATGATTACTTGATGGAACTCAAAACTGAGGCTGCCATACTGAAGTATTCTTCGCCATATCCTGAGGTGCGAGCAGTTGCTGACACCACTGACGATCCCACTCTCCCTGTGGAAACTGTCAGAGCCTATTTCCTCGCTCTCGCCTGGACTTGCGTTGGCTTGTATGTCAACAACTTTTTCATGCCACGTTTTCCCAGTATTTCGCTGTCGTCTTCCGTTTTACAAATCCTTTTGTATCCATGTGGTGTGGCACTTGCTATGATTCTTCCTGACTGGGGAGTCACCGTCTTTGGAGTCCGTCACAGTTTGAATCCTGGTCCATGGAGTTTTAAAGAGCAGATGTTCGCTACCATTGTGTTAAATGTAGCCATCACTACGCCCTACGTTTATTGGAATATTATGGTTCAAAAACTTCCTATGTACTATAATGTGAGCTGGGTAACATTTGGTTATGAGATCATGCTGACTCTGTCCAACCAGTTTTTAGGATTTGGCTTTGCAGGATTGATGAGAAGATTTGTTGTTTATCCTTCTAAAGCCATCTTTCCAACAGTTCTTCCAACTATCGCTTTGACAAGAGCGCTTACCAAAGTCGAACCGAAAAGAGTCATCAACGGTTGGAAAATCTCGTCATATAACTTTTTCTGGATCGCCTTTGCCGCCATGTTTGTCTACTTCTGGATTCCAAACTACCTCATGACCTGTATCTCAACATTCAACTGGATGACTTGGATTGCACCAGACAATTATAATCTTGCACTTATCACAGGATCAACTTTGGGACTCGGTATCAATCCATGGCCAACATTCGATTGGAATGTGGTCACTGGAGTGTTGGGTAGTCCGCTCACCCTCCCATTTTGGTCCTGGATTCAAACCTATAGTGGTTTTTTTGTATCAGGATTCATTGTGCTGGGAATCTATATGTCCAACCTCAAATGGACAGGTTATATGCCCATGAATTCGTCTGCTGTTCGTGACAATAGAGGCCACAAATACAATGTGTCAAGAGTGATGGTTGACGGTTTGTTGGATGAAGAAAAGTACAAAAACTATTCTCCACCATTTTACTCAGCTGGTTCTCTTGTGTCCTATGGTGCGTTTTTTGCCCTTTATCCACTGAATTTTATCTACTCATATGGCACTCAATGGCCATTGATCAAGGAGGCTTTCATTTCGCTGTATCAATCAATTAGATACAACAAGGGCGCATTCGAAGACCGTAAAGATCCACATTGTGTCATGATGTCCAAGTACAAAGAAGTTCCAGAATGGTGTTATTTCATTTTGCTCATCATTTCTTTGGTGTTCACTATCATTGTGGTTGAAGTGTGGAGAGGTGTCAAGACACCAGTGTGGATCATTTTTGTTGTTCTGCTTATCAACTTGGTGTTCTTGTTACCCATGTGTATTATGGCAGCGACCACCGGTAGCAGTATTGGTTTGAATGTGTTGGTTGAACTCATTGTCGGTTATATTTTCCCTGGAAACCCAGAGGTTATGATTTTTGTTAAGGCATTTGGTTACAAAATTGATGGCCAAGCTGAGTCGTACATTACTGATCAGAAAATTGCGCACTACGCTAAAATTCCACCGTGGGCAATTTTCCGTGGTCAGCTTCTCTCGACGTTCATTTCTAGTTTCTTATCAGTTGCTGTTACCAATTGGCTTATTGCAAATGTCGACGGTCTCTGTACTGATGAGCAGCCGGCTAAGTTCACATGTGCAGCAGATGCTCAAATCTACTTTTCTGCTTCTGTGATGTGGGGTCTCATTGGCCCGAGCAGGATTTTTGATCAAATATACCCCATTATGAAATGGGCATTCTTCCTTGGGTTCCTTGTTGGATTGTTTTATGTTATTGGTGACAAGTTTGGGCCGATAATCTACAAACGAGCAAAGTCGAGCTTGGAAGCCACCAAGTTTGCCATTGTGGATAAATTTGTCTTCAATGTTTTCCGTGCTATCGGTCAAGTCAACCCTGTTCTGATTGGTATTGGTGCTGTTAACTGGGCCCCATATAATCTGTCATATGCCACTACAGGTACCTACTTTTCGTGGATCTTCATGTATTATATCAAGCGTCGCTACCAAGGATGGTGGGAGAAGTACAACTATCTACTCTCAGCTGCTTTGGGTGCTGGTGTAGCATTCTCTGGTGTGATTATCTTTTTCGCCGTGCAGTATCATGAGAAGGATGTCAACTGGAGGGGCAACACCATTTCTTACGATGGTATTGATGGGGCCAATTTACCAAGACTCGATATTCCCGACGCTGGCTATTTTGGACCAGAGAAGGGTACATGGTATTGAGAAATGTGGTTGGTTGGTATAACTTAGCGTGATAATGTGAGCATGCATTCTTTTGTTTGCATTAGTATTTTGTATTGACGTGTGAGTAAATGTAACTGGAATTCATAAACTGGTCGCTGACCAATTATCATTTTGTGCTCCAACGTACTCTTAAATCAAAGTTCCATGGACGAACAAAAAGTGATTTTAAGCTGAATGTAATATCCATACGCTGAATTGATTCATATTCTGCCAATCCTTATTAATAGAGACGTCGTCCGTCACTCGACAGCTGGGTTCCAAAGCCGATTTGATACAAAGATTATGCCAAACATGCCCAGCCACTGTAGTGGGTAGCGCAGTGGTATACACTTGTCCCTTTTTTCAATAAAGTTCATGCCTGCAGATAGTGATTTGCTTCGTTTAATCCGCAGATAGTGATGTGTGCAGCTCAACTCGTTTTCAATTTTGCAATTGGTCTCGTATCAGCTACGCTACACACCTGACCTTACTGTTCATTGAGATGATCTATGAAATGAGACGGGTCAACTTAGTAGAAATCCATGATGAACTAGGTTCTCACAGTTCACTAACAAATCTAATTACAGCGGTTAGTATGGGCATTTTGATTCATTATTGAAAGTGGGCCGTGAGACTGTGATTTTTTTAAGGTACAGATTGATTGCATCACTGATCCAGAAACCACCATTTTGAATCCGGTTATGGCTCAACATGAAACGATTGAGCGTTCTTACATAACGCTTAGGCATATAGACCAAGAGAGCTTTATTTGAAATGCCATTGTTTGACAGCCATTGATTTTTCCGGATACTGATTAAGCCCGTGAGAAATCCCTTATCTTTGATCTCTGGGGATCTAGACGTCTTCATGTATTAACGGCTAGAACAAAGGCCGATTCTTACAAACTTCGATTCCAGGCATTATCGGGTTAAGGTTTGCTAAATATGAGCCACATTTAAGAGAGATAAAGCTTATCCGCCTGCTGACTGAGTACCAAATCGAACGCATTTCATGTAGTATCTGTACCACCGCATATGCCACTATTCTTCACACACCTCAACTTCAACAAAATCTAGTCAACTTGATGGAACGATCACAAGCTGATAAAATCAGTTGATTTATTCAGTAAAAGACTGTGATTTTCGTCGTTGCCAATTCCATTGTTTTTCTGATGACAACCCGAAGACTCCACATCCCGTAATAGTCCCTCGGTTTTGGTACGATGATAGCCGTTCAACGCGGTTACCTGTAATTGTAATCCTGCAACTACGCACGGCACAAAGGCTATCTCAACAAATGACGGTAGACAAGGATGATATGCTTGGAAAAACCCACGACAGGCTATATTTATCGACAATACAGTGAAGGTTCATTGCAGTATTTGTAAAGTTAGCCGAAATAGCGGTAGTGTATGTGTTCGGAGAGATTGAATAACAACCATCAGGGTTTAGTTTGTGAAATGGTTTCAAGAGATGGCAGCCCGAGACGTATTAAACCGAAACCGCAGTTCCTTATGTCAATTGCATGACTAGCTAGTTTTTTCACCGATGTAGCTAACACGATGCAGAATACAACAGTTCCACCTATCGCGATACGATGACTACCTATACGGCTTGTGAAAAGGGAGAGATGGAGAGAAAGAGGAAAGGCATACGTTTATGGCAAACTTATTGTCAACGAAGAAAGCATCTGTAAGAGTTGAATATATCAAGACCGTTGCTTTGCTGTAACTTTGAAAAGTTGTCTTGAACATCTGAACCCATGTTGTATCACAATTTGCAAACTATCTCTGAAGGCAATAATACTAGCTTCAATATAGCAGGTCGCTGATTTTAGGACATGCTGGTTAATGGGGCGCGCACAATCCCCGGAAAGCACACGGCACGGAATCTTCAAGGGTGGTAGATGGTCGGCATTACCATAGATATTACGCCTCGAGATAAGGCAGAGAGTTCCTCCAAACCGGTCCTAATTAATACCGAAAATGAACGTGAAAGGCATCGCTAGTAAGCAACCTGCAGTAATTTCACAGTACGGTACAAACATACGGCACCATCTCTTTTACGGTGCTGCTCCTTGAACTATGACTGCTTCACTGTGCGATTAACATAAATAGATGATCTGTCACCTTGTTGAATATTGGCTAAGATATTCTCTGTGGAAAACATCATGTCATCTGATGAAATAGAATTCAATGATGTGCGAAGCGAGCGTTTGCAGACTAAGGTTTCTGCTGCTATCCATGACAAAGAAGTAGTGCAGATCAGTGATGATTTAAAGGCAACCATTGCTGCCTACTTTGGTCATAAAGCGGAAGAAGACGACATTGCTCCTTCTCAAGATGTCGAATACCTTTTCGACAGAATCGCTAACATGACTACTGAAGAAGCCATTGAAACTCTACGCTGGGCCCAGGAGGAATTCAGTAACGACTGGAATATGCCAGCTGAAACTACCGAGAAGATCAAACGACTTCTCGATGACCCGGATAGTTTCGAGAATGAAGATGATTACTTGATGGAACTCAAAACTGAGGCTGCCATACTGAAGTATTCTTCGCCATACCCGGAAGTACGAGCTGTTGCTGACATTACAGATGATCCCACTCTCCCTGTGGAAACTGTCAGAGCCTACTTCTTAGGTCTCGCCTGGACTTGCGTTGGCTTGTATGTCAACAACTTTTTCATGCCACGTTTTCCCAGTATTTCGCTGTCGTCTTCCGTTTTACAAATCCTTTTGTATCCATGTGGTGTGGCACTTGCTATGATTCTTCCTGACTGGGGAGTCACCGTCTTTGGAGTCCGTCACAGTTTGAATCCTGGTCCATGGAGTTTTAAAGAGCAGATGTTCGCTACCATTGTGTTAAATGTAGCCATCACTACGCCCTACGTTTATTGGAATATTATGGTTCAAAAACTTCCTATGTACTATAATGTGAGCTGGGTAACATTTGGTTATGAGATCATGCTGACTCTGTCCAACCAGTTTTTAGGATTTGGCTTTGCAGGATTGATGAGAAGATTTGTTATTTATCCATCCAAAGCCATCTTTCCAACCGTTCTTCCAACTATCGCTTTGACAAAAGCGCTCACCAGAGTTGAACCGAAAAGAGTCATCAACGGTTGGAAAATCTCGTCATATAGCTTTTTCTGGATCGCCTTTGCCTCCATGTTTGTCTACTTCTGGATTCCAAACTACCTCATGACCTGTATCTCAACATTCAACTGGATGACTTGGATTGCACCAGACAATTATTACCTTGCACTTATCACAGGATCAACTTTGGGACTCGGTATCAATCCATGGCCAACATTCGATTGGAATGTTGTCACTGCAGTTTTTGGTAGTCCGCTCACCATCCCATTTTGGTCCTGGATGCAACAATATGTTGGGTTCTTTGTCGCTGGTTTCATTGTGCTGGGAATCTATATGACCAACCTTAAATGGACAGGTTATATGCCCATGAATTCGTCTTCTGTCCGGGACAACACGGGTCACAAATACAATGTGTCGAAAGTGATGGTGAATAACGTGCTAGATGAAGCAAAGTACAAACAATATTCTCCACCTTTTTACTCGGCTGGTCAACTTGTGTCCTATGGTGCGTTTTTTGCCCTTTATCCACTGAATTTTATCTACTCATATGGCACTCAATGGCCATTGATCAAGGAGGCTTTCATTTCGCTGTATCAATCAATTAGATACAACAAGGGCGCATTCGAAGACCGTAAAGATCCACATTGTGTCATGATGTCCAAGTACAAAGAAGTTCCAGAATGGTGCTATCTCATCGTGCTCATCATTTCTTTTGTATTCACAATTATTGTGGTTGAAGTGTGGAGAGGTGTCAAGACACCAGTGTGGATTATTGTTGTTGTTCTGCTTATCAACTTGGTGTTCTTGTTACCCATGAGTATCATGACAGCCACCACTGGTACCAGTATTGGTTTGAACGTGTTGGTAGAAATGATTGTCGGCTACATTTTCCCCGGAAACCCAGAGGTTATGATTTTTGTTAAGGCATTTGGTTACAAAATTGATGGCCAAGCAGAGTCGTACATTACTGATCAGAAAATTGCGCACTACGCTAAAATTCCACCGCGGGCAATTTTCCGTGGTCAGCTTCTCTCAACTTTCATAACTTGTTTTGTGTCTGTTGCAGTTACGAACTGGATCATTGGAAATATTCCTGGCCTCTGTACAGATACTCAACCAGCCAAGTTCACATGTGCAGCAGATGCTCAAGTTTATTTCTCTGCTTCAGTGATGTGGGGTCTTATCGGGCCAAAGCGTATTTTTAGTCAAGTCTACCCCATTATGAAATGGTCATTTTTCATTGGCTTTCTTCTTGGATTGTTTTACGTTGTTGGCGAGAAGCTTGGACCAATAATTCACAAACGATCAAAGTCGAGCTTGGAGGCCACCAAGTTTGCTATCGTTGACAAATTCGTGTTCAACGTGTTCCGTGCTATCGGCCAAGTTAACCCTGTTCTAATTGGTATTGGTGCACTCAATTGGGCACCATATAATCTGTCATATGCCACTACAGGTACCTACTTTTCGTGGATCTTCATGTATTATATCAAGCGTCGCTACCAAGGATGGTGGGAGAAGTACAACTATCTACTCTCAGCTGCTTTGGGTGCTGGTGTAGCATTCTCTGGTGTGATTATCTTTTTTGCAGTACAGTATCATGAGAAGGATCTCAACTGGAGGGGCAACAACATCTCTTACGATGGTGTTGATGGTGCTAGTCTTCCTCGCTTGAAGCTTCCTGAAAGAGGATATTTTGGTCCAGAAAAAGGCACGTTTTATTAGGTAGTTGTTTATAGCAGTCTACAATAATTGAAGGAATAAGGTGAGACCTGTGCAGCAACCAATGAAAAGTACCGGGCTACAAATTCCCCATCAAAGCACATGTGATTCCACGAATGGCTTCCATGTATCTTCCAAATTGAAGCGACGGTGAGAAGCCTTTTGAAAATCGGAAGCCAGACGCAATTTTTGCCAGAACTAGTCTCGAGCTCAGTTGCCTTCTATTTCTAGTCACTACGTCATAATTCCCGATCTGTTTAATGAGGCCACGACATATCCGATCTGCATTCACATGCTACCCAGAATCGTTCTATCAAATCATCGACCGCAGAGGATTTATTCAGTGTAGAAAACATAGCCATAGGTTTTCAAAAATTTCCCCATTTTCCACAGTAAAAATTAATTCAGGAAACTTGAACAGTTCGACTTGTTGTCAATCTGATAATGTACTTTGATGCCGTGCAATAAAGATCGCTAGCAATCTCGGTGACCAGCCAACTCTATCGGTTCTCAGCCGTTTGGCGAGAGCGAGATTCATTTGCAGAATTTAAAGCACTCAAAAATGGAAGACTGCATTGATTGATTAACAAACGAATCACTTGCTATGTGGAAAGATCGACAAAAGGCGGGCAGGACGGCTCTCTGGCGCTCGGATATCGGGGCTGTTATCCAGCGCCGAAGTATTAGCAGATTCTCTGCGTCGCCTGTAAAAGTGTACTCGATTTTGGAGCCGAAATCTTATTCAAGCTTTTCGCTATGCTTTTTCTCACTTTTCCTCTCAAAGTTCCTATCGTCTATGCATCATGTGTTGAAGAGCCTGCACCATTATTTTCGAGCGCTTTGAGCTGAGCAATCTGTTTCAAGAATTCGGGAAAAGTCCGTGAGGCGTATTCTGTCAGGGCCCGCAATTGGGCTTGGCTCAATGCCAAGAGATAAGACGTACTTCTACTCAATAACAAGTACACGGCAATGATTAGCCAGACAATCTTGCTCTACGCCTGTTTCTATTGCTCTCGGTATCGCTAATACATGCCATTTCTCAGTTTGCAAGGAAGAATTTTTGTAACTTGGTTCGCCGAGATAAAGTTGCCAGATGATACTGCAGCTAAGAACATGAGGGTCCCTTCAAAGATTCTACTTAGATTTCATTTCCGAACATGTGTGGAGCTGCATGCCAATCTTTAGTCCAAATTTGATGTAACATTGACTCTCACGGCACGAAGAACTGCCTCACTTATTATTTAGATTGGTTACAGCTTCGATGCGCATTATCAATTCCAGTTTTGAACGACGACCTCCGAATCACCCCTCACTCAATCTGCACCCAGCTTGAGTCGCCATTGTATAAAAGCCATAGCTCTGCTTGAATTGCAGTCCATCCTCTAACCATCTTCTCAACCAAGCAAGCGACAATGAAATTCTCCGCAAACTCTCTTTCTGTATTGGCATTAGCTGGCTCTGCAGTAGCCACTGATATTGCTGGTGTCATTGATATCCCATTTACCAAAGAATCTCCTCCTTCTGAAAAAACCACGGTCACCACTCACTTTTTGGATAAACGAGCTACAGGTGAGGTGGACGTTACCCTTGAGAATAAGATTATTCAATACCTTATTGAGCTTGACATTGGAACCCCTAGCCAAAAGATCTTGGCTTCAATTGATACTGGATCTTCTGATCTTTGGTTGATGGACAAGAACAACACTTACTGTGCAGCTGACGATTCTCAAGTTGGCCAGAACAGCAAGATCAATTGTACTGGCGTTCCAACATTTGATCCTTCTGAATCGTCCACCTGGAAGGAGGAAGCTGATAAGCCGTTCTATATCACCTACGGTGACGGAACGTGGGCCCGGGGTAACATGGGTACTGAAGATGTTTCCATTGCTGGTGTCACTGTTGAAAATGCTCACATCGCTGTTTGTGACCAAGCCACAGCGAATATTGCTATTTTTGGTATTGGTTTTGATACTTTGGAAGCTACTAATTTCGACCTTGAACACGATGGAACGCCGACTTATACCTATCCCAACGTTCCAGTATCCATGAAGGAAGACGGCATCATCAAGTCTCTTGCTTATTCTTTGTATTTGGATGAGATCAAGTCTAAAACTGGTCACATTCTCTTCGGCGGAGTGGATCACGCTAAATACGAAGGTGAACTTACCACCCTTCCCATTGTTCCAGGACAAGATAATGGTGTGCTCAACGCCATGTATCTCGAAATGACCGAGATTGTGTTTGATAATCACCAAACCAATACCACACTGATCAAAGGATCAGCACCAGCACTGCTTGATTCTGGCACGACATTGAACTATCTGCCTAGCAACGTCATTGACAGTCTTGTATCTGCTTTTACCTGCTATGGTGCAAAGAACGGAATCAACCTCTGTAAATGTCCACAAGCTAGTGACGGTTCGTTTAGATTCTATTTCAATGACAAGGCTATCGAACTCTCTTATCTTGATCTTTTCCGTCCTGCGTACAATGATGACGGAACACCATTCACTTGGCTGGGCGATGAGATTTGCGCTCTCTATCAGGTTAAGGAAAATGGTAATGGTATTATCCTCGGCGATGCCTTCCTTCGTTCCGCGTATGCTGTCTACGATCTTGACAACAAGGAGATTTCTTTAGCTCAGGCCAAGTTTGATGCTACCGGCTCCAACATTGAGGTCATCGACGGAGCCGTTCCATCTGCTACCAAGGACGCCCAGGCAACCCGAGTGACCACATTTTCTGGATACAACAGCGACGTGTACCAGCTGACCTATTAGTATTCGTGGAGGACAGTAGTTACCTAACAAAGTAATAACAGTATTCTAACCTTTTTACTCTAGATAGACGGGTCTACAAGATATGCATTCAAGCGTCTGATATTTTTCCGAGATTGTCCAACCCAACACTTTGTAACCAGTTTGGCGAGCGTTTGGCGCTATAGCGAGCTACTGAGTCAACATTTGGTTGCAGTTGGCGTATGATGGTGCACTGCGCATAGACAATTTGACGCAAGGCCAGACTTTAACCTCTACTGGCATTGGCCGTTATTATCGCGTTTAATTAAACGGTTTTCATGCAGCACTGATGCTAATGCTGGCTATTCGGGACGTTGTAACGATCCGCCAGCCCAATGCCGAACGAGAACGGCGAAGCTGCCAAGTGCATCTGACGTCATTGGGCGGTTTTTTTGGAGTCCGCCTCATGTTGCGTTAGCGTTTGAAACGGCTCCTAGCGAGACGCGCGCTGGGAAGTTTGTGTACAGCCACCATATTTCCTCAGCTGAGCCAGGAAAACTTCTAGCCTTGGCCACATGGCTGCAGAGATAAACGTTGTTTGTACCTTGTTGTCGACTTTGTACGACCTGCTGTGAGCGATCCGTACCCAGGGGAGTTGCGGAAGGCTATGCAAGTCAAAAAAAAAAAAAGTGGTCTGCGTATTGCCGGTTGGGTAGGGCGGAGATCTGGATTTCCTCCTGTCCAGATAGGGAGCGCACCGGCGATGGAACTTGAATGGGCTGTGGAAACAGCAATATGGCTGCAAAGATCTCTGGGCAGCGCTGGAGAGGCCGCGATTTCCGTTTGACGCAACATCTGACACACGTTTTTGAGGCTCGTCGGCTGAATCTGCAAGCTCAGGCGCGGTGTTTGCCCCTTTTCCGCTGACGTAGCCACTAGTCCCAGCCTCTACATCCTCTCCATGCATAAGTCCGTAAACGATATCCCCGGTGGACCTAAGGTCGCTGGCAGAGCACGTTTGTGAGCCTGCCTTTTTACCATCTACTCTTTTACATGAAAAGCTTTGGAGCTCTGACTGTGTTGTCGCTCTTGGCTGGACTGGTCTCTGCCAAACCGGTGGCCGTAGACTTTCAAAAAAAGATTGTAAACCCCAGCGCTCACCCTGCGGGAGCTCGAAATGAACTCACCAGAGACAATATCCTGGGTGACCCTGCGCTCGAGCGCGCACTCAAGAAGAGATATCCTTCCTCCAATGGCTATCTGGCAGACATTGGAGCCCGGGATCTCTCCGGTGACGTTTTGCTGAAGCGGAGCGGCAACTACTTTTCCGTGGACCTTTCCAACCAGGTAGTTGCATACTATGTGAGCTTGGACATTGGCACTCCTGCGCAGTCGATAGACACCGTTCTCGACACCGGCTCGTCGGACCTGTGGGTCATGGGGAGCGACAACTCAATGTGCTCTTCGACGACATCGTCGTCATCGGCGTCTGGGTCGAGCGGCACAATTGCCTGCTCTGCGGTCACCAAATTCTACCCTTCCAATTCGACCACATTCAATTACAACTCCAGCAAGGCGTTCATTGTCTACTACGGTGGTTCAACGTTTGCCGAGGGGACCATGGGCTACGATGACATTACTTTTGGCAACACTGTTATAAAAAACGCCAACTTTGGTGTCGCAAACGCAACCAACTCCACTGTGGCTGTGTTTGGTATTGGATTTCAGGGCCTGGAAGCCACAAACTTTATCCAGACCTACGACTCCTCCCTCAGGGGCTATAGTTACTCGAATGTTCCCATGAAGCTCAAAGAGCAGGGCATCATTGAGTCGATTGCGTACTCACTCTACCTAGACGACCTCAACGCCAATACTGGAACCATCTTGTTTGGTGGCGTTGACCACGACAAGTATTCCGGCGACCTGGTGACGGTGCCGATGGTTGCTGACCCCAGTACTTATTCTACTACGGACGTCATTGCCATGTTTGTCGAGCTCACCAAAATCACCTGGACAAACGGAAACACGTCTACTTTGGGCGAGGGCTCGTTGCCGGCATTGCTGGACTCTGGCACTTCCTTCACTTACCTGCCAACCGATATTTTTGACGATTTCATGACGGTGTTGGGCGCTTCTTACA
Source organism: Limtongella incommunis (assembly GCA_003706695.3). NCBI lineage: Eukaryota > Fungi > Ascomycota > Dipodascomycetes > Dipodascales > Trichomonascaceae > Limtongella > Limtongella incommunis. Next base: position 42,456 of record PPME03000006.1, read on the forward strand.
GCAGTGCCCTTGGTTACTATGTCACGAGTTGCTCAGTTAATAGCACTGTTAGTCATCTCACCTTCCACTTCAACGAGGCCGCTATTCAAGTGCCAGTTTCTGAATTAATATACGAAAGCTCCAGTGGTGTGGAGTTCTCAGAGCCCCAGTGTGCTGTTCTGATGTACCCTTCATCGTCCACCATCATTCTAGGGGACTCCTTTTTGAGATCTGCCTATGTCGTTTACGATTTGGAGAACAAGGAGATCTCTTTGGCTCAGGCCGCATATAACGTCGACTCTTCCAATATCGACCAGATTGTATCGTCCGTACCCTCGGCTACAGCCGATCCGTCTGCGTCTTTCATGACATCATTTACTGGATTTGCTTCGGTGGCCTTTACTGCAAGCTACAGCAAAGACACAACTACCCATGTTGGAGCCGCTGCAGTTCTCTCTCCTTCGCGCGGAGCTTCGTTGGCCAGTGTCGTGACAGGACTCGTTTCTGCTGTATTCTACATGCTTTAGCGCCAGAGCATTCATTTATTTATAACGTATACTGCACTCAGGTATACGACTATTTTGTAAATTAAAAGTCACATTTTGTATATTAATGGATATTGATACATCTTTTGCTTCTGAATTACATCAGACTGTTAATCATGGTTATACGTGACAGAAAGGTAGACAACAAGAATCGACATGGGTTTTTCAACTTGGCTAGAGTTGCATTGCTGCAAGCTGATGTTCCACCTTCCGGCCAGCGTCATAGACATTAAGCTAAAAATACATCACAGTGATACTGTGCAAAAAAATTTACCACATCCCCGCCAGGGATCGAACCTGGAATCTCTTGATTCGTAGTCAAGCGCCTTGCCATTGGGCCACGAGGATTAAGGTAAATGTGCCTCAGGCAGGAATCGAACCTGCGATCTTATCATTACTAGTGATACGCCTTACCATTTGGCCACTAAGGCTAGTTGTTGTTCACTAAGGTTATAATGAACATAACTTGTTTTAGGATATTTTGACACTGGGAAAATATCGAAAATTGGCGTAGATTATTTTTTGACGTAAATTTGAAAGGTTTGATAATAATATTGTTCATTAGAATTTCTGAGAGGTTGTCTGCATTGTAAATTGCATAACCAGGTTGACTTTGAACGTTTGGTTTTCGGACCCCGCGATTTGTTTTGTTTTTAAACAAAAACCCGCTACTTTTGCAACTCTGTGAGAGGGATTTGTGATTGCAAGCCGGAGGAACCGAATTGACAAAGCAATTTCAGTCGTCCGCGATTAGTTTATAGTATTTTTATTGATTTACGCGACTATAAACAAAGATTTGGTAGTTAGTTAGTTGGCTCACGGTGACATTTTGCAATTGAAATTTAAACCAAAGCCCGCTAGTTTGCAACTCTGTGGGAGGGTTTTGAGAGTGTAAACCGGGCGAACCGAATTGAGAATGCAATTTCAGTCGTCGTCGATAAGTTGATAGTATTTATACGACTATAAATAAAGATTGCACACACACATACAGCTTTTTGGAATTGCGGGTGATGTATAGAGATCTGGGCTATCCACGCAGGTGTGTAGCTGGAAAGCAACAGAGATGCAAATGTGTAACTAGAGAGCAACAGAGATCTGGGCTGTCCATGGAGGTGTTTTTTTTTGCAAAAAGCCAACAGCAGACAAGAATCGGAATACACTGGGCGAATACACGCTCTATTACAATTCAGTACCAATAAGACAACCATTTAACGTCCTACATACTTGTCCAATACTCCGAGCGGACGAGACTTTCGACCTTTGACAGGGCACCAACCACTTGGTGCCTTTTCGTGCATGTCTACTACAGTGCACAAAGACAAATGCCTATTAAGGACACTTTGGCCGAGCGGTCTAAGGCGTGTGACTCAAGTGAACAACTTATCTGCTCTCAGGTGGATTTCACATATCGAAAGATGCGTGGGTTCGAATCCCACAGGTGTCATTTTTTTTGCCCTTGTGGTGCTGTTTGGCATCTTCGAAACTGCTTAGAGAGTCAGTCTAATGTTTTTGTCTTGGTGGCCGGTGGCCTGCAGATGTGAACCTTTGACGAGGTTTGTCCGTGGCACTCTTGATTTTACCCAGAGTGTAGGTTGTTCTTACACAGGACGGTGTGTGATATCCATTTAAGGACCACAGGTTGATACGTCAGGGATTGACTGCGGCCAACCCAGCAAAGAGGCAGACAAGGGCCAACTTGTGTCCGTCCTTTGAATGCCTTAATTTCGAAGTAAGTCATTGCCTTTTACGGCCGTAGCATACTTGCAGGCTGCTAGTCTTGCGAGATGTCCCTTCATCTCACGTTTTGGGCACTTGCCTAGCCAAGCAACCCCGGAGCCAGGATTGCATTATCAGCCCACTTTCTCAATTAGCGAGCAACTGTGGATCGCGGGGTAGATCTGGGTACGTGAGAGCGCTAGTGACTTTCGCCGACTTTCTCGTATTTAGTTTCTTGTGCCCAGTATGCAATTAATTTTGTAAGTCGACAGAAAGGCTAGCGACTCTGCCACTGGCTGAGGATCGCAAACGGCTGCTCGTCATTGCAGCAGCGGATGCGCCGGCATACAACACAAGACACCCCAGAGTTGCTAACACATGTGCTCGAGCGTTGATGCTCTGCGCTGGCGGAAGCAGGTCGTCGGCAGTGCCGGTTGAGTGCTCGACGGCTGCCGAGCTGAGGCTGTCGAGGACAAATGCTCGCCAATCGCTCGCGCTCGCCAGTTTAGTTGCGCTCGCTATTTTAGCTGCGCTCGCCAGTATTAGTTGCGCCTGCACAGTGTGCGAATAGCCCGCAGAGAGGCCCCTGCGGCCAAGGCACGGGCTGTCTCGTCCAGGCACGCACGGGGGGGGGGGCTTGTCTGAGGGCCTTGTGCTCATGTTTAGAAATTTCCCAATTGAGCAAATTACATTGAAGGGTCTCGAGAAGCCAGCGATGGAGGGATTGAGGCACCTTCCGAGCCCGGCGGTGCCTCAAGGCGACATCAGGGAGCAGACCCGAGCCGTTAGGCAGTGGCGACAAAGCACTGCTCGCCGTAATTTAGGCTTGCGGAGCGCTCGGCAGACTCCCAAGAGCGATGGAATCGTCTGGAACAAATCCGCCGGGACCTCCATTGGTTGGGACAGAGCGGTAGCGCATAACGCCTTGCGGGCACCGCAAGGTTGCAACAAGGACGGAGCGGACCTCGAGAGCTGAGCGAACGGAGCGGTCAATGGGCTCGGACGAAGTGCGAGAGAGATTGGCGGGCGCAATTGGCAGTTGTTCTGGCGCGTTCGCGAAAGTTCGAGAAGCTTCCGGCAGTTGTTCTGGCGTTGTCGCGAAGCCGCGCGGTAGTGCGGGAACAACCCAGAACGCTGTGGAACGCTCTGGAAGATGGCCTGCACGCATAGGGTAAGGGTTGGTGCCGAGCGCATCGGGGTCTATATAAAGGGCAGGCTGGCACGGTTAGCAGAGCATAGTTCAACACATTTGATTTATACACACACACAAATAACAACACAACATGTCTAAAGCTGTAGGAATTGATTTGGGCACGACCTACTCGTGCGTTGCGCACTTTGCCAACGACCGCGTTGAGATCATTGCCAACGATCAAGGTAACAGAACCACCCCGTCCTTTGTCGCATTCACCGACACTGAGCGTCTGATTGGCGATGCCGCCAAGAACCAGGCGGCGATGAACCCTGCCAACACAGTATTTGATGCCAAGCGTCTGATTGGCCGCAAGTTTGACGACCCAGAGGTCACCAACGACGCCAAGCACTTCCCATTCAAGATTATTAATAAGGGCGGCAAGCCAAACATTGAGGTTGAGTTCAAGGGCGAGACCAAGGTCTTCACCCCAGAAGAAATCTCGTCCATGGTGCTCACCAAGATGCGCGAGACCGCCGAGAGCTTCCTTGGTGGCACCGTTACAAATGCCGTCATCACTGTCCCTGCGTACTTCAACGACTCGCAGCGTCAGGCCACCAAGGACGCCGGTCTCATTGCCGGCCTCAACGTTATGAGAATCATTAACGAGCCCACTGCCGCCGCCATTGCGTACGGCCTCGACAAGAAGAACGACGCCGAGCGCAACGTGCTCATCTTTGATCTCGGTGGTGGTACCTTTGATGTCTCGCTCCTCGCCATTGAGGGCGGCATCTTTGAGGTCAAGGCCACCGCCGGTGACACCCATCTCGGTGGTGAGGACTTTGACAACAGACTCGTCAACCACTTTGTGCAGGAGTTCAAGCGCAAGTACAAGAAGGACTTGTCCTCCAACCAGCGTGCGCTCCGTCGTCTGAGAACCTCCTGCGAGCGTGCCAAGAGAACCCTTTCTTCGTCCGCACAGACCTCCATTGAGATTGACTCGCTCTACGAGGGTATTGACTTTTACACCTCCATCACCCGTGCTAGATTCGAGGAGCTCTGCCAGGACCTCTTCCGCTCGACCATCAAGCCAGTCGAGAAGGTTCTCCAGGACGCCAAGATTGACAAGGCCTCCGTCAACGACATTGTCCTTGTCGGTGGTTCCACCCGTATCCCAAGAGTCCAGAAGCTCGTGTCTGACTTCTTCAACGGCAAGGAGCCAAACAAATCCATCAACCCAGATGAGGCCGTCGCCTACGGTGCCGCCGTCCAGGCCGCTATTCTCTCTGGCGACACTTCGTCCAAGACCCAGGACTTGCTCCTGCTCGATGTCGCTCCACTCTCGCTCGGTATCGAGACCGCTGGTGGCATTATGACTGCGCTCATTCCAAGAAACTCCACTGTGCCAACCAAGAAGTCCATGACCTTCTCTACCTACGCCGACAACCAGCCAGGTGTCCTCATCCAAGTCTACGAGGGTGAGCGTGCCAAGACCAAGGACAACAACTTGCTCGGCAAGTTTGAGCTCTCTGGCATTCCACCAGCCCCACGTGGTGTTCCACAGATTGAGGTCACCTTTGACGTTGATGCCAATGGTATTTTGAACGTTTCCGCGCTCGAGAAGGGCACCGGTAAGACACAGCAAATCACCATCACAAACGACAAGGGCCGTCTCTCCAAGGAGGACATTGAGAGAATGGTCTCTGAGGCTGAGAAGTACAAGGAGGAAGACGAGAAGGAGGCTACTCGTGTCGGTGCCAAGAACGGCCTCGAGTCGTACGCCTACTCGCTTAAGAACACCCTCTCTGAGGAGAAGTTCAAGGAGAAGGTCAGCGAGGATGAGCGCTCCACTCTTGAGAAGGCCATCAACGAGACCATTGACTGGCTCGACAACAACCAGACCGGCGAGGCCGACGAGTACGCCGACAAGCAAAAGGAGCTTGAGGGCGTTGCCAACCCTATCCTCATGAAGTTCTACGGTGCTGAGGGTGGTGCTCCAGGTGGTGCTCCAGGTGGCTTCCCAGGCGGAGCCCCAGGTGGCTTCCCAGGTGCCGGCGGCGCTGCTCCATCCGGCGGCAGCGACGGCCCAACCGTTGAGGAGGTTGACTAAGCGACCACTGGACGACTATTAACTTGTATTTAGTATTACCAATAAAATTGTAAAGTTCATAAACTCTAGTGACTATGTTTCCAACTGTCTAATTTGTAGCTTTATTTCATTTAATTGAAGTTGCATTTGCATTACAAAATGGGTTTACAAAAGCTGGTTTACAAACTGGTTTACAAAAGCTGTTTACAAAACTTGTTAAGTAAACTGCAGTGTATGCAAACCGGTTAACAAACTGGTTAACATTGGGTATTTAATCTGCAGAGACTAAGTAAACTGCAGAGACTAAGTAAACTGCAGAGACTAAGTAAACTGCAGAGACTAAGTAAACTGCAGAGACTAAGTAAACTGCAGAGACTAAGTAAACTGCACACAAATAAACTGCAGAGACTAATGAACTGCAGCGACTATCCAAACTGGTTACAATAACAGCAGTGACTATCTATTCAATAGCAATTGTTAGCATCTCACAAATCCATTGGCGGGTATCCGCAAGAGGCACAACAAGGGGCAGGTCTGTTCGCAGCTGTCATTGCCTCCGTAAATTACTTGGGAGATAGTGAGGGTCGCCCATAGTGAAGGTCGCCCAGCCATCCCTCAAACTCCCAGCAACTAGCTCAAATTGCTTCTTTGTGACAACACATTTCCTATACCACCGTCCTAGAGATACCGTCATAATGAATTCTGAGTAGTAAGTTATTTCCAATACCCTTGCCTGCGCCTGTTAACTAACCCTTAGAGTATAGCTAGTGCGATCCCCCTCATATCGAGACGACCGCGGCGTGTTTACGCGTGACGTACCCAGTGTGATTTGGCTGTGGCCCTGCTGGCTAGCCCTGCTGGCTACACACCACGTTGCAAACGGCCGCTTGAGCGACCTACGCTGTGCATTTGACTAGTCATTTGTAAACTCGTCATGTAAACTCGTCATTGTAAACCTTCCGTTTGTGGCGTTGAGCGTGACCAGCGCCGCGGTGTTGAAAGCCACCGTCTGAGCGCGCACAAGGTGCCCTCCCGCAGAGACTAACCCAGATACGACTACTTGTTCAAGCTGCTCCTCATTGGTGACTCCGGTGTCGGCAAGTCCTGTCTGCTGTTGAGATTTGCAGACGACTCCTACACTGAATCGTACATCTCCACCATTGGTGTTGACTTCAAAATCAGAACCATTGAACTAGAAGGCAAAACCGTCAAGTTACAGATTTGGGACACTGCCGGACAAGAAAGATTCCGCACAATCACCTCCTCCTACTACAGAGGCGCGCACGGTATCATTGTCGTCTACGACGTTACAGACCAGGACTCCTTCAACAATGTCAAACAATGGTTCCAGGAAATTGACAGATACGCCACTGAGGGTGTAAACATGCTGCTCGTGGGCAACAAGAGCGATATGACTGAAAAGAAGGTTGTGGAATATACCGTCGCCAAGGAGTTTGCCGACTCCATTGGCATTCCATTCTTGGAGACCTCTGCCAAGTCCTCCACCAATGTCGAGCAGGCCTTCTTGACCATGGCGCGTCAAATCAAGGAGAGAATGGGCGGCTCAGTTGAGAACGTTGACAAGGCTGGCCTCAACATTGGAAGTGGACAGAACGTTGCCCCTGGCAGCAATGGCTGCTGTTGAATTGCGGAGGTTGGATGTGCTATCTACCTGTTACGTAACTTGTCATTTATATCTCCGTAGATATACTATATTATTTCAAGAATTAGACCTACACGTTCCTGTCAAGAAAGCTCTGAATCAAGCCAACTGGAGTCTCGTCATAATCCTTGAGAATTGCTTCGCCATTCTCAACAAAGGTGTTTGCCTGAACAAGCTGCTTTCGCGGTTTCTTGGCCTTGATGATGGCGTCTCTGAACTTGGCCAGCTCAGTGACCTCCGACATTTGGGCGAAAAACTTGGTGCCAGTCTCCACATCGCGAGTGGTCTTGTAAATGTGCAGCTTTTGAAGATAGTCACCAATGGCTTTCTTTCCCACAGTTTTGATTTTGGACCTGTCGAGCTTGACAACCAAGTCTGAGTAGTCTTCCTTGGAGTATTCAATCTTCACAAAGTCCTCACCTGCTTGCAAAAACGCTTGCAGGATGGAGTAGCGAGCATTCATGTGTGCCTGTCCCCACTTTTTGGACTTTGGATCCCAGAATTCAAGCGCAACCAGACCAGCTCGCGCCATCTGCAAGTAGGAAATATACAAAATGTCTTCGGCCTGTTGATCTTCGTGTCCGAAGATTTTGAGCAATGAAAAGTCGGTCGCAAGATACATTGCAACACACTCAGCCCGACACTCCTCATATGGGGGAGCAACGGGTCCAAACACAGAACCCCAAGTCTCACCCTTTTTGTAGTACGTAGTGACTGGCTTGTTTGTTACTGGGGAGATTGGCGGGTTTTCCTTGTCAAAGTTGAAGTTGCCGTCTGCAGTTTCAGTCAGCAGCTTTCCAGTGCCATGGCCCAAGAGCTCGTGGATGCCTACCTGAACCTCAAAGGCCTCAAGGTAGAGCTTGTCATATAGCTCCTGATCCTCGTCAGCAATAAAGGTGGTCTTTTCCTTTTGCACACGAGCGCTCAGAACATTACCCAAAGAAACATTCTTGAAGCCAATATTCTCACGCACATCATCGTAGTTAGGAATGTTGATACCTGCAGGACATCCAGAGCCCGCAAAGGTCAGCACTTCAAGCGATGTAAAGTCCGGTGGGGTGAACACAGCCTTCTCAAAGTCCTTTGACCATGGAAGCTGGGGGATGTATTTGTAGGCAGAGTTGACAAGCTCACCGAATTTTTCGGTGCGTTCCTTGTTGACCATAGCGACAAGTCCTTCCCACTCTCCGCGCACGCCAGAGGGGTCTCTGTAGGTCTCGATGAAGCCAATGTTTGTCTCGACCTTGGGGCCAATGTCCTTGACCCAGAGCTTCTGGGACTCTTTGTGGGCCTTCATCGACCCGGTCTGGAAGGAGAGGTAGTACTGCTCGAGCATGTCGCTTTGGCGCTGGTTGGCGGCAAACTTTTGGGCATTTCTGATTTCCTGCGCAATCTTGGCAAACTCGTCGCTTGAGTCGCCGTAGCTTATTTTGACAGCCAGGCCGGACTCTGCTGTTGTGTACTGGCCCTGCAGCTCGCCGCTCTTGTCGGCAGAGGCGATCCACACGACAAAGTCCGCGCCGTGCTTGAACACCCTGGTGTTTTCGGGCATAATGTCCTTTGCGGCCAGAAAGCGGTTGATTTCCAGAATCTCGGCCTGGGTGATGCTGTCGCCGCCGTAGTACGACGACACATGGCCCTGGTCGACGTAGCCGAGCAGGTTGCGCTCGGCCGGCTCCGTGGAGTAGATTGCCTGCGCAATTTTGGAATACGCGGCGGCCTGGCCGGCGACCTGCGCTGCCGCGGCGAACTTTGCCTGGTCGATGCGCGGGACAAATTTGGAGTCGCCAAAGGAGTTGTAGTTGCCGAGATTGGCGAGCACCTGCGAGAAGTACTCGAGGAGGTGCTTTTGGTCCTGCTCGTCCAGCTGCAGCTTGGCCCAGTCGCCGTCGACGTAGCGCGCAATGGCGAGGATGAGGTCGTAGATGGCCTCGGACTCGTGGGACACCTGGCGCAAAACGACTCTGGTGCCGAGGTGCGACGCTCTGCTCATGTGGTGAGCGTAGAGCTTTTCGGTGGCGGTGAGGGCATTGAAGTGCTTTGCAATCTCGAGACGGCAGATTGGAGGGTTCTGGTCTGCGAGCGACATGTTGGAGGATGCGGAGGAGGTTGTAGCAAATGAGAGTCTATGTAAAAATGGCAAGCGTGGCGATTTTTTGAGGGCCGTGCTAGCAAGGGCGTGACGGAGCCGCAGGTTCATCAACAGCGCTGAGGTCTTAGCCGTTTCGCTGGTGTCGTGCTGTGTTGCGGCCGTTAATCACAGAGGGCGCACCAAAACGGCAATACGTCCAGGAGTGACAGCGCGGGCGTTGCGGCGTGGGCCGTGGTGTGCTTACTTACGGAAACTTGCAACACACGCAGTGCCGTGTGGAGGGCCGGTAGAATAGCCTCGCAATCGGCGCGATCGATCTGATTGGGCCCAACTGGAGCCAATTGGAGCCCGCTGGCGCGGCGGCATGCGCCAGACGTGGGATTTGCCGCGCCGTTTGCCGCGAGCAGGGCCGAACGGCGCTGCCAGGCTGAGGGAGCGTGCGTGGCCTGGCGGAGGTAGCCCGGACAGGCCTGCTGGAGCGTGAGCGCCGACCGCCAGCCGTCCTTCGTCTCGCGCAGCTCCCAAGCGCACCTGCTCGCGCAGCTCCCAAGCTCGCGCACCTGCCCGCGCACCTCCCAAGCTAACTCCCGCAGCGCCAGGCCCACGCAACGCTCTCCGCACTGGTCACCGACCATGCGCAGCCTGGTCCCAAAGCCCTGCGTGGCTCGCCCAGCCGCCAGTGGGCAGATGCATCAGCAAATTGCCATCACTATCCACACCACTCCACAAGGGCCTCTGAGCAGCAACGCAAGCACGGTGCAACGACACACATTGCATCCCGCCGACCCGCAGATTTGCTACCCCTGACCCTGCTCTCCTGCCCACCGTTCCGCCGGCACCATGGCGTCCCCCTTTCGCAAACCAAACACGTTTGAAACCATCGCTGAGGACTCCTCGCCCATCACCTTCAAGAGCAGGTACGCAGATGACTCCGCGGCCGCGGCCGCCGCGCCGGCCCCGCGCCGAGTCGACCGGCGCACCTCCGTCTCGGCCGAAGCGCAGAGCACGCTCGCCGACGACAGCAGTCGCAAAATCACATTCAGACAGGACAGCCTCAACCCCGAGCAGGAGCAGTTTTTGCGGGCCGCCGTGTCCAAGAACTTTCTGTTTGCAAAGCTCGACGAGGACTCGCTCTCCACGCTGTTCCGCGCGCTGACCGAAAAGACGTTTGCAAAGGGCGTGCGCATCATCACCGAGGGCGAGCTCGCCGAGGACAGCGCGGCCCACGACGGCGTGCCGGCCAAGAAGAACGACTACTTTTACATTGTCGAGACGGGCTCGGTCGAGTACTTCAAGCGCAGCGACGAGCAGCCCGCCGACGCCCTCGGCAGCAAGATCCTCGAGTCCGGCCCGGGCTCGTCCTTCGGCGAGCTCGCGCTCATGTACGACTCGCCGCGCGCCGCGACCGTCATCGCCGCGAGCGACGTCAAGACCTGGGCGCTGGACCGCTTCTCGTTTCGCAAAATCCTCTACAACAAGACGCAGGAGCGCCGCGGGCTCTTTGGCGAGTTCCTCGCCACCGTGCCCATCCTCACCATCCTCTCCGACGAGCAGCGCATGCGCCTCTCGGACGCCCTCGACTCGCGCAACTTCGCGGCCGGCACCACCGTCATTGCGCAGGGCGAGTCCGGCGAGGAGTTTTATTTAATCGAGTCCGGCGCCGTCCAGATCGTCAAGGACGGCCAGAAAGTTGGCACCGCAGGCAAGGGCGCCTACTTTGGCGAGCTCGCCCTCCTCTACGACACCCCGCGCCAGGCCACCGTCGTCGCGCTCGAGCCGCTCCGCGTCGCCGTCCTCGGCAAGGCTGGCTTTGAGCGTCTCCTCGGCAAGACCGTCATTGAAAAGCTCAAGAAAAACGACCCCCGCGCCCACGAGCATGGCCACTAGCGATATAACTTATCATAATCAATACATTTGACTGGACTTGCTTGCATACTGCAATTGCCTACATACGTACACATTGCAATTGCCTACTTACTTACACATAAAAGGCTCCGCCCACGAGCACGGCCACCAGCGATATAACTTATCATAATCAATACATTTGACTGGACTCGCTTGCATGCCTACATTACAATTGCCTACATGCTACACATAAAAGGCCACGTCTACCAGCACGGCCACTAGCGATATAAGTTATCACAATCAACGTATTTTGAACAGACTTTGCAATTGTTTATGTACCTTGTCATTAATCAATACAAGTTGACTCGCTTTTGCAATTTACATAGCTACACGCAATTAGACATAAAAGTCGCGCTGAGAAAGCATCCACACCGTCGACGACGAGGCCACCAGCAGCGGAAAGAAGAGCGGCACGTCCAGCTTGGCCGTGCCAAAAATAAGCCACTCGGACACAAAGTGGGCCCCCGCCAGCAGAAAGCTCGCCAGCGTCAGGTCGTACACCGGCGCCACGTTCACATGGTACGCCCCGTAGAAACGAATAATGGCCGACAAAACGGTCCATGTGCCAAACGTGCGCGCCGACAAGGGCGACACCTGCCCGGGCTTGGACGCATAGATGCGCTGCGTGATCCGCGGCCCGGTAACGTAGCTTTGTGCAGTGTTGAACACAGACACCACTGAGATCCAGGTTAGTCGTCGGCCCACAGCCACTCAACGCGCATACTTACAAACAAAAGCCAGGACGGCAAGTAGCCCTCCCCCTCTGGAAGATAATCTGAAAACGCTGCCATTGTTTGTGTTGTGCGTGCTTGCCCGCGTTGCGCGGCAGCTTGGGTGGTCCGATTTCATTGTATTATCTAGCATAATAAACTGTTCCCCCATGAGGAAGGTCTAGTGAAAACAGCCTACGCTCTAAGGACGTCGCCGTCAAACTTCTCGCCAGAGTTCGCGTACGCTTTTGGACTCCTGTCCAACATTTTCTGCAAATCGCTCTCTGTCACTTCGGTCCCAGAAACACGGTCAACAAGATCTTGTCGGATCTGCTGCAACACTTCCGCTTCACCTTTGCCAGAGTAGAGTGAAAACCCCTTGAAGTTGCCCCTCTCAATAATGGTGTGCTCCAGATCTCGCTTTTCAGCCGCCCGCTTCAAAAGCTTCTCTTCCACAGTGTCCTTTGTTGCCAGCCGAAAGACTAGCACCGGCTTTTTCTGACCAATTCTGTGCACCCGATCCATGGCTTGCATGTCCTGATACGGATTCCAGTCTGAGTCGTACAAAATGACCGTGTCAGCCGACGACAGGTTGATGCCCAGCCCAGCGCTCCTTGTGCTGAGCAGAAAGACCCCAACCTCTGGATTCTCGTTGAACTCCTTGATCTGCTGGCTGCGCTCGTCTTGCGACGAGCTGCCATCAAAACGACAGTAGCTGATCCCCTTGTACACGCAGTAATCCTCCAGCAAATCCAGCATTCGCGTAAACTGGCTGAAAACAAGCGTCTTATGTGATGGAAGAAGGCGTTTGAGCAGACGGTCAAGAAGAACCATTTTGGACGACGACCGCACAATGCGGTCGTCCACCCCGCTCGTCCAGGGGTAGTAGAACAAGTACGGCGAATTGCTCACCTGTCTCAGCTGCATCATGATGTTTGCCAGGCTTTTGGACGACGCCTCTTTAGCCACAGACTGGACCATCAGTTCAGTCATTGCCTGCTTATCTTCCATCAACGACTTCACATTGCGGGACCGTAGTGATGGCAAATCAACCTCGCTATCCAAAATGTCTTCTTCTTCTAGCTCTTTATAGTTTGCTGGTTTCGTACGCCGTTTTTTCCCAATCACCGGCTCCTGGGCCTCATCTAGGCCATACCGCCGCTTGGCAGCCGCAGTTAGTTTATGACCTCTTTCCTCCAAGATGCACTTGATAATGTAGTCGCGTCCTGTTTTTTCCAGAATCTTTGAATACAGCTCAGCTTGCTGAGGGGTCAGTTGGCTGTAAATAATGTACTCACGTTTGTTTGGCAGCTTCAAGTCAACGTCTGCTTTAACTCTCCGTAGCAAAAATGGTCTGAGAATAGCATGCAAAGAACTGACAAGCGAGGTTTTCGATTCCTCATCAATTCCCAGCCCATCATCATCTTCACCAGCCTCCGCCTGCTGGTCAAACCACGAGTGGAAGAGTGCTAGATCGCTGAAAATTTCTGGCAACAGAAAATTGAGGAGCGACCAAAGCTCAGTCAAATTGTTTTGCAACGGGGTGCCAGTCAGTAGTAGCCTGTTGGCGGAGCTGAATCTTTTAAGCTCCATAATGAGCTTACAGTTCATGTTTTTCAACCGGTGGCCCTCATCAACAATGACATACTTCCATTCGTAATTGTTCAAGTACTTGGCGTCCTTGATGATCATTTCATAGGAGGTGATGAGAACAGAAACGTCGCCAGTCTTCAAACCGCGCATTTGCGACCGGCAAATCTTTGCTCTTTTATCAATAGACCCTTGGTATCGAACAACATTGATTGAAGGAGCAAACTTTGCAAATTCTTGGCACCAGTTATCGACCGTCGACAAGGGGCCGACCACCAAAAACGGTCCCTTCACAGCCTTCTCTATGAGATGGGCCAGAAAGGCAATGGTTTGAATCGTTTTACCCAGACCCATCTCGTCTGCCAAAATACCATTGAGGCCGTTTTCGTACAGAGACACCATCCACTCAACACCGTCCAACTGATAAGACTGAAGCTTACCGCCAGAAAGTAGTTTCGGTTGTTTATAGCTTGAGATTTCGCGCTTTGCTTTCTTGTTGAACATGTCAATCGTTGTCTGGCCCTTCAGTTTCTTTGGACTTTGAGACGGCTCATCTGCAGTCGTCTTGATCAACCTCTCACTCAAAATGTTGGAATAGATCTTGCTCTTCTCCACCAAGAAATTCAGCCTGCTGATACGTGAATTTCTCGGCACTTTAGCAATTTCAGGTGCTGGGGTCTCTGGCTCAACAGAAGTCCCTGGGGTTGCTGGATTGGAAGAAGGAAGCGACATTTCAGAGCTCAATTCAGAGCTATTTGCCTGTAGTTCCGCCATTTATTGATGGCAAACAAAATTTTGGTTGCGCCAAAGGGTAGCCACCGCCCCAAAACAGATTAGTAATTCAACGCCGGGCGCCAAACTTACACGTCCCTCATTGCTTTCAATATGCGTTGCAGCACGCCCACATGCCTCCCAATTTGTTGACAATACAAAGTTACAAATGTTTTGTGAATACTGATCCCGTTTTAATTTTTTTATTTGTGGTGCCCTTGAGACTCTGAATTGTACTCGGGACCACGTCGCGCGAGCAGCGCCTGAATACTCTACGCGACATAATAAAATATAGTTAAAGATGCATTATGTCTAGACAATTTTGCAGCATCAGTGGCCATGTCCTTTACGATGGTGCTTGTACATTTTGAGTGGGATTTGTCAGACGTAAGGCTTTCTCGATAGGCAAAATTATACCACAATTCTATAAATGCCTCCGGCAACTGGGGTTCCTACTATTTTTTCTATAGAGACTTTATAATGAGCGCTTGAACACCTTGCTCAAATCGCTGACAAGGTTCAGGATATCCTGTTTAACGTTCTGGACCTCAGGTCTGGGCAAGCTGTGAGCTTCATGTTCGTGCTCACCAAGAGCATTGCTGTTTCTGCAAAACCTAATGATGCATGTGAATTGAGGTCTCACCACAATACCCTGTACCTTGCCATCAATTGGAACAGTTGAATATTCAAACACAGTTTGATCCATTTGATAGAAATCCTTGTCACTGGGCTCCATTTCAACGTATGGGATACCAATGTCGTTAACGTTGAGATACTCTGGAGCACAGACAATACCAATCTTCACACCATGAGCAATTTCATCATATTCTGTGGTGTTATGAACAACAGTGATTGTACCTTTGTTGGAAGGATCGTCATGATCATACCAGCGTCCATGTTCTTGGACAATCATATGACCTTGCGGTGTGCCCTTGATACCGTTATAGATGTAGCAGTTTACACCTTCCATAGCAATGTTGGCATAGTGTGCCTGAGCTACACTAAACAGTGCGCAGGCAGAGGAAATAGCAGTAGTGAATTTCATTTATGGGTCGTGAGTTTGGCATCGGTGCAAAGAGAATTTGTCGCTCTTTTATACTTTTTCATGAACCTGGCAGCCTTAATACACTGGGCCAATTGAAGTTCCGGACACCGGCCGTTCGAGAGAGAGCTAGTCTCGAACCCAAATTACGGGAACCATCTTTGCAGGGATCTTCGGAGCGTTTAATGGTTTTTGCCGATAGGATAGCGTCCGTCAAAAGAAAAGGTATGACTGCTACTCAGCACAACTAGCCAAGAATTTCAGTACAGTATTAGAGTCCTCCTAATCTTTGGTCAAAGAGATATGCTTTTGCGGGTTGATTGATCGCATCTACGTTCGAGAAGAGAAGCTTGGCAACGGCTTCTGGAAGCCAAGATTTTGAAATTCCAAAGACAACTCTGTCAGGGCGCTAGAGGGCATCTATGCATTGCAAGACTGCTCAAGCTACTATGTCTGCATCTGATGGCATGTCTGTGCATTGAGGGACGCGGTCACCCACAGCGATAGTAGATGCAGTAACCAGCTTGTATCGGGTAGCAAATGATTGTGTTCCACTTGCAAGGATGTCCTTAGATGCATTTTGGTGCCTTCCTAGCCAGTAAGCACAAATTGTCGCTGCCCAATGACTGGTATTGTTCGGGGCACTGCGTAAAATGCCCTGTATCGTATGTGTACTTTAGACTCTCTAGATGATATTAAACTCCAGTTTTATCACGTTCTTGGACATGCTACTGATTTCGGTCAGTTGCATGTTGTGCCTTGTGGGTCAGGGGTCCGTAAAACTTCCGAAATCCGTGCTTAGTTTTGATGCACTGTATCAATTGCTTTCATTTGAGCTGATTTGGGGTTATGCTCCGTGTGATAGCCACAATGTGAATCGTTTACCATCAACCCGGATAATTGAAACACTGATGCAAGTCATAAAAAATATCCGCATATGCATATCCGAAGATAATCTTGTTTCAATGCAAAACATGGCGGGAATTGTCGGTTGATAAGCCAAGCTCTCATTGCAGTAAAATGAGCGACCAGAAAGGCTGCTAGTGACTTGCAGTGCATATGATGGGATTTCGATCAGCAAAATATGTGTAATAGACAATGGAGAATTACGTTTCATGTAGTATAGCCAGTCTTTCTACAGATACGAGTGGATCTGTTTAAACCATCAGGTTGAACATGCTCACAAATATAGCTAAATTATCTACTTGAATAACACCACTGTTTTCGAAGATCCCTCAATTCCCTTCTTGAAAGTATCGAGCAGTACTTGCTCAGTGGAATCAGAACTGATCACTTCCTCATTCACTGTTGGTGTTTTAAATTCACCAGATTTGATATATTGGAAGATTTCAGACATAACTCTCGGCTTTGTTGTTGGATCATTCTTCATTTCCTGTGTCAGCCAATAACCGTGACAATTCAAATCGTTGAAGATGAACAATCCAGTTGGGATTATAACTGGCTGCTTTGACATGCCTCCATAGGTGACAAGATGAGCGCCGGAACCCAAGTGTCGGATCATATTAGTGGTAGCCTTTCCACCAACACAATTGAGTGCCAGTTTGATATTGCTGGACCACTCTTTCTTGATGATTTGAGAAAATTGACGATCACCAAGCTCGGACTCTGTGATGACATGAGTGGCGCCGAGATCAATCAGTTCCTGCTTCAATTTGTCAGCGTCTGGTCGGTCTCTAATGATATTGATAGATTTCAAGCCCCAGATACGACCTAGTTGAATAGCAGATCTGCCGACAATAGAGTTGGCCGCATTTTGAATAAAAAAGTCTCCCTTCTCGAGATTGACAAATTTTGTCAACATTCGATAAGCTGTTGGAGGATTGACAATAGACATGACAGCATCTAGCGGAGTGACACCTTCGACCTTGTCAATCTTGATCAGATGAGACTTGTCGAAAAGACCTTGGGTCCTCCAAGTGCCAATACCTCCTCTTGCAGGAATCGTCCAATCGCCTGGCTTTACAGTGGTGACATCTTTACCCACTTCAACGACTTCAAACAGACCGTCGTTACCGCCAACAGCCACTGGCCCATCGCTAGACAAGTCCTCATGAAATATTGGCTTGCTTGGGTATACTCCTTCTATCTGATTAATGTCGGAAGGATTTACCGGTGCAGCCAGTGTCTTTACAAGAATCTGATTGGCTGAGGGGCTCTTCAGGTTGGTTTTAAGAGCCGAGAGAACTTCTGAGGGCTGTCCATAGTCTTTAAATACAACAGACAATGAGCTCAATTGACGTTTGAAAATCATTTGTTTGTCAATTGCGAAAGAGCAAGCGGCCTTGTCTCAACACTTGCTATTTTGTAATCCGACAGTCATCGCCTAGTCTGAGGGTCAATGCGACGATTTCTCGGTGAAACCGCGGTGACCAAGATCAATTTTAAAATAGCCGCTGAGAATCATTTTGTAATGACATGAGAAGCATATGAACCACCTCTCAAACTTGTTGCATTTCGAGCTTCACGGTAAGCTTTGCCTGCCAGTCTTAAGCAATGCACATGCCGTCCCATGAGCGCAGGAGAGTTCCAAACGAAAACGGATGAAAGCAGATGAATACTAGCTGGAAGTCCAACCAAATTTGGCTAGCAGCCACTTTTAATGATTTAGCTAACGCTAGTGGATGGGCATGTTTATTTGACCGCTTCAATGCAACATAGACACTATTCTTCCCGTTTAGGCAGCTTGTGATATTTCAGTTTCACATACACACCACCATGTGCTCAAAAGTTTCAGATTATGAAGTAGAAAAGAAACTGGGCGAAGGCACATTTGGTGAGGTATATAAAGGCATAGCTAAGGCTGACCGCAAGGTTGTTGCTTTGAAGCGCATCTTCTTGCACAACGAAAAGGAAGGGTTTCCCATTACTGCTTTGCGGGAAATTCGAATTCTCAAATCGCTACATAATGACAATGTGCTGCCGTTGCTCGCAATGGCAACCGACCGCAGCGAAGTTGTAGACGTAGAAACTGTTGCCGGAGTGCCTACCCCAAAGCCTCGACCACGCAAGGAATTTCGCGCATATATGGTCACTCCATACATGGATCATGATCTTGCAGGTTTGCTCGTCAACCCAAAGGTGAAACTGTCCGTGTCGCATATAAAGTGCTACATGAAACAGCTGCTCGAAGGCATGCGCTATATTCATGAACAGGGCTTTTTGCACCGAGATATTAAGGCCGCCAATATTCTCATCAACAATGAAGGTATCTTGCGTATCGCCGACTTTGGTTTGGCAAGACCCTACGACGGCCCCAGGCCAACGTTGGAAACAGCAGGTTCCACAGACTCTAATTATACTGCAATGGTGGTCACGCGGTGGTATCGGCCTCCAGAGCTGGCCGTGTTGAACGTGTCAAATTATACTACAGCGATTGATATGTGGGGAGTTGGGTGCGTGTTTGGCGAAATGTTTCATAGACGGCCAATTCTACCTGGTGACTCCGATGCCGACCAGGCTACAAAAATTTTCAAGCTCGTGGGTTCTCCAACGGAGGAGACGTGGCCGCTATATTTTCAATTGAAAAGAGAAACAATAGGACCATACGAAAAGTCTCTGGAGCAAGTATTCTCTGACCTTGACAGGCAATCGTTGGCCATGCTTTCTGGGCTTTTGACTCTAGATCCTCTAAAGCGTCTAACTGCTAAGGGTGCTTTAGCGCATGATTTTTTCAAAACTGGTGTGCCGATTGCTAAGACGTGGGATCTTCCCAAATATGAAGAATCGCATGAACTCACTTCACGCATGAGAGAGAGAACTAGAGCTGCTGAAAGGGCCGAGCGTGCGGAGGAGCACAACAAGAGAATGAGATACGACAATCGGAACGAGCGTGATGGTCGCTATGATCATGGGGGTTACAACCAAGGCTATAATGGGGGTAGAGAAAGACATGATCGAAACGATAGATATTCTCGCTACGACCGCCGTGACTATCAGCAGCCACCCTATAGGAGAGGGGGCCACGTTGACTCGCGTCCGCCATATAGGCAGCATCGTCAAGAGCCATTTCGCACGACACCACCGTACCGCCGGAAGGATACACCACAGAAGCCCTTACCTAATTTGCCTGCTGCTCCTCCTCCTAGGCCGTACTAGCACAAGGTTCAACTATATATATTTATGTATCAACTGATAGATTTGGATTTACCCGTTAAGGTGAATAAATAATGCAAGCATTTGCTCCCGTTAATCTGGATTGCTTGCGAGTCAAAACTGCAACCATAAATGCAATACTCCAGCAGGGCAATTACACAAATTCTGTTTCTCTCGCATACAATCACAACCACTGCGGTCTCAGTGGACAAGATCTTGATGTAAGCAGTTGCACAGACTTCTTGGCATCGACACGTTTTTCACAGCTCTTGTTAGTTCACCGAGATCTCGTAGGGGAAAGGCACCAGTCCTGTCGACATGATCGCGGGGATGTGGCCTTTATTCTTATTGACAGTGTCCACCATTCTCATAAAGATATCCCTCAGTTGTCTCTTTGTCTTCTCCCTCGAGGCCTCACGTTCAGAGTCGTTCTGATTCACCAACACATTGATACTAATATTCCACTGTTCCCAGCTGACGTTCTCTTCGTTCTTTCCAAACCATGACTGGCGTCGAGCAACAGTCTCAAAAAACTTTATGACAATCTGGCCACTTTTCTTGTAGCCATCGCCAGACGACCTTAACGATGTGATCAGCTCATTCACTTTATCATTGACAGCACTATCCAGCTGGGGGTTAACGGGACAAGGATAGGGTATTCCTAAAACCTGCCTCGTTTGGGGCTGTATCAACCCAAAGAGCCGGTGAAACAAAATAGACGACACGATAGCCTTAGACACTTCTACGACATAGTCTTGATCCACAGATATCGCATATTTAACGTTCATTATGCTGTCGGACGGATTGGCCGTGTATTGCGCTATCAGTGACGGCTGTGGGGTGACTCAGTTCGGAAGAATAAGTACACTCCCAAATTGTTTCTCCACAATCCAAGCGGATGAGAAATGCAAGTACTGCTGTTCGGGCGTACCAACAAACCTGAGAGTTTCCTTCAGTGCTGTTTGCTTCAACATTACATTTTCCAAATACCCGACACTAGCAGCTACAGGCGAGGTTCATACGTAGTATAGATATTTGTCAATTGCTTAGCTGCTGATGAAGGAATTCGATCCGAAGTGTCCACATATAGTCGTGAGTAGAATACTATCTCTTGTTTGCCAATACTTTTGCATCCATCGGTCAGATTTATTTGCATCTTTGAGCGGCTGAAAAGCTAGCAAGATATGCGATATACCACTAGATCATATAAACTGGTCTGTCACAAACTTTCACACATTGAATGACCTAAAAATGGATTCAATTTATGCATTGATAACTCTCGCAGTGACTCCAACTCTATGCAAGAGAAAACTGGCTTTTTGTAGTAATACAGCCGAAATTACCCTTGAGTGAAGCTATAGACTCGGGATAGACAAAAATCCTAGATACGGTGGAGCCCGTTACAGCAGAATCATCGACATGAACATCCTGCTTGGGTCGCACAAAGAAAATGAAACCCCTGCACATCATCTCGAACTTTTCAAGAAATGCAACTTTCATGAGTACTGTCAAGGAGGTTGCTATTCAAAAGCAGAACTGGCTTCCAGGATGGGCATGTGAATTTGAGAAGTGCACTTTGGATGAGCGAGCTGCGGTTCGTCATGAAATATCGGTACGAATCATCCGCGTTATCTCCTCGATTGGCAATTGAAGCATTGTCGTATCAGCCACCACAGACCTCTTACTGGACTGCCAGCTTTCTCATGGCCAATGTGCACCCGTAGGATTACTCTCATATTGTGATGTCTGGTAATTTCAGGTTCGCAGTACCACATTTGTTGGAAAGAATAGGCTGTAACACTGAGCCCATCACTGGATATATGTCAAGTTCTCCAGTATGTATGATTATCAGCAAAGCTTTCATTGCGTCACTGGAAGAATAGTTATAGTAAGATTTTCCAAGCAACTCTTTCCAACCTCTGATTTTCAGAAACCGACAACAGATAATCATCACCCTCAGCGCTGATTAAGTACAACCGAATTAGCAGAGGAGATGATGTCCTTGACAGCAAACGGACAGGGAAATTTAAAAAGTCCTATATCTTGCAATTGAAAGGCTCAAATATATTTCATTGTTCCTAATATAAATAATTTTTTTATGCAAAACTCCAAACCCAAACCATCTTTATGGATATTAAATTGATGAGATTGGAATTACAGCCAGTGAATCACACTCATTTGAAGTCTTCGCGCAATGTAGTCGAGCCATTATAGCGTATTGAACAATGCGGAGCACATCGAGACGCAAAGAAACCGTTCAAAAGAGCTTTTTCAAACCGACAGAGCTGTCTGATTTCCTATTTTTCATCATTGTGACTCTTTGGACTCTGGAGAGATGTTTCAGGGAGTGAATGATAATGACTGCCGTGAAAATACAAACAACGGCAGAAACCGCTCCAAACCCCCAATTATTTTCTTCTATAAAGTTTGTCAAATTCATTCCGTAAAGAGATGCAATAAATGCTCCACCAGAAAGCCCTAGAGTACCAATCTGGAATCTCAGGTCCAATAACATTAGCGAATTTCTGTTGGAGTCGAGAATAATGTTGATGATTTCCTCTGTGGATCTGATGTTGCTGATGAGATTGCCCACTGTCTGGACAATTTCGTCACAATGCTTGTAATAGGCTTCAACAAGCATTTCAACCTCTGAATGGTCGTCTTCAGGCGATCTTGGACGTCCCTGAGCAGCCTCGGTAAGATACATAGCTGCCAAGTCTTCATCTTGATCTAGTAACTCATCCAGAGCATCCCTAATCAGCTTAGCTTTTTGATGAAAGGCTGACAGTTTCTTGGACTGAATCAGCAGCACCCGCAGCTTCTCTCGGTCAATGTCGTCTTCCAACTCATGTAGAACACCCGTCATGACAGTGATGTGAACCTGCATTTCAGCATCAAGCGCAGTCATTACAGAGATGAGAATGGCTTCAAGCGCACGCATTTCATAGGGCAGCCCACCCATGGTCTTGGACCCATACTTTAACTTATGACCCAGATCGTACATGAAGACAGACTGAGTTTTGGAGTCAGCAGATCCGTAGGCGTCAAACAGAATAATTGAATCATGCTTGATAATGGCTCTAATGTGCAAAAGATTGACCAATATGAGGTTCTTGCGAACAATAATGGACGGAACGATCGACGAGATGCCGGCATCAATTTTGCGCAAATCACGAGGGAAAAGGCCATGCTTGCTAAGTAGTTCCGACCTTTTCATTTCGCCAGAAACCATCTTCACTGATCCCTTGGCATCAAACTCTGTGCAGCGAAGCACCTGATCGCTTAGTCTTTGCGACAGTCCATGGCGGTCTAGAGAGGGAAACTGATCGGAGCGCAGGCCGGAGCGAAAGTTAGGTGCAGCCTCAGGAGAAGTTGAAGACTCTGTTAATCTCAAAAGATCTTTGAGGTCGCTCTTACTGGCCAGCGGGATTCGCTGTGGTTTCTTCTTTAGAAAGGAATATGAACGCACTGAGCAGCATTTGTGGTATCCTGCGCAAGAGTTCTGTGCAAGTGTGGACCGAAGATGTGAACCTGCGCCCCAATGTAGGCATTCAGTCCATTGCGAGGAACAGAATACGCGCCCTCTTATCATTCTGAATGTCGTCGTCCTCCTTGTCGTTCCGAGAGATTCCTGGTCAGAGGCAAAATATTTTAGTATCGGAAAAGCTCTAGAATCAGTACAAATGAACAAGTTGAAGCAGAGTGATTCTGAGCTGTGGGAAGACAAATAGAGGTGTTTTCCTTGACCTGCTCTCTTTTTTTGCGTAATCGATTTTGTGAGTACACTTGCCTCGTCGGTCGCACCGATTATTCCGCAGTGAACATGTACGACTGAGCACAAAAGGTCCATGACGGTTACAAACTTTTCTCCACAGTGCCACATTTTCTCCAAGTGGAGACTCTTTTGATTCTCAGCGCAATTGTTG
Source organism: Limtongella incommunis (assembly GCA_003706695.3). Taxonomy (NCBI): domain Eukaryota; kingdom Fungi; phylum Ascomycota; class Dipodascomycetes; order Dipodascales; family Trichomonascaceae; genus Limtongella; species Limtongella incommunis. Next base: position 65,729 of record PPME03000006.1, read on the forward strand.
AAGCTGGTGATTGGCTGTTATTGATTGACTATATTGCAACTGCTCACTGCATTTAAGCTGAGCGTCACACAGCAACCTTGAGCCTGCTGACTTTGCTGCATTCACAAGCGTTGCATGTCATCGGTCCAGAAAATCAACGAAGAGGAGCTGAGACGGGGAGTTTCCATCAGCGCCTCTTGGCACAATGACTACCGGGATACGGCATTTATTCGTTTCAGTGGGCTTGATCACAGATTGACAGAAGGAGATGTGCTCATTCTTTTCAGCCAGTATGGGAATCCTGTGTATATAAATCTGATGCGCGACGAGGAGACCGGCAAATCCAGGGGGTTCGGGTTCCTCAAGTACGAGGACCAGCGCTCAACAGTTTTGGCTGTAGACAATCTGAATGCCACACAGGTGCTCGGCCGACAGCTCAACGTGGATCACGTACGCTACTTTGAAAAGGAGGGCTCTGAAGGAATGGATGTGACGGAATTTGTGCGCAACAAAGGAAAGCAGAAACAATAAATAATAATATCCTACAAAAACAAAACTTTTATATTAAGAGGAGCTTACCAGCAATTTAGTAAACGAAACCGAGAATCTTGCCAGCAACGTGCTTTCTTCTGGCCTCTTCGTGGTCCATGATACCGGCAGAGGTGGTCAAGATGATGAAACCAAATTGACGGGATGGAAGGAGGTTGGTGACCCACTTCTCAATGTCACCGATTCTGACGTTGAATCTTGGGGAGATGACACCAACCTTGTTAAGACGGCCGTTAAGCTGGACGACAATCTTGCCGGAGCGGTGGTCATCAACGTACTCAAAGTCGTCAATGTATCCTGGGTTAGCACTTGAAAAGTACAATACTCAAAAAGGAAATGTTCGGGTCATTCCAAAACGGCGGCAACGGGACAAACTAAACTGCCTATGCGTCACCCCCAGCTCGAAGCAACCCGGTCAATATATCGAACACTTAAAAGACAAAAGGTGATGGATTAGCAGCAATTCATCCAGTTATCAGTTCGAATGCACACTAAAGAAATACTTACCATGTCTCTGGATAACCTGGAGGAACTTGATGATAACGTTGGAAGATGGTCTGATGAGAACTTGTCTCTTACCAGCCTTCTCGGCGTTGGTGATGGCTTTGAGAGCGTCAGCAAGAACAGAAGTACGGGCCCTGGGTTAGTCGTTTGTTGTCAGAGTCTACACAAATGGTCCATTTGGCTGGTTTGTACACTAAGCATTGAAGTTCACAAGGTGAACGACCCCGACGAGTGTCCAAAAGGATTCGTCGAGAGCTAACAATGTGGTGTATCATGACCATCTGTTACATGATTTGGATCAAGTAGTTCCATATAATGTAACAGCGCCAGGAGACCGCATTTTAACGTACATTTTTGATAGATTAGTTTGGTGAGTAGCTGGTGGAGAGTTCTGCCGTGGTTATGTATGGTGAAATTTAGGGCTGGTGGCAGTCACAGTAGGGTTTGTTTTGTAACCTGTGCATTGTGGCACGTGACTATAGCGGTTTGGGTGTACACGCTGCCAGCGCCGCACAGCAATGCAATGCAATGGCGACAAGGAACAGGACACATTGCGATCGCCAGAGAGGCCGAGAGTGCGTTGCATGCGTCGGACTGCTCTCAGACTGCTCTTGATTCATTCAGTATCTCTGCCTGCTACAACCGTCAACAGTGCTGAGGTGAGTGCATTTACCGCACTGCAAGCTATCCAAAGATCGACTAATGGCCGAGGATGTAAGAGCAATCTGGCAGTTTGATCCAGTGCGCACATCAGGGGTCATTGAGATCCATCGCAGGATCAGCACATCTCTACCCGTTGGTGCATGTTGGGCATTGCGCAGCAGGGAACTGAGCCAGCCGGGCAGACGTAACCGGCCGCGCCGGCAACTGTGACCAAGCCACAAAGAAACAGCGTTCGGCGACAAACAACAAGCCAAATAATATCAAAATAATATCGGCCGCTTTGCCATGCTGAGACTCGCCGGCCCGCATCCGCTAAGGTTTGTGCCATCATTCCCATCCCCTTACCCTGGCTCTTTCCGCTCGATGACTTTCACACTATGCCCAATTAGGCAACAAACAAACATTGGTTTGGCTCTTGTGATTATACATCTGACGATTCCAGGTATTTTGCCCCACAAACAGGGGCGTAGTTTCCAAGATACTAAAGCGCCAGGATTTCTTGTCATTCCGTTTCATCGTCTTCACCTGTCTCCCTCTGCTGTCTTGCAATTTCATAGCACTTCCTACTGATGCCCTCACGTTCTTCTTCGGACAGCAGCGTACAGTCTCATAACAGCCTTGCTTCGTCCGTCTCCTCCGTCAATGAACGACACTATTCGGCAGACCAGTTTGATATCCTTGGCGAACTGGGCCGAGGGTCGTTCGGGGTCGTTCACAAAGCTCGGGACAAGGTGACAAACCTGATTGTCGCCGTCAAACGGATTGACATGGAGAACTCCGAAGATGACATTGAGGATATCCAAAAGGAGATTGCCATTTTGGCTGACTGTGACAACCCTCACATTACCAAGTACTACGGCTGCTTCGTCCGGGACTTTGAACTTTGGATCATCATGGAGTATCTTGGTGGAGGCTCTGGACTAGAACTGCTCAAGGCCGGTCCGTGTGACGAAGACTGCATCGCAATAATATGTCGGGAACTGCTCTTGGGTCTCCAATACTTGCATTCTCATGGGAAAATCCACCGAGACGTCAAGGCCGCAAACGTGCTTGTGGCAGAAAACGGCGCTGTGAAAATAGCAGACTTCGGGGTCGCCACCCAGCTTTCAAACAACCTCAGCCGACGCAACACGTTTGTGGGAACGCCGTTTTGGATGGCTCCGGAAGTTATTCAGCAGCAGGACTACTCGTTCAAAGCCGACGTTTGGTCGCTTGGCATCACTGCAATCGAATTTGCCAAAGGGCAGCCGCCTCTGGCCAACAAGTACCATCCAATGAAGGTTCTCATGCTGATCCCCGACAACCCTCCGCCACAATTGACAGGAGACTTTTCCTACGCATTTAAAGACTTTGTGCATCAGTGCCTGCAGAAGGACGTTTCGCTCCGGCCCAGCATCAAACAGCTCCTGCGTCATAAGTTCATCCGCTCAGCCGGATCGACAGATCGCATGCTATCGTTGATTGAAAGATCTAGAGATTATGCAAGCGTCAATCCTTCACCCAAAAAGCATAAAGCCAAAGCGCCACAGCCGAGCAAAACATTGAGCATCAGCAACGAGGACAACAGCACCGGCTGGGATTTTGACACCATAAAGCCAAACTATACACCTTCAATTTCTTCGAAGGCGCCAACTTCCAGCTCCGACGAGGCTCTGCATGTTCTACCCCCAACTCCGCCAGCGGATGACACTGACGCCCACGACACCAAGCAGGGCATGTCGACGATCGCTAGCAACATCTCATCGGCCATGAGCTCTACAATTGGAAGTCAAGCAACAACGAGACATGGCCACAAAAAATCGCATAACCACAATGAGATCAAACAACACTCATCAAAGCTATCCATGAGTGATGCCTTCGGGTCGTCTGAGAAGACGAGCACCCGAGGCGTGGACACTACTACAAACAGGGAGGACAAAATACCTGGATTTCAACACTTTGTTCATTCGCTGATGGGCTCAATGTCGACAGAAGCGAATGATTATCGCAACTTGCAGCAGATGTTGAAGATCTACTCAACCCTCAACCCGCAGACGCGCGAGCAATTTGACAGTCTGCGAAGACTGCCAGAGACCCCGTCCACGGCCAAGAAGAGCCAAAGCCGCCCGGTTGACAGATCTCGAGACCAGGTCGAGGAGCTGTTATTGAGCCGCTGGCTTGGGACTCTTTACGTCTAAATGTTTTGTTAAAGTAGTAGTATTTATTGGTATAGGTTATTAGTTATTGGAGTTCATTTGATCATCGCCTTATCGTAGTGAGCTTTGCTCGTCAGCGTGCCCTTCAGCGGTGACGTCATGGATGGGAGCACCATGAGACAAGGAGCAGACAAGTGACGGCAAGCGGTGAAGAAGCCTGGTTGTGCGCCGGGCACCGCAAAGACGTTCAACACGTAGTCAGCAAGCAGCTTCAGTCGGAATGGCCTGCCGAACTCGCGAGCTGTCCGATTGGCTGCAAAAGCCGGCTGGACGTTCCCTTGGGGACGTCCCCTTGGGAAGCACCACCTGATCATATGAGCGGGCGCTTCGCCGGGTTTTTGGTCTAGCGTGGAATAGCACAGCAATTGAGCCCTTGAGCAGTGCGAGCAGCTCGAGCAGCTCGAGCAGCGCCGTGCAGAGCTCTCACTGCTGTGTGGTATTGTCACCGCTGCTGCGCAGTGACCAGGCATGACCGGCCAATAGACAGTCATGTGATTGTGATCCCCGCTGTTCTCCACAGTCTTGTTTGGGCAGCAACAGCTGGCAAGGCAGCCATCGGAAACTATATAAGGGTGCCTTTCGCTGGATTGCGAAACATACACTTGCTATGGAATTCTTTCAACGAAGCTACAACAATTCGCGAGCGGGCTCGCGCACGCCGTCCCGAAGTGGCTCCCGCATCACCTCTCGCAACCAGTCCCGGAGCAGACACCCACAAGATGACGACGACGACGACTTTGGGGTGCCGTCCATCGACCTGTTTTTTGCGCCGGCCGTCGATGCCGACCACGAGCAGCCAGAACCAAAGTCGCTCGAGATTCTCAACAGCGACCGCGCCAAGTCGTCGATTGAGGTGCGCGAGGATGCAATGAAGCGGCTCATTCTTGCGGTGAGCAGGCGGTTCGAGCCTGTTACGGAGCAGGCCTTCCAGGTGTGCTGCAAGGCGCTGCACGAGGCCAAGGGCGACCAGGAGACCGTGCTGGCGCTCAAGCTGCTCGCGGTCGTCGTCGGCACCGACACGGACCTGGTCACGGACATCCCCGACCAGATCCTCAACCGCGTGTGGAGCATGGCGGCGTCGGACTCGTACCCGCACCCCGTGCGCGCCAACCTCGTGTTTGGCTACTCGATCCTGCTGTACTTCCTCAAGTCGGGCTCGGGCGGCTTCAACCTCGAGCAGCTTGTTGACAGGTACTTTGACCTTGCGTCGGCCACAACTGAAAACGACGTGGCCGCCTCGGCGTACTACGCGGCGGGGCTGCTGGTGGCCACCGCGCCGGAGCGCGGCCGCAACGCGCTTTTGGAAACCGTTGCAGAGAGCGTCGTCTCGACACTGTCCTCCGCGGGGCAGCAGCACGAGATTGTGCTGTCGCTGTCGGAGCTGCTGGCGCAGTGCTACCAGCTGTGGGACTACGCGGAAAACAGCAGGGGCCCGCTGCCGGAGGGCCCGCAGGACGTGGTCGCCGAGCTCGAGGCCTACATTGGCGAGCACTCCAAGATCCACGCCAAAAAGGACAAGCGCACCACCAAGTCCATTGTCAGAGATGTGATTCGCTCCATCGAAAACTACTCCGACCCCGAGCGCCGCGAGAGCCTGACGTACGACGACATGATTATCTCGCACATTTCGTTTGTCCCCATTGTTGACAAGCGGAGCCGCAAGTCGCTCGCCATTGAGTCCTGGTCCAAGCTGTTTCTGGTCAAGCATCTCAAGTGGCTGTACGGCGGCGACATTTACACGCAAATTGTGAGCAACCCGCACATTCAAGACATGTTTTTGAGCACCAACGAAAAGGGCGCGCCCGACCTTCGCGAGGAGCTCGAGCGAGAAAAGTCGGCGCTCGAAGAGCCGGCGACGTCTGCCGGCGTCGATGCTGTGCGCGAAACAAACGCCAGAAAGAGAGACCAGCAGATTGATCGCGAGCGCAGAGAGAAAATGGTGATGAATGGACAGGCTGTGGCGTGATTACAACTAAAGCTTAGCAAGACTGTATACTTTAGCTCATTAACATTGTTTTTTTATTTCTCTATAGCGCTGCTTTATCAGCTCTGCTTTATCAGCTCTGCTTTTCTAGCCCGGCTCTCTCTAGCCCGGCTCTATCTAGCTTAGTGTACTCGCCCAGACATACGCAACCTGCCTGTTCAGACAGCGCAGCTGTGGCTAAATAGAAATACTTTCTTGTTCACCAGTCTTTTATTTTTTTCTCAAAATCCATCTATGACTCTATCACCCTATATCACATCATTCAAATTGTTGGGCGTGAAAAAAAAGCCATCGGGGAGGAGTTAGAGTGAGCGTTACAAAACATGTCGGACAGCAAACAGCCAAAGTGGAAGTCGTTCGTTGCGGGCGCAACAGCAGGTGCTATAGAAGGAGTCATCACTTATCCATTCGAATGGGCCAAAACAAGACTCCAGCTGGCAGATAAGTCAGCTCCCCGAAATCCACTCAAGCTGATATACACAGTGTCCAAAACACAAGGGGTGTCTGCTATATATGCTGGGTGCGGTGCCTTCGTGGTGGGCAATACTGCTAAGGCCGGCGTGCGATTTTTGGGGTTCGATTCGATCAAGCAGATGCTGGCCGACAAGGACGGAAAGCTCTCGCGATCCAGAGGACTGCTCGCCGGACTGGGTGCTGGTGTCTTGGAGTCTGTGCTTGCGGTGACTCCCTTTGAAACGATCAAAACGGCAATGATTGATGACCGCCGGTCGGCCAGCCCGCGGTATCAGGGCTTTTTGTCCGGCACGACCAAACTGCTGCAGGACAAGGGCCTGCACGGCATCTACCAAGGTGTGGTGCCCGTGACGATGCGGCAGGCTGCCAACCAGTCGGTCCGGCTGGGCTCGTACAACTTTATGAAGACGACGATCCAGGATTTCAAAGAGAACCCGCTGGCGCCGCTGTCGTCGCTGGAGACCTTTGCGATTGGTGCTGTTGCTGGCGTGGTGACTGTGTACACGACAATGCCGATCGACACTGTGAAAACGAGAATGCAGAGCCTGGAGGCCAAGAAGCAGTACTCAGGCACGGTCGACTGCTTTGTCAAGATTTTCAAAAACGAGGGAGTGTCCACCTTCTGGCGCGGGGCCACTCCGCGGCTGGGGAGACTGGTGCTGTCTGGAGGAATTGTGTTTACAATTTACGAAAAAGTCATGATTGTATTAGAGGCGATCTAATAATATATTAGCAAGCACATATGCAAAGGAGACTCGCAGCGGCTGCTTCAGACACTCCGCTGCTGTCTGGAAAAATGTTTACTCATGATTGTATTAGAGATATAATTAGTATATTGGAGCCAAAACGTGCTTCCATGCACCGGCTGCTCTGTGCTGTTCTGCCACTCCGCGGCTGTTTTGAGTTGTGTTTACAAATTACGAAATCATGATTGTATTAGCGATATAATTAATTGCCAAGAGTGCAACTATGCAAAGGAGACTCGCACCGGCTGCTCTGTGTGCTCCTCGGCGTCGTCGCGCTCGTCGTCGTCGTCGTCGTTGCCGCCCACGTCGACCACGGCCTGCTCTGTGCTCTGCAGAATGGCGCGCTCCATCTGCTTTGCCCTGGTGTAGTCGACCAGCGCGCGCACAACCACGAGCCACCCGATAATCATGAGAGCGAACGCGAGCCACTTGGGGGACGTTTTTGCGTCCGGGGCGGCCGCTTGGAACGTTTCGGCCGAGCTGCTCTCAATGTACGTGCCGTGGACGCTGGAGAGGTCCGAGACGTCAAAGTCGTTTGGATCCTCGGGCTGGAAGATGGTGTCCGGCGCCGGGCTGTTTGGCGAGTCCGACATGGACGCCTCTGGCAATAAATAGTAACCGTACTGGATGAGGGTGAGGCCGAGCCCGGCGCGCGAGCCCTGCTTGGCGGCGTGCGAGGTGTGCAATAAATAAGTGACAAAGAAGCCCACAAACTGGAAGGCGACCGAGACGAGCATGTTCCAAACCAGGTTGAAGTAGTTGCCGACCGGCAGCCCGTCGACAAAGACCTCGTCCGCGTACCCGGGCGCCATGATGGTCGTTTCCCAGTACGGCGGAGTGGCGTCGGCCGCGGCCTCCTCGTAGGTCGGCGGGTGGTCCTCCGAGACGGCGTTCACGTCGGGCTTTTCAGTCAGGTTTGCAAAGACGCCGTCGCCGGCCGAGGGCGCGCTTCTGGCGGCCCGCCGGCCGGTCACACGCTGGCGCCAGGCACCGAGCCAGCTTCTGGCGACGGCCGCGGTGCGGTTCGCCGCCGACGGGGCCGCTGGCGCAAACGACGAGGACGCTTCTGGCGCGCTGGCTGACGCCCCGGGGGCGTCAACGCGGCCGTAGCCGTCGCGCCGGGTGCTTTCCACCTGGCGGTCGTCGGCCCAGTCGTCGAGCGACTCGTCGTCGTCGGAGGATGCAAAGGCATCGTCGAGCGAGGTGTTGCCACGGGGCTCCTCTGGCACGCCAGAGTCAAACAGCACGTTTGAGTTTACTTGCGAATACTGGGTCATCTCGATAGATGTAAAACGCCGCCGTGAGGAGGAAAAGTGTTTTGTAGCGGCGGCGACTCTTGTAGGTGGCCACAGCGAATGGCAGCTCTATTATCAATATCGCGGCTGTGGCCCCAGGCTGTGCGGGTGGGACTTTGTGGGTCTGAGTCAGCGCTTTTGGCAGGGTGGAAACGGCGAGAAGGAGCGAGAAGACAACGCGCGGCTGGGACTGCTGCGGACGGTGAGAGGTGAGCTGTGCGGAGAGAGCTGAGAGGAGCTGAGCTCAGCTTAGAGCGGTGCAGCTGGGACCGAAAGTACGGCAGACCTAATCGGCGGACCTAATCGGCGGACCTAAACGGCAGACCTAAACGGCAGACTAAACGGCAGACATAAACAACAGCGGACATAAACAACCTAAACAACGGCGACCGAAAGAACGGCCACTGGCTTGGCCAAATGCCTGGTCTGTCGGAACTCGACTCCACACATCTGACACGCTGCCGCGCTTCCTGTAGGGATCTCCGCAGATTATATGACTTTACAGCAGGTTGGGCGATGATGTCATGGCTGGTTGTGGGGTCTTAGAATCTTTTTTTACTTAGAACAATCTTCGCTGTGGGGTCAGCGGCAAGCAGCCAGACACGCCAGCAGAGGTATGCAACAAGGATGCGTTTGCAGCAGCGGTCCAAGCAATGCTGCACACCTGCAAAGCCTCTTGCTCCTGAGTTTCAACAGCGGTGTTTGGCCGCCAAGCATCGCGGAACCCCTCCCTGTCATGCAGCCGCATAGCTGATAAAAATACACCGGTACAGCTGGTGACAGCTGGCGAGCAGCTGCGCGAATGCCAGCTCAGATCCCGAGCTGCTGCCAGTTCTCGTAGCCCAAGCACAGAGCCTGCTCGCGCCGTGCCGGCCAACGTCTCCGCTTGGCTGCGCAAATTGTGCTCGCCGCATCACATGTCAAGCATGACAGCCAGACATTATGCCGTTTTTGTGTCAATCTCCACTGTCACAACCGGAGCATTGTTGCACGCAGATCTGGGCAGCCCGTGTTATAAAAGTGCAGGAGACGCCCGTCTGCTAACTATAAGACGCGGCTCTAGATAGAAGTTGCAAGTCTATACTTCTAGATTGATAGAAGTTTTGCAAATCTATACTTTTTCCACTCGCAATGCCTCTCTTCATCAAGGAACCCCAAAACTACGAGGGGGACGTGCCCGGCACCATTGTAATGGTGGCCCAGCGCCAGGACGACGAGACTTTGGCAACCGAAGAGCACAAGGCCGCGCTCAAGACGACCGACGGCGGCGTTGTGCTCGACCCTCAACCCCATGACGACCCAAATGACCCCCTGAACTGGCCAATGTGGAGAAGAGACCTCGCCCTGGCTGTCGTTGGCTTCCACTCCTTCATTGTAGGCGGCCAAACCGCCATCCTGGCTTCGGCCTTCACCCAAATGTCCAAGGACTTTGGCGTGTCGCTCGGCACCATTGCCTACGTGGTCGGTCCCTACATGCTCGCCTTGGGCGTGGGCTCGGTGTTTTTTGCCCCCTTGGCTGTCATCTATGGCAAGCGTTTTGTCTACATTGTGTCGTGTGTGGTCTGGTTTGTCTCGTGCCTCTGGGGTGGTGCTTCCAAATCGTTTGGCTCGCTGGTCGGGGCCCGTGTTTTGCTCGGTATCGGCGGCTCGCCTACAGAGTCGCTGCCGTCAGCTTCCATCGCTGAAATCTACTTCCTTCATGAACGTGCCTATCGACTCGGCATTTACACATTTTTGATGCTCGGCGGCAAAAACATCCTTCCCATGATTGCCGCCTTTATTATTGGAAACAAGGGCTACCACTGGTTGTTTTGGATCCTAGCCATCATTGGTGGCATGGACCTGCTTCTCATCACACTCTTTGTGCCAGAAACATGGTGGAACAGAGCCCCAGTGCCGACCGATAAATTCTCCATCAGGGAGACAGAGATGGCAAGGGAGGCGCGTGCGGTTACAATGTCCCTCAAATCCCGAAATTCATTTATTTCTGCTATGGAACATCCAACCGAAGACGCTCCCGTTGGCGAATCCTCCAAAGATGCCATCACTCGTGAGCCGACACAAGTCGACGCCGCTGCGCCTGCTCGCCCTCGGCATGACAGACGTCCGACCTTTCAGGAACCGGAAGAGCCTCAGACATCAAATCAAGCAGAGAAAACTGCCGCTGCACTTGCTCCTGGCCCAGCTGTGCCTGTCCAAAAGTCTTACTGGGAACCTTTGAGAATTTACGGGGGTAGAGTCACTGACGGCACTTACTGGAAAATTGCTCTTCGTCCATTTGTGCTCTTTACATACCCGACAATCTTGTTTCCCACTCTTATCTATGCGTTCTCAGTTGTTTGGCTGATTGTCATCTCGGAGACTCTTTCAGCTATTTTCTCAAAAGCACCATACCACTTCTCGACCACAACAGTAGGTCTCCTGTTTGTTGCCACGTTCATTGGCGGTTGCATTGGCTCTCTTGTTGGTGGAAGAACATCAGATATTGTTGTGCGAATGTTGTCAAACAGAAACCAGGGCGTTTATGAGCCCGAGTTCCGCCTGGTGATGATACTTCCTGTCTTCATTTCTGTCTGTATTGGTCTCATGGGCTATGGCTGGTCGTCATTTGATAAAGATCATTGGATTGTTGTTTGTATCTTTTTGGGCGTGTTAGGATTTGGATGCTCGCTTGGTTCAACAACGGCCATCACCTATGCGGTCGACAGTCACAAGCATCTGGCTGCAGAAGCTCTTGTCACCCTTAATCTGTCAAAAAATGTCATTGGATTTTGCTTTTCGTTTTTTGTTCCTGAGTTTCTTTCATCCCGCGGATCCAAGACTGAGTTTCTCGTTTTTGGAGGTATCCAGATCTTTTTATGCTTGTGGGCAATTCCCTTGTACATTTATGGAAAGCGCATTCGCCTGTGGCTAGATAGAAGAGATGCCTTAGCAAAGTTATAGTTTGCCCTTGTCTTTATTTCCGCGTGTTTATATTTAAATAGAATGAGTAATAATTTCCAATGTTTCTTCCATACGCTACCAATGTTTGACAGGCTGTGCATTGTCATCGTCAACAGACCATGAGCCAGCTAAACCGACCATGCTGTCTGAAGAATCTCCGCTGCTATCCTCCTCGTTGTCAGCATTGACAGCTCTGGGCTTCTTTACTGGTCGTCTAACACCGGTAGAGAAAGGTGAGGGTCGCTTTGAACCGCCAGTGTCGCCAAGAAGCCTTCTGCCCCATGATCCAGCTGCAGGATCACCAGTTTCATCTCTTGCTTGTTTCAAGAAGGGAAGCAACGCGGTTCCTCCAGTACCCCGTGATTGTTTGCCCTTAACTGTTTTAGCCAAGCCTTGACGAACAGTGGACGACTGCTGCAGTTGTTGTTGCTTAGCTTGAATCACAATGTAACGGGTAACAATTTGAATATGCTTGTCTCTGAAAGTCCTGAGCATTGCCAAACATGCATCATAGGCAAGAGCGAGTCCTCCTCCCACAACCTTGTCATTTTTCTTTTCCAACACATAATCTCTGATTTCGGCAACCAGGCTCAGATCCTCAAGAAACTGGCGGTGCATCTTGGGCATATATTTTCTCATTTCATGAATAAAGTTGTTGCGCTCGCTACAGTCGGTGGACTTTGTGTCATCCTGCGCATCGGGGCCCTTCCTGTGGCCAGTTGGATGGTGTTTCACGTTCAGCAGGATATCCAGAGCCTGAATAAGAGACGACTGCGCGTTTGAACCACCAGCATACTGCCGGAAATGGTCTTCATCGCCGTACCTCACGCCGTCCGGAAGGCCAGCGTCGGCCATGTTTTTCCATCCGGCAAGAAAAGGGCGGATACGAAAGTAAAATGTGTGAGGGTCGCACATTTCTGTCATTCTGCCCAGCACGGTCGTCATGGAGTCAATGTATTCGGCAAGTTTCTCGAGGCACAAGGTCACTTCTGCGGCATTGTCATCTCTTGTAGCTTGAATTGCCTTCAGACCAAGGGCAAGACACGGTCCGCCGGTACGCTCAAGAGCGGTGGACAATAAATAAAACCACGATTCGTCAACAGAACCGGTAAATGTGGTCAAAGTGGACAAGTTGTCCAAATCCCACGTGTCTGGTTTGCCCGGCACAATGGGCTTGAAATTCCATAGGCAAACGCCAGCATAAAGATTGATTGGAGGCACGTCAAAGTGCTCAGAGACCTGGAGCCAAGGCTTGGAGACTTGACTGGGCAAGTGATCAGATGCCTGGGAGTCTCCCCAAACATACCCGTGAGCCAAAAAGCCAAGCACCGAGGTTGCTCTTTGCCACTCTGCCTCAGTTTCAAGCTTAGATGCATCCAGCAGAGGCATCTTGTCAATGAACGACCGCAACTTTCTAGTCATGATGAGAGCCTGGAAGTTCTCAATGATATCTTCCCAAGGTGCAAAGTATGGGTTTGGTAGTTTCCTTAGAGGAGGCTCCTCGGGGAGAAAGCCACTGATGGCTGAGATTCCATAGTCTGACAAGACTGGAAGAGCTGGTCTCATGATTAGTTCAGATCGACTGGCAAAAGGTCAGAGTGAAGAGGCAGCCGTTGAATTGGATAATTGGCCAAGTCAAAGCAAGGTTCGTGTTCGGAAGTAGTCGGAATGTATCGGCTGAGATTTATTGGTGTGGGGAGATAAATAAGGTGTTGCAATCAGTGGAAAAGGTTGCCTTTTTTAAGTCTGCATTGGACTGGTTTTGCTGACCACCTGATTCTTCGGGCCACCCGTTTTTTTTTTTTTTCACATTCGGTCCTCGGCAAAAGCGGTAATTCCGTAAGACGGGGTTATTGCCGAAGGGCAGCACGTTTACGAGAATTTGATAAGCAGAGAGAGACCACTGACCATGCCTATTTGCAACAAACAACACGATCCTTGCCGCCAATTGCTCCTCCCATTTTGCCTTATTCCTGCCATGTTGGTTGCAGGCAGATCGCAACGTTCTTGCATATTTGACAGATTAGGTAATCTAACGTCACCATCTGAGACCTTCCATTATGCCGAATGGTGATCTCATACGTCTGCTTTAGTTTAGAAATACAATGCACTTGAGCTTTAAAATTGCGTTAATTGGTGCGTAGCTCTGTTCTCGTAAAGACGTGTCAAATTTCAAAACCACTCAATTCGCCACTCGTTGCTGTCTTGCAGCTATGTATGTTGTCATCATGCACCTAACAATTATCAAAATATCGCCTTGAATTCGCTCCTAGAGCAATTGAATAGAGTGCTTCTAAAATGTGTACTAAACAGGTGGTGGAAAATCCTCGATTTGTAATACTTCCATTAGAGTGATCGGTTCGAGACATTGCAGTGATGACATCGGGATGGAATTGCTTACCACTCAATCTTGGAGAAAAGAGTATTACAAAATTAGCTTGCATATATTTTGAGAAAATTCAATAGACAGGCCTGAGGTCACTTGGCAGGTTGGTGCTCATAAGCGATACACATAGCGGCGATTTGAGTGAATCAAGTTTTGTAAACTTATAACCTGGTTGAAGAGCTTCAAGATTGTCACTCAATTCCACCGGCCAGTCACTGTTTCAGCTCCCAGTAAGTGTGTAATTTAGTTGACATATTTGGGCATATGGGTGCGAGACTGAACGGGAAGCGTCAACGGCATATGCGGTGGCGAACCGGGCTCGTTATAGAAAGCATAGAAAACTAGATCCCGCAGGTGTAAATCTATTCGCGACATATGAAACCGTCTCAATTGCCAAGCAAAGGGACCTACATGACTTACAGCTATCTACACCTGCGTCCATCTGGTTACCTATTGGGTTGCTCTCAAATTGTGGGGACTTAAATCGCGGGCAGCACGCGCCACCAAGTCGCGACAGCTTGCGATAACTTTGAAGCGTCTGTGAAAGAAATATTTTCTTAGAACAATGCCTGAAATTGGAGAGGTGGCACATGCCAAGTGGATCCTCGAAACCTTTGCAAATGGCCGACAGGTTACAGAGGTAATCGCCCCGGAAGATGCACTGTTGTTCGCGTCGCCTACTACAAATGAAACTTTCTCGCAAGCTGCGCTTGGTGCCACCATCAAAGGATCCGGCCGCCACGGAAAGTACTTCTGGGTCCAGCTGGACAATGGCAAGTTCATTGCCATGCATTTTGGAATGACTGGCTGGATCAAGATTAAGGACCAGAAGACCCATTTTATTCGCATGGAAGGCGGTGGCGATAAGCTGGCTCATCAGCGACTCAATGGAAAGATCCTAGACGAGCCCGAGGAAGAAGTGTGGCCGCCAAAGTTCACCAAGTTCGAGCTGACATTGAAAGGTGAGGGTTCGGACGCGGCCCATGATGTCCGTCTTGCGTTCACAGACCCGCGCAGACTGGGAAGAGTTCGGGTTTTGGAGGCAGCTGATGAGACAGAGTTACTGGCTCTGGATCCGCTGGCTAAGCTGGGCTGCGATTTCTCTCTGGAGAGTCGATGGTCCAAGGACCAGTTCATCACAAAGATGAAGAAAAAGAAATCGGTTTTGAAATCGACGCTGATGGACCAGGCCATCTGCTCGGGAGTTGGCAATTGGATTGCCGACGAGATTCTATATCAGTCTCGATTACACCCTGCTACCATGATTGAAAACCTCAGCGATAGCGAGCTCGGTCTGGTTTACGACAAGCTGGTTTACATATGCACGTTTGCTGTCGACGTTCTCGGAGATGCCCTCAAGTTTCCTGAAGACTGGCTCATGCTGTATCGCTGGGGCAAAGGTCGCAAAGAGAAGCAGAAAACAAAGCAGGGACAGTATGTTGACCACATTACGGTCGGTGGGCGAACAAGCTGCTACGTACCAGAACTACAGAAAAGCAAAGGATCAGGCAGGACTATTGACAATGGGGATGACGACACAGAACAGCCTGCCAAAAGTAAAGCGGTCAAGCGGAGGACAAAGGCGGTCAAAGTTGAGGTTGACGATGCTGAAACGATCGAGGAAAACAAGGATATAGCAGTAACGGAAAGCGTCGTGCGAGTGACAAGGGAGACAAAACCTAAACGCCAGAAAGTTGTCAAAGAGCCCGCAGAGGAGAGCAAGCCTGTCAAAAAACGGGGTGCGGAGCATTTGGAGGTGGAGGAACGAACATTACGGCGAAGCACACGGGTGCGCCGGTAACCATTGAGCAGCGATGGTTGAAAAATCAATTGAACGTGAACCGCCTCTCAGCATGCAATCAGATCCGCACCACATGTATGCTGATTTGCATGGTCTGTCTTGTTCTGAAACAAAAATAAGGATATTGTAATGCACAGTTACCAAAATGTTCTAGTAGCCCAATCACAGCGTATGAACTGAGAAACTTATCCGAGATTGGGTTTATCGTCCAGCCAGAGTTACGGCATATATGCAGAGAATTTTCCGAGATTGTTCCGGTTTTCACCGAATCACGGAACAATACCCAGGACCTCTCAGACCAGGCAAAACAGCCTTGCTGCTCATCACACAATGCAAAAACGAGCCACAATGGTGGTTCGCAGCTCCTGCGAGTTCCTGGACTTGCCGGAACGAGTCCTTGTCTGGTCTCCCTTGTTGCCGCTCGCTTACCCCGCGCTGCCTTTCCTGTCTGCCTTTTCCGCCGCGCTGTGCTCGCTGTAGTTTTTTTTTTGGGGAGGGTGTTCAATGCTGCACGCCTATATGCTACCCTAACCCTGCTCTTGTCTAAGCGTGCGTGCGTGCGTTGGAAGGTGCATTGGAGCTTGCTAAGGTTTGCGCTTTATAAGAAGCGCATTTGCTATCGACATTGAGTTCAGCTTGACGTACGGGAGCCAGAGTTTGCGGATAACATTGCGGATACTCTAGATACAAATAGCACAAAAATATACAGACCCAAAGTACATCTTGCTTACTGCATCTAACACCCATGACCATTGCGAATCTGAGCAGAAGAGGTGCTGCTTTCACCAAACGTGTAGCGCTTCAAAACAAGCAGTGTCGGTTACAAACCACCGCTGCTGCTCCTCCTCCTACCAACAAAGTCGAGAAGAAGGTTTCCCGACTATCCGTGGTGGGCCCAATTGATTGCAATTACACGGGCCACCGACTGCTCAATCTTCCTCAGTTCAACAAGGGCTCGGGGTTTACTGACGAGGAGCGATGCACGTTTGGAATCCAGGGGATGGTTCCCTCGGCCATCAACTCGCTGCAGACCCAGGCACGCAGAGCCTATGAGCAGTACAAAAGGTGCCCCACTAACCTGGCAAAGAATGCCTTTTTGCATTCCATGAGACTCCAAAACCAGGTCCTATTCTTTAAGCTCTTGACAGACCACATTGAAGAGATGTTTTCCATCATTTACACCCCTACCGTTGGCGACTCCATCATTCACTATTCGAATGAGTTTCGCCGTCCGGAGGGCTGCTTCCTCGACATTACTCGCATCGACGAGGTAGAGACCCGGCTGTCTGGGTTCGGTGATGAGGAAGACATTGACTACATTGTCGTAACTGACTCCGAAGGTATTTTGGGAATTGGCGATCAGGGTGTCGGTGGTATCGGCATTTGCATCGGCAAGTTGTCGCTTATGACTCTCTGTGCCGGCGTCCATCCTTCCCGTGTGATTCCTGTTGTCCTGGACGCAGGTACAAACAACGAGTCCTTGCTGGAGGATCCTTTGTACCTTGGTAACAAGTTCCCAAGAGTTAGAGGCAAGCAATACGACGAGTTTGTAGACACCTTTATCCAGTCTGTCAAGAAGTTGTATCCAAAGGCGGTCGTTCACTTTGAAGACTTTGGTGTTCTGAATGGCCGTAGAGTGTTGGATAGATACAAGGATGAGTTGCCTTGTTTCAATGATGATATTGAAGGTACTGGTGCTGTCACCATGGCCGCCATAACGTCCGGCCTCAAATTCATGAACCAATCCCTGAGCGACACCCGCGTGCTGATTTACGGTGCAGGCTCAGCAGGTGTTGGTATTGCCGATCAAATTGTCATGAACATGATTACAAATGGAATGGATAAGGAGGAGGCTTATGGCAGAGTGTCGCTTATTGACAGACCAGGTCTTCTTCTCACCTCAATGAACGATATTTTGTCACCCGGACAACGCTTATACACTGTTCCAGACGGCGATTACCTTGACATTGATACTACAAATCTTAAGGAAATCATTTCCAAAATCAAACCAAATGTACTGGTCGGTTGCTCCACTAAACCTGGCGCTTTTACTGAAGAAGCGATTAAAGAGATGCATAGACATACGCAACGACCAATCATTTTGCCGTTGAGCAATCCTACCAAGCTGGCTGAGGCTCAGCCGGCAGACATTCTCAAATGGACTAAATTCCAAGCTCTAGTTGCCACCGGCTCACCATTCCAGCCTGTCGAGGGTTACAGAATTGCCGAAAATAATAACTGTTTCGTCTTCCCGGGTATCGGCCTTGGTGCTGTACTTGCTAGAGCTTCAGTCATTACCAAGCCCATGTTGGCTGCTGCTGTTGATGCCCTGTCTGAGTTGTCCCCAATCTTCACTAATGAGAAAGAGGGTTTACTTCCCCATGTGACTGATATTTTGGAAATTTCGGCCAGGGTTGCTACTGCCGTTGTTTTGCAGGCTGTTAAAGATGGTGTTGCCCGGGTTGAAGATGAAAGGACGCCCAACAACGAACGAGTACAAATCCCTCAGCATTACTCTTCTTGTTTGAGATGGGTTAAGTCTCAAATGTGGAAGCCAGAGTACAGGCCACTGAGAAGAGTTGTTAATGATGAGCGATAATAGAACAGAGTCGAGAAATCACCATATAGATCCAATAGACTATTATGCAAAAAAATTAACTTCAAATGCTTCAACCATAATTATCATCATTCTCGCAGGAAACTACATAATGTGCTTCTATTGTTGTAACATCTGAAGCAAAAAATGATTGCGATCTCCGCGGATCGAACGCGGGACCTCCAGATAACTGTACTTGCGTACTGACTAAAGTTGACTTCAGTCTGGCGCTCTCCCAACTGAGCTAAGACCGCATTGTTGTGTAGTTACCGGGGAGTACAGATAACACAGTAATGTTTCTTTTCTTGTAGAAGTTTCAAGTTTTATTTTGCATAGGCAAGAACATATTTTGAACGCAGGCAAAATTAGAAATGTTTTTTTATTGGTAGCCGTAATAACTGCAATGCGCTTTCTGGGCTTCCAATATTAAAACCGACCGAGGTGTTTGTTCGATCATTCAAAACGAGACTATGCCACCAACGAACGTCTTCTTTCTTGACGGCCAAGTTGCCTTTGCACTAAAACCAACAGAGTGCCATGGACAATGCTCGGCTTTTTGGTCAATTGAAACCTATATGTACTCACTTAGCGCAGTTGACTTCGTTGAGTTTACCCGAGCCAGACTATGCTGAGATCAACCGTGAATTAAAGTCTCTGCTGAGCATTTTGGAACCATTACCAGACATTGACAACCAGTTGGCTGAGTACATATTTTTTCCAGTATTTCAACTTCTTCAAAGAGACAACATAGACGACTCTCTCGCAGAGAATGTTCTCCATCTGTACTATGCTCTGCTATGCAGTGGTTGGAAATCGTCAATGGATCCCAAACGTGTGAAGACAGCGGCGTCCATTATTCTATACTTGGTGAGCACGGGAGCTCCTTCGACATTCACTAAAATTGCTGGATGCAAGTCTTTGTCACAATTGTATACCAACTATCCACTTCTTCTTGATCCTGTGCAGGTTATGCGAACTAATGTCGCCACTTTACTGATTTTTTTAGAAGACGATTCTTCTTCCGAGCTTCAAGAGGAGGCTTTGAGAACTCTAGCTTCTGTTATTGAACTGATAAGAAGAAATACCAAGGATCCCACAAAAGCCTCTAAGATTTTGCAAGAAATGATACCTGGTACCTTCTCCACAGTTTCAAAAATTGCATCCGGACGAGTCGGCGGCAGAGCTAGTGCCACTAGCTTGGAAATAATGATGCAAATTTTGACCTCGTTGGTATCTGCTGTTTTTGTGGCCCCTGATGTCACGGCGTTGGATGCTGCTTGGACGAAAGCAACCGATCAACAAATGAGAATGGCTCTAAGTACTTTTGCAGCCAAACTTAGAGACCATCAAAAATTGCAGGTTAGACAATCTCTGCAGCTTTTGTTTCTAACGATTGCAAATGCTTCCAACTCACTATCGGCATGTCTGCCTTTAGCCGTTGAAAACTTGATATATCTGTTGTCAGTTGACAGCTCTGAAGAAGTGCAATTTGAGTTAGAACTTTTGGTTCAAAACCCGAATTTCAGAGAAGTCGCCGCGAACAAAATCGACGACTGGATCAGTTCTCTGCCACGAATTCTTTCTCAACATGACGATTCCCGTGCAATTTCCGTTGTCAAAGCATTATCTGTTGCTGTTACTCTATATCCTTCTCAATCGCTGTCTGAACGTCTTCTAGATAATTTGCAACTTGCTGTTAAGATTCATGAGTCGAGGTCAATTATGACTGTTCAAACGACCCAGTTCGATCCCTCAAAGATTACTGCAATCTCTCCTATTCCAGTTGCATTATCAATTTCCTCAGCATCACAAAACCTGATCGAGCATTTAGTAATGAGGTTAGGATCCTCTGAATATGCTAATATTCTGGTCGAGAATAGCCTCAATGATGCTGCTGAAAATGATACTTCTCTTTGGCTTCTATCTACGCTTCTGCGCGGTGCAGCCAATGATAGCAACTCTTCTAGTCAGTGGCTTATTGGTATTGACCCACCTGTTAAGTCATCAAACGTATTAGATGCAATTCAACTATTTCATGAAAAGTTAGACAGTGACGAGTCGTCCCGTGATTCTATTTCCATTTCTTTGAGAGGAATGGCTGAAGGTGCTCAGCTATTGAAAAATGATTTCAGATATGAGCTTATTGAAGGACTCTACCCCATTATTAAACACTTGGGATCGTCCGACCCTTACATTCTTCAGCAATGCCAGTATTCCTGTCAAGCAATTGCGCAAAGTTGCGGTTATTCATCTGTTAGAGAAATGATTGTCGACAATGCTGATTACTTGATCGATAGTGTTTCTGTCAAACTTAATTCCCTTGACATAACTCCTTACACTTGGAGAATTTTGTCGGCTTTAATTACGGTTGCTGGTGATTCCATTGTTGCATACTTGACAGATACAATTTCGTCGTTGTTTGTAATGCTTGACAATTATCACGGATATATTTCCATGACTCAAGGAATTTTTGAGGTATTCAACTCTTTGGTAGTCGTTGTGAGAGACAAATATCTTTCCAATTTGCAAATTGACTTAGGGGATTGGGCTGAAAGAAAGCAAACTCATGTTGATACTTTTGATGATTTGTTACAGTGGTTAAAAGATAAACCTGAAATTGTCCTGGATGAGGAGACCATCGATAGCAATGACAATGAAAGTCATCCAAATAAGCCTTTCCAGGAAGGAACCTCAATCGATGACAGCAACAATGTGGATGCTGAGGAGACTGAGGTTACTGATCCAAAACCTATGAAAACTCCACAGGAATTGGAACTCGAAGAGTGGACTTCTTGTGTTCCAAATATCACATTCGAAACAATTGAGAAAGTCATAACCTACTTGCAGTATTTTCTTACCCATGATTCTGTAAATGTTCGTGCGGGTCTCTTACAATTGTTGATAAAATGCATTCCGATTCTCTCCACTAGCCAGAAACGATTTCTGCCCATTGTGAATGATTATTGGCCCCTTATTGTAGCGCGACTAAATGATGAAGAAACGCTGGTCGTTGAATTGTCTCTT
Source organism: Limtongella incommunis (assembly GCA_003706695.3). Lineage (NCBI taxonomy): Eukaryota > Fungi > Ascomycota > Dipodascomycetes > Dipodascales > Trichomonascaceae > Limtongella > Limtongella incommunis. The sequence continues at coordinate 86,868 of PPME03000006.1, forward strand.
CAAAGTATCGCTCTGACCTGTGAACATGCTAAGGAATTCATGTCTGGAAGGCTTGTTTCTTTGTGGCCCATCTTGAAGAAAACACTGCTCAATAGGACAGCTGTAAAGAACTCCACTGAAAATATGTCTGTTGAAAATCATCTATTCTCGTCTACCAATAGAATTTTTAAGGCGGCGGCAAGATGCATTACCGAGATGCTTGTTTCTGTTTCACTGCCGGCCGAGCAATTCGATGACATGCTAAGTACATGTTTTGCTGCCTTGCGGTTCTATCCGGAATTGCGAGAAGCATTCTGTAGTGTGAATGCTGACGCAGTATGGCTAATGGAGCACACTTGATGGCATTCAAATATTTATTATATGCATCTCTTATATAGATCAAAAAATAAATTAATTAATGTTTATAGATACTGTGGTTTGCAAGCCATTAAAAAGGCTTAGTAATTTACATCTCTTTAAGAGGAACATGACTCGCAACCAGGAGACGATCTAACGGTGCAGATAGGTGATCTTTTCACTCGTTTTATAGATGGAGATTCGTTGAAATCATCCGTTGATGCTTTTCCTCTATCTTCTCGCAATAGTTCTTGATCCACAGTGAACTGAATGGCATTCGAAGCTGCCTGTGTCCTCAAATAGTACATTCCAGTTTTCAATCCTTTTTTCCAGCCATGGAAATGCATCGCATTTAGTTTCGCAGAAGTTGGGTTTGACATATGAATATTCAAACTCTGACTCTGGTCAATGAATGCGCCTCTATCTGCAGCCATATCAATAATTGTGCGTTGTGGAATCTCCCAGACTGTTTTGAATCGCTGACGTACATCAAGAGGGATCTCCTCTATGTTTTGAACAGATCCTCTTTCAGCTAGAATCCGATTTCGCATTTTATCAGACCAAATTTTTCTTTTCATGAGCTCTTTTACTAGCCAAACATTAACCACTTGAAAGTCACCAGATAAAACCCTTCTTGAATACATGTTGCTTGTGTACGGTTCAAAGCATTCGTTATAGCCAAGAATTTGCGATGTGGACGCTGTAGGCATTGGTGCGACTAGTAATGAATTTCTTAGCCCATGTTTCCTAATTTTTGTCTTTAGAAGATCCCAGTCCCATAACGGGGATGGCTTTACATTCCACATATCAAATTGTAGTTCTCCTCTCGAAGATGGTGAGTTTTGAAAAGTTTCATAACAACCATGCTTTGCAGCTAGCTCCATAGATGCTTCCAAAGCTCCGTGGTAAATAGATTCAAAAATTTGCTTGTTCAAATTCCTTGACGCATCATCCCCATAGCTCATTTCCATTGACATAAATGTGTCAGCTAGGCCTTGTACTCCAACTGCCACTGCCCTGTGCCGGAGTGCAGATCTTCGAGCCATGTCAACAGCATATTCGTTTCTGTCGATGACCTTATTTAGATTTTTAACAATAACCTTGGTAACTCTGTGGAGTTCATGAAAGTCAAATTGAGCATCACCTTTCTCATCTGCAGGAGTATCTTGGTTTTCTGACAGTGGTCTTACCACAAACGCCGGCAAAGCAATTGAGGCCAAATTACAGACAGCTACCTCATCTCCGGATGAATACTCCATGATCTCGGTACACAAGTTTGATGATTTGATAACGCCCAAGTTTTTCTGGTTTGATTTACTATTACAGGCATCCTTGTAACACATGAACGGCATTCCTGTTTCCACTTGACAATCGAGAATAGTCAACCATAACTTACGTGCTGACGTCACACTAACTTGTCGGCCTTCAGTCTCATATCTATTGTACAAGTCCTCAAATTCACTTCCCCAAACTTCGTTGAGTCCAGGTGCGGAATCTGGAGAAAAAAGACACCAGTCTTCGTTTTTTTCGACTTTGGTCATAAACAAGTCTGGTATCCACAAAGCATAAAATAAATCTCTGGCTTTGATTTCTTCGGCTCCATGATTTCTTCTCATATCTAAAAAATCGAAAACATCTGCATGCCACGGTTCAAGATAGACGGCTATTGCACCGGGTCGTTTGTTGCCGCCCTGATCAACATATCTTGCTGCATTGTTAAATACTCTCAGCATTGGCGCAAGTCCATTTGAGTAACCACTGGTTGATGCAATATACGCTCCTCGAGCTCTGATGTTGGAGACATGCAGGCCGATCCCTCCTGCGCCTTTTGAGAGTAATGCACAAGTTTTAAGAGTTTCGAAAATTCCTTCTAATGAATCATCTGCCATTCCCAACAGAAAGCAAGAGGACATTGCTGGAAATGAAGTGCCCGAATTGAACAACGTTGAAGATGCATGCGTAAAAACTTTCGCCGACAGTAGTCTGTAGGTTTCAAAAGCACTTTCTAAGTCTTCACCATGTATTCCGAGAGCAACGCGCATTAGCATGTACTGAGGTCTTTCCACAACCTTATTATTAACTCTCTGTAGGTAAGAGCGTTCCATAGTTTTAAACCCAAAATAAGTGTAAGTCATGTCATTAGCATGAATTATCTGAGCATCAATACGGTCTTTGTGCCTTTCAATGATTCCAATCAGCTCTTCAGAAACAGTTGGAGCTTTGCGCTTGAAATTTCCCGATCCAACTGTAATGTTGAACAGCAGCCGAGCAGCCTCTGAAAAAGTAGAAGGAGTGACTTTTGCTAAAGCTGAAGCTGCAACTCGTCCGGCTAAAAGACCGTAATCCGGATGCTTTGTAGTCATAGAGGCAGCTGTTTCGGCAAGTAATTCATCAATTTCTACTGTTTTTACTCCTGAATAAAGACCTTTTGTCACCTTTGAAACCAGAAGTTCTGGGTCTAGGTATGGGGACAGATCAGTGCTAAGCGAGTGCACTCGCAAAAGTAGCTCTGACGCTTGAAACGTTACTTTTTCATCATGTCTATTAGTGATAGAGAACGTTTGCTTCATATCACTTTCCATCAACAAAAGTGATTTGCTCATCAGAGTGGCAACTAAAATTACTCAATTAGTATGCCGAATAAGGAAGTCAGGATGATTGATAAATTTCTGTGCACCTAACGGTCTCAAAACAGAGACATTCAAAAGAGTTTCATTTCAGCCATAAGCTTGTGATGTAGTTTCATTGCGTACGAAAAATTGCAATTGCATACGACAAATAAGGCCTAAATGACATTTTCGGTATTTTTTCTTCGCACTGTGATTGCCCGATATTTCGATATCTTTTGAATAAGTAGTCTTGTAGTCACATGTTTAAATGATTTAAATATTTTAGGTTCTTTTCAAACGGGTACTGAGATGATCATTACTGTCAGAACTTATCTGATTCCAATGAAAACCGGCCTGGGTTCAACGATAGGAAATAAAAGCTTCGTATGTCATGAAAAATGACAAAAGATCTAGACCATCAAAATCAACATTATGAATAGCTTAGAATTAATTTCTAAATAGCCAACATAAATATTGTCTAACTTTTAGACAAGATAAATGAGTGAACCAAAACGTACAAACCTTTATTTATAGTCGCATACATCAATATAAATACTATCAACTAGTCGAGGACGACTGAGATTTCATTGTCAATTCGGTTCCCCCGGCTATTGCAATCCCCAAATCCTTCTCACAGAGTTGTAAAAGTAGCGGGTTTTTGTTTCAATTTCACCAGAGAGTGATTGATTGACTGAAAATCATTTATTTATAACTTTTCTTGATTCAAAAAAGGCCGATTGCTCACATATATAGTCTGCCATGCTTGTGAAAAGTTGATGATTACGTTTTGAAATATTCCTAAGCAATAAACCGCTTATTTTCATAATTGAGCTTTGCTAGTTAGTTACAATTACAAGCCATGTGGTATATTAACATATTAATAATCATGCTATTAATTGCGACCATACCGAGATGGAAACAAGGTTTCCCGTCCGATCAACCAATTATTTAAGCATCTCAGGGCCTAGATCAGTATTGTCGTGGGAGACCAGACGAGAACGATAGGTGTTGCAATTTTTTTGAACTTCATATAGATGAAGGATACTTGAATTCTTTTTTTGCAAAGCCTAACTTTTTGCTCCAAGCGTGCAAAAGTGCTTTTTCAATAATATCCCACAAGACAAACAACCATAGGTTGTTGCACACCCATTGACCTAATTTCAATTGCTATACACTTCTTTGATTAGTTGAAATAAATATGATACATAAAGATCAGCATGTCACCCTTGCTTGCTAGCGTATGCAAGAATCCATTTGGAATTAGTCAAAACATATTTGCAAGCAGTAGTCCACTTATCATCTGCTGCAGAGATGGTTAGTTTTATACTCAATCCTCCAATCTTGTCTTTATCAATAGCATAAGGAGTTTTTTGGGCAACATCCCTGCTCTCTATAAAAGTGCAAACTTGCTTAATCACCGCCAAGAAGGCTACCATTGCTGCGTCTAGCCTTTTATGTGAAAACACTCTTTCAATAGCATAATCACCTGCAGAATACAGCTCCAAAGAATTGATAGTCTTGTTATCTGATACACGTTCAATCTTAGAACAAGACCCTAATGGGCGAAGTCGATAACCTTCAATTTTGATATCCAGCTTCTGTATAACAGTTGCAATCAACAACAAAGTCTGACCCCATGCTGCGTTTATCTCCGACCACTCCACCTTACGAGACGACAATCGACCAAGTCTTAAACCGTTGATCGTACCAAAATAACCATCGTGTGAAATACAGAATGCATCATTGTAAACATTTACTTTTTGCAGCCGTTTGAGAAGAGCGCCCTTATTTTCGAGAACAGCCTCAAAAGCCACTTTTTCTTCGATTTGCAACATCTGCTTCATTTGTGCTTCATTCTGAAGTGCGTAGAACGCCTCTTCCTCAGACTCTAAACGCTGTTCCTCACGCTTCAATTCCTCAAGCTCGTTTTCCAAAGCGACTCTTTCTGCTTCCGCAGCTTTCAAGTCTGCAACTGCCCTTTCTTTTTCCCGTTCCATGCTTTCGATTTCTTTGCTTACCTGATCTATCTCCTCAGCACCATCCTGAGGAAGATTTTTCAGTTGATTCAAAAAACCAACGTACAGATCACGCTCCTTTCTCAAAGCTTCATACTCTTCTTTGAGTTTGTCTCTTACAAGCTCAGCGCAGTCTGAACAAACAGGATAATCAATTTCGCTCTTGGAGCTGAGATTTTCGAAAACATTCTCTAAGGTTCGTACTCTGGTGGAAATTGCACTTTGCACACTGTTAGCAGCGTCGCTTCCATTACCACTATTACTCAGCTTTGAACTGGCCATACTTGGATCTAACAAAATATAGGACTCTCCACCATTGCCAGATTGTGACGATGTGGGAGACGTTTGTCCATTCCACGAAGATTTGGTAATCCCTGCAATAGCATCGTTTTTGTACGGAATCGTTTCTTGGCCTATGAGGTTTGAAGTTTCATGCTTTGAAAGCATGCGCAATTGCGCTGGTCCAAGATCTTGCAGCGAGTCGTGAATCACTAACGGCAACCTACATCTTTGGCACTGTTTCGTCGTCATCAGAACTGTATGCAACTCTTACAAACAACAAATTACACAGAGAATATTCAGGTCAATTAAGTTACGGAATCAACAGACGTGCTCGCTTCCTTTGCCTCCAATGCCATTACTCAAATAGTTCCCAACTTGAATATATGTGCAGGGCCTGTGCGGATATGCGGATATGGGGTATCTGCAGCGATGGAAATAACTATCAACATACTCAAGTACGATATGTCTCGTTGGGATTGTTGTAACAACATTAACGCACACAGTTTCATACTTGCTCACTGATGTTTGTCGTTGCGAGTTTTGACCATTATACCTTTTTCTATGTGTAACTAGTTTGATTCATATCCGTCTGGATAAACAGCTGTGAGTTTACGAAACCGGCCATTATATCTTCTGGAAACCAACCGTAAAATCGAACCGCTACATCGATGCAAATTATTTTTCATATACTATAGATTACCAACGCAAACAAATTGTACCGCCTGTTGCGGACAAAAATTCGTGCGTAGAGTAACACATATTACACAAATGAACTGACTTACTTACTTATAATCGTTTATTTATAGTTGAGTACATCGATGGTAATCTAACATATCACTAACATCCTAAAATGAAACAACATCTTATCTTACCACATAGTAGTAAAGAATCGACTTTTAACAAGCCCCATCGTTGTAACTTAAATTACCCAAAATATTGGTTTGCTCGGTGGTTTCCGAAGAGACGTCAAAGAACTGACTAATCAGCGAGACAATTTCAGACCAAACCTTCGGCAAGATAAAATTGGAATTTATATTGCCTTCAACTTTCTCTGACATGCCAGTGGAGAGAATCTTTGCTTTCATTACGGCTACCTTATGTCAGTCAACAACCTCGAGGGCCATTTTCGTTCAACAACAACAAATTATTTTCGTTCGAAGTGTTTGAAAGGTGAGCTGTCTCACGGCTATTGTAGCCTCAAATCTTCATTTCCACTGAGCAGAATCAACTGTCACTTGCTGCATTGATTCAACTTTTGCTTCCTTTTATTCGTTAACAAATAAATGAGGAAATGTTTTTGGATATTGGGCTACAATTCAACTCATAACAAATATATTGTAGTACACATTTTTGTTTGCAGCTACGACCATACCGAGATGGAAACAAGGTTTCCCGTCCGATCAACCAGTTATTTAAGCATCTCAGGGCCTAGATCAGTATTGTCGTGGGAGACCAGACGAGAACGATAGGTGTTGTAGTTTTTTTATATTGGTTGTGGACAACATAGAGGTTTATCATGCGAATATCAGTCAGTGCATTTGAGAATGATCTTCTAGAGTGCCATATTCTACACAGTCAATTATATGGCTGTGTGTTGTGTTGCAAAACCTGTCGCATTAGCTTATTGTTTGTGATATGGTTGCCCATGATGTAAATTTTAAAACTTAGAGGAATAATAATACAGCAGAGACCACCGCGGCCAAGAAAAACAATAAAGTTGCACCTCAGAGTCATTGAGGCATGGCGTGCGGTGGTGCTAGCAGCTGCAGTTGTTGCAGCAGCTGCCATGCGCTGGTAGCAAATACGGTGTTCGTGTGGGTACCAGTTGAAGTGGCCGAATTATCTTCGAAACTAGTAGCCGTGGTATTTTGCGTGGTAGCATCGCTAGTAGCCCTACTAGCAGTATTAGCCTTTGTGTTGGTTGTACCTCCATGAGCAGAGACACTACCATTTTTGCTAGCGGAACTATGTGAAGATGGTGTTTCCGATCTTGTGGTTGCAGTTGCGGAAAGAGTTTGAGCAGATGCCGTTTTGAGGCCAGAAAGGCTGTTTTGAAAGAAACGTTACTGTTGGTAGGTGCTGACAGAATCCCTTGGTTCCAACAGTGTCGACATTGGCCTGCGTTGCATCAAGAGCCGCTCGAGTCAGACCAATTTCTTTGTTCTCCAAATCGAAGACAACATAAGCATTGTGAAGGAAAGCGTCTCCAAGTAACACCAAATCAACATTGGGACTAGCTCCTATCATACATACGTCATTGCCATAGTCATCAACATACTGAGATCCAGCTGAAAGAATCACAGGAATGAAAAATTCACTGAGATCGACGTCAATGGTAGCATCATTGAATTTGAAGCTCAGAGTTCCAAGGTCGTGTCCATCCACTATTTGACATTCTACCAAATCAAAACCAGACGATTCATCGTAATTTCCACCCAGAGAATATAGCATTGTCAAAAATACGTTGGAGGGTACCTGCAGAGGGTAGAGCCAGAATCTATAACTGTGGCCATAGATCTCCGCATGAGCGTCGCATTCTTGCTATGTGGAAAAGTCCATATAAGTTCAGTTATCTCCACACTAATTTCAACAACATCTGTCGTTTTGTCCCTTGCAGAATCCACAACAATTGGCAGCACAGTGATAGTGCCAGTATACTTACTGTGGTTCACACCACCAAAAATCAGGGTGCCGTTTGATTCCTCAATACTATTCAAATATAGTGAGTATGAAAAAAACTCAATACCACCAGAAGCCTTAAGCTTCAGAGGAATATTGTCATAAGTTTGTACCTTCCCATCACTGTTGACCACCGATTCCTGGCTTTGAAAACCTATTCCAAAAATGGGATTTGTTGCCTTGTACTTGGTGGCCACAGCAAACAACGCATCGTCGATTGTCGTGTTTCCAATGGTCAGCGTATCGCTCACCAAGTTACTGACGGCAAAGGTTGTGTCGAGATAGCTGATGACAAGGTAATAATCTTTCTGTACTTGAAAGGTCGACGATGCATTATAATCAAAAAAGACCAGTCCGCTACAATTAATCTCTCTATTATCATAGTAGTCGATCCTTGTGCTACAGAGAGGGTTGTACTTGTCCATTACCCAAAGATCTGATGGACCAGTGTCAACTTGAACATCAATTTGTAGCGATGGTGTTCCTATTTCGAGCTGAGAGTAATATACACTCACAAATTTTGCAAGCTTGATTTCAATACCATCATCTCTTTCTATGAGAACGGGTTCTTGATCCTCTAAAACAAGTTTTTTGTTTAAGTTCCAGCTGACTACTGCCTCGACCACATCGACACTAGCAATAATTGCTAATGTGCAAAGTAAATGTTGTCTGAGTTTGACCATAATATCTGCCGTGAGAAATCCATATTAAGAATTGAAATAGGTGGTTATTTATACACAGGCAAAATATTTAGAGGAAATGAATAAAGAAGTAGGTAGCGTATGACGCCTATTGCAGATCATACTGTGCAGAGTGCAGCCAGTGTCAACGCAATTAGAGGGCGACGTCGTTTCGAGCTCAGCAAACATTTTCAGGTTGAAATTTCAATTTCACTTCATCACGGTTATAGATGGGCTGAAACACGAAGACAACTGAAGGCTATTGACAAACTGACTCTAGCCCATTGTGTTGGAGTAATAATAGTTTTCAAACATCAGCAAACGCTTTTACTAGTATTGCCCGGAGTCCGTCCGATGAGGTTGAGCTGTGAACTGGGGACTGGCTCCAATTAGACCCAAACGGGGTGCTGGAGGCAAACTATTGAAATAAGATATCATAACCTTTTTTTTCTAGCGAATAAGTCATGTTTCCTTGGAAGCATTGAGCTTGGCATGCCCGTCACGCTGAAACAATGCCTTTGATTAAAAGATGAATCAGGCAGGTGTGAAGAAGCTGGATGAGAAAGATTCATGCTCACAGAATGTCTTAGCGAAGCAGCTCATGGAAAAGATTGTACGATGTCTATATGGAAAAAAAAAGGTCCGACATTAATTCTAGAAAAATATTAGTCGCTGCAAATAAATCACCATAATTATAGATTGAGGCTGGCGAGTGATTCTAAAATCTCAACGGCCTCGCAATTCGGGTGGTATAAGATCGGCCAGCCTAGCCTTCATCATCGGGGGTTCCCCAGATGCACGCCTTACAAAGTTGAATGGCGCCCAGGACAAAGCCAAATTTAAGGTTAAAACTTGGCTAGCAGGTTTAACCTTGGCTAGCATTATTCGTCTACTTACTGCATCTCGGGAATAAATTGGCCTCAGTGAGCTAAATTTCGGAGAAGGTTTGTGGGCGTTCTTGCTGCAAATTAGAGACACTAGCCCACGACAAGGGTGGCATTCGCAGTTCAGACTATGTTTGAGCATTGATTCCATTCATTTCGACGACTTGCGCCAAGATCATGAAGCATCCTTCGCATCGGATAGTTTATATACCGCTTACCAGCTAAGTTATTAGTAATGTTACATCTTCGACTAGATGACGGGGTGGTGGAGAATAGTAATACCTCCATAGATTGTACAAGTCCGGGCATTTGACAATAAGGGCTGCTATGAACTAATTATACAAGGAATGAGAAGACTGATCCCATCGCAATGAAAAGTACCGCTAAACAGTACGAATGTGAACTAGCGGACGAGCCATGTCCGGTAGCCGAAGCAGACGGCGATGCTGCGGATGTACTTTCTGTGGTCGTTGCGGGAGATTTGGTAGTTGTGTGACCGGTTGTTGTATGGCCACTGTGAGCGGCAGTGGTAGTAGCAGTAACAGAGCCGATAGTGCCAGCAGATCCAGATATTGCTGAAGCCGGAATGGAAAGAGTTGCTGCACTGGCAATCTCCAAACCTGAGAATGTGGACATAAATGAAGCAGTGCTGTCAGTAGTTGCAGAGGGGATCCCATTGGAACCAATTGTCTCAATGTCGCTGTCGGTGACATCAAGGGATGCCTGGGCCAATCCAACCACTTTGTTTTCTAAATCATAGACAACATAAGCATTGTGAAGGAATGAATCACCAAGCAAGACTAAGTCTTCACTCGGGGAAGCACCAATCATGCAAATCTCATTACCGTCGTCGTCCACGTAAGGTTGGCCATCACTGGTTAATGGAATCAGAAAGTCAACCAAATCGACCTCAATTACAGCGCTGTTGAATTGAAATTCAAGAGTGCCCAAGTTGTACTGTTTTGCCAGATTACACTCAACCAGACCAGCGTCCATTGATTCGACGTATTGACCACCTAGTGAGTAGAGAAGGGTTAGGAAAGTATCCCTGGGAAGCCTACAAAGAGTGGATCCTGAATCGAGAACAGCAGCCTCTGATCCCTCAAAAAGCATTTCACTATCGCCCGTAGGGAGATTCCAAGCTAAGGAAGAGATTTCGACGAACATGGCAATAATATCGGACGAGTTATAGAGGTCGTAATTGGCCACCATTGGCACAACAGTTAGCGAGCCATTGTATTTGCTGTGGTCTACACCACCAAATAGAAGACTTCCGTCAGATTCTTCAACACTATTCAAATAAAGAGAATAGGCCACCGTATCAATGGCCCCTGATGACTGCAACATGGCTGGTACATTGTTATATGGCTGTGGTTTGCCGTTGGAATTGTAAACAGCCTCCTGGTTAGGAAAGCCAATACCAAAAATACCTTGGGTGACGTTATATTTGGAAGCAACTGAAAACATGGCGTCATCAACGGTCGTGTTTCCCAAGGTGAGAGTATCTTTCACCAATGGACCGACTGCAAAGGTTGTGTCCAAGTAGCTGATTTCCATATACTTATCATCTTGTTGCTCCAGTGTGGAAGATGCATTGGCGTCAAAAAACACTAACCCTGTGCAGTTGATTTGACCGTTGGCTTCAGCCTGAGATTGGCTTTCAGAACTCGACATGCAGTATGGGTTGCCTTTTCCCATAAACCAAAGATCAGAAGATCCTGTATCAACATGCACAGAAAGCTTTTGAGCAGGAGTTCCAACTTCCAAGGTTGAAAAATACCCCACATACCTGTTGTCCATTTCAATGGACACACCATCTCGTTTCACGATTGGTGACACCGAGTTAGGGGGGCTAATCGCCTGTTTTTTCAGACCGAAGCTTACGGTACCTGCGCTCACAACATTGGCACTTGCCAAGAAAGCCACACAAAGACCCAGAAGAGCGGTCATCAAGGACGAACAAGATATCGATAATAAATTGCAAGAATTGGAAATGGGTACTGACGGGTATGTATATATATACCCAAAATTCGGATGACTGCATAGCTATCAATTCAGATATGCTGCAAAACATTTCTGTTAGCACGAGTAGCGTATAACGCAGCTACAGGTTGCATGCAACCAATTGAAAGGCAAAGCATAAGGTGCTGGTAAGAGAAATTAACAGATCCTTAAAAGGAGGGAAAGCTGAAATTCCCAGCCTGGGTTCGCACAGTTTGCTGCTCGCAATACCGTAGTATTCTGGCCATAAATAAGCCATCGTTTCAAAATACTGGCTAAAGAACTGGTCAGAAAACTATGTCGGATTTAGGAAGCGAAGCAGTACCGAATATGTCTTGAATCCGGAAGGGAACCGAAAATCTCTTGGCACCTTTGCATAACTGCCCTGAAAATGCAAAGCTTGAATTCCCTGATTGTAATACACTATTACCACCAAGTGTTTAAAAAGCAAAGCATTGAAGGTGAAAAATTGTAGGAAACAACATCATCGCAATATGTCACAAAATAAGTTTTCATAATTGCACGAAAATTTCCCAATGGTTGATTCATGCGCTCGGCGATGTAACTTCGTAGATTTGGACCAATAAAGTAAAATGCAGACATCACACTTGTACGGTATTGCATTGAAGTCAAATCGACTATGTATACATATAACTCGCCGATGTTTAACCTTCCTACAGACCGAACGCCACAGATTGATAGGCGGCAGAGCGGAGGTGCAAAATGCTGCTTAGCAGAAACACTCAATGACTCGGGAATAATAAGCGTGCAATGTTCTAAATCATGTAAAAGTTAGGGCAAAACAAAATAGATGCTCGGTTATACAGCGATCAAGCTGATGATTCCCATCAAAAACGTCCAGTGCTATTGTGCACCACTGAGTGCCACCGACTGATTACCAAAAAAGGACTCGCATTTCCAAGGCAGATGCACACGTGCACCATAAGACAAGTTATTTGCTTGAACGATTATGCGTATCCATATTCTATCATTGCATACGTGCAGCGACAACCGTAAGACAAGTTATTGGCTTGAACGCTTATGCGTATCCATATTATATCATTAGGGATATCTAATATGTTATCTCTACATGAATAGTGGGGAGGAAAGGCATTTCAGTCCCTGTCATACCTAAGTTTCCAACCTAACGCTGGCATTTCTCCTTGACCTCAATTTTCGTTCCTTGAGGTGCACACAGTGCATGCATGCTCTGAAACCACCTTAGAGGCGAGACTTAAGAGCGTCGAAAAAATAGCATTGATATTGATCACAAACATCATGGAATTAATCCTGGAACTCGACAATGTTGCAATCGTAAAACAAGTTATTGACTTGGACGCTTTTGCATATCCATTTTGTAATCGCTAAAAATGTCTAATAAATTATCTATTTACATGAATATTAGGGAGCAAAGGCCTTTAGTCAGCCTCTGTCCGTGCCAGAGCTTCCAGCCTAGCTCTGGTATTTCTTTTCAACCTCAATTTTCGTTCCTTGATTTGCATAGCTTGAAGATAGGATGGTTTTAAGGCCTTGAGTTCCGCTGCGGTCTTGTCCCTCGAATACTCAACCACATTACCTCTTGGAACAACAGTAGCGTCTTTCAAAGCATGCACGATGATCTCCTTCCCAGTGTCATTTTTGCCATTGATATGGAAATGAACGCTTCCTACCCCTCTTACTGCAATAGACAGTCCCCTGCCACTGATGGTGTATCTGCCATGAGTTTCCAGCTTGGCAGCTCTATTAGTATAGAACCAATCTTTATCTTGCTGGCGATCTTTTGGTGTGCTCATTATCGATTCCATCTTTTCCAAGCTGCTGAAAGTTCTCATCTTCAGGTAATCATTAGCCGCAACGGGCCAAGCAATTAAAACGGTGCCTTCATTTTCACTTACATTGGGATACTCGATGGCCAGAGCGCCTCCAAATGAAATGACTTGTCCTGGCTTACATGTAACTCGTCTCACGTTATAGTGATTATGACTTTTCAGTAGCACCTTGCCGTCAGACAGCTTTCTCATTTCACTGTAATCAAGTTGACCTATTGGGTACCCAGTTTCTGGCAGACTAGTGTTGTCATAAAAAGTCTTGTCTTTGATACGGTACGACATCTTGTCTCTGGTAGTCCATGGGTGCCCCGTAACGTATAGAACCTTTGATTTATGTGCAATCTTGCCGTCACCGTTAAGATTTCCAAATTTCGATTGAAGAGCAAGAATAAGACTAGTTTTGCCGGTATTCGCCGCTCCTACAAAGTGGCATGTTGCTCTAGCTCTCTGGTAAAGTTCTTCTAGTCCCCATCCAAGCTTCGCACTAGTGAGAATGACCTGCTTACCATCAATATTATATTTCGTCTTCAGTTCATTACGAACGAACGGTAATATTCGTTCTTTCAAAAACCGCCTGTCTCCTCCAAACAAATCAGATTTATTGACAACCCAGAGGTCGTCGGGTTTGGCATTGCTCAAGATGTCAGAAGATATTGTTGTGGGAAAATCAACTGCATCTATTATGAAAGCACGCGGATTTTTTGAGCTGGGAAATATTGCATTATCCTCAACGGGGTCAACAGTTTGGCAACGATTCAGTTTGATGTCTCGACACCTTTGACAAGTGCACAGTTTCGAATGCTGCTTTCTCTTTTGTATCAACGCTGTAAGCTCTTCCCTCGCAGTTGTAGCAGACGTCCATTCGTCTTCTAACTTTTCAGTAGAATTAACGGCGCTCTCACTAAGCCCTATAAGCTCTTCTTCCGTAGCAGCACTTTTGATGATGCTTTTCATCTCGCTCCCGGTGCCGCTGGCGGCTTCACCACTACTATTCAGTTGATTGAGACTAGTTGGATCCAATCTGTTCAGCAGCAAGTTATATCTGTCATTAACCTTTGCAAATGGTGAAGTCTGCTGATTAGCGCTTCCAGCAGCATTTGATTTTGCTACTTCAGCACCATTCAAAACCGTTCCACAAACGTCACACTTGCTGAAAGCAGACTTTATGGAAGCATATCTTCTAATAAAAGAAGCTGGCCTTATCAGATTCATCTAACTTTACAAGAAATGGGTGAGAGATCTTTAAACCTAAACTGATCTAGGGTGAAAAATAAAAATTCCACAAAATATTATGTAAGCAGCGGTAGAGCAGAATTGTAGCGCAGCTAAATAGTGATATCAAGAGCCAGTGGATCAACACGATAATTGTTCAATAAAAAAAACGCTGAGCATTGTCCGGTATCAGTTCAACCCTTATTTGAATTCAATCAGGTTCCAACGGTAGTTAGGCTACTGTCGCTTGAAGGGTGGTGCAGCGGTGCTTTGTTACTCAACGCCTCGCTAGATTCTTAGGGTTTCAAAAAGGTTAGTTTGTATTCCAAGCTATCTTGTGCTATTTGTTCTCAATTTAAGTGCTTCTGTGCAATAATTACTGATTTTGTAACCCCATATATTTTCAAGCTTATAACAACCATAGTGCATAGCGGTGCGCCTGGCTTGGTAGAAAAATAGCCCGCATATAAAAAAGGATAACAAGAACATTATCTATGCAACAGCATTATTTACCTGAAAACTGTAGAAATAGTACTGGCCAATGAAACGAAAAGGAAGCGAGCCTATTGGAAATTTCAAAAGGTCTCGAAATTTCGATGCGAGTACTCTGAAAAACAGGATCGACGAGGCCAAGAAGAGAAAGGAATCGAAGGAACGAAACATCCGGACAACCGCGGATGAGCACAGCACTATCGCTTCTGCCGATAAAGGATTGAATACTCCTGTTCATCCTCTGCTCGCCAAATCTGAATCCATTGGACTAAATACACCTGTTCATCCACTTCTATTAAAGCCACTCTCTGAGAACGAGCAAGCCAGTAGTTCGGTAGCTGCTAGCGGTGCAGGCACTGCTTCATCCAACACTGGAAAAGCTTCTGGAAGAGGCCAGTGGAATCTGCGGGCCAACCCCTATTTAGACCATCACGCTGATTCAAGCACACTGCAACGGATCGAAAGAAAAAGTGAGTTTTTCGACAAAAGTATTGACCGACATGGAAATTCTACTCAAGCTAGGCGCCGAAAAGGATTGGTCTTCCATGAAAGGGGACATTTTGTTAACGAGGCTAATGAAATTCGTGAAAGCGAACGCATCGAGAGAGAAGCCAAGGAGCAAGAAGCAAAAGTAAAGGCACGAGAGGCATTCCTGGAAATCACTGTAGGTGAGCGTGAGTATTACCCGCATGAGCCGCCTATCGTCGAATGGTGGGACCAAGAGTTTGTCTCAACTTATGATGAGCGCGAAATCACCAACCCGAATGCCACCGAGATAACTAACTTGATTCAACATCCTGTTATCGTCGATGCACCGTGGGACTCGAAGGTACCACAGCAAATCAAAATGTACAAGACCAAGAAAGAAATTAAAAGGATCCGTAAGAATTTGCGGTCCGAAATCCACAAAGAGAAACAGGATAGGATACGACTTGGACTAGATCCTGCACCACCTCCGAAGGTAAAACTTTCCAATATGATGAGCGTATTTGCAAACGAGGCAATCCACAATCCAACTAAGGTGGAAGCTACTGTTCGGCATCAGATCGCACAAAGAAAAGAAGCTCATGAACGGGATAATGCTGAGCGGCAACTGACGTCAGAGCAAAGAGCAGCGAAAGTTGAAGCCAAGATTGAACGTGATAAGGCTTCACAAGGTATTTATTTGGCAGCATTTTCAGTCAAAAAGTTGGCTGATGGAAAACACAAGTTTCTTGTTCATAAAAATGCAAAAGAATTCGCACTTACAGGAATGGTTTTGTTTGGTCCTGCCTTTGCTTTGATAATTGTAGAGGGGTCAAAGCTGCATGTGAAGAAATATGCACACTTGATGACAAACAGGATCAAGTGGACAGTTAAGTCAGAACCAAGAGAAAGCGATCCTACAGATACCTCACGTTTGACTGATTTATCGGACAACACATGCAGTTTAATATGGCAGGGGCAAATTGCGCAGTCGAAGTTCAATAGATGGTCTCTACATGATGTGGAGACTGAAGAGCAAGCACAAGAATTGCTCTCACCTCATGACGCATTTTTGTATTGGATCGAAGCTTCTGCAAATCCCGTATCAAATGACTTTTGATGGCAATAGTGAGTTCTGGAAACGATGGTTAGAACAAGTGTTTATTTATTGAGCGTATCATTGAACAAGTAGTAAATGAAGGTGACTGCTTTCCGGCCGAGGAGTGGACGATAGTTATTGAAGAATTCAAACGAGTTTGACAGCCACTAGCTAATCGCCCCAGCGAGTACATTGCACAAGTCAGAACCTTGCAAAAGCAACGCATACCTTAGCTCAAAGTCGAATTGATCTACACTATTTACAAATTACAAAGATACAAATTACTCTTTGCCGACCTTGGCAAGGATTTCATGGTCTCTAAACAAGAGGTATTCGTCATCACCAATTTTGACTGATGAACCACCAAATGGAGGAATTAGGACACGATCACCAGTTTGGACACCGAGTGGAATTCTCTTTCCGTCCTTGTCAAGAATGCCTGGTCCAGTAGCAAGGACATCAGCTTCATTGAGTTTCTCTACATTCTTCTCTGGAATATAGATGCCTGAAGCGGTTTTGGCTTGAGCCTTGACTCTTTGCACAAGGACTCTATCGAGAAGAGGAACAAGGGACTTAACAGACTTGAGAGACTATGTTAGCGAATTTCATTGAGCGATTTTTTAATCGTTGCAACTTACCATTATAATTTGAAGATCAGACTAGTGCAATTTAGAGAGAAAAAGAGAGTTGGTATTTCAAGTATTTCAAGTGTTCCGGGGAAGCTGGAATATTCCACAGTGGTGGGAGACCAGTGGCGGAGAGTTGGCGGTGGGATGCCAATTTTGGATGTATGCAGAACAAGAGAAGAACAGAGAAGTCTGGAGAAGACTTGGATGATTGGCTATTGCAACTGGCTACGACAAAAGGCAATACGAAGGGTCGGAACCGAAAAGCGGCAAACAAAGAGTGCCAGTATCAGGAGCGTGCCGAATGCTGAGTCAAATAATCAGACGCCAATAAATATTAATAAATAGTTAAATAAATTCGCCAATCAGCGAATGGATCAAGACCGGCAGAATTTCACTAATGCTGCGCTTTTCCATTCATTGTCACAAATCGCTTTAGCTTGTTTACAATCTCAACACATTGAGATGGGCTCTCAGCCTCCAAATCATACCGCTTAGGCCCGTTGGTTTTCAGTACCACAACTTTGAAATTTGACTTGATTTTGGATGACTGCTTAACTTTGATAATTTGTGAATTATGAAACGACGTTGTCTTCACGGAAGTCCTGTAGTCCTCTGGGACAATGTGAACATACTCACCATCAATGGCCAGTAATCGCTCATGGCGAGCAAACGACATCGGTTGGCGTCTCCAAACTTTGTACCTTTGATATCCCTCACTCACCAGCGCAGGTGGGTGATACTGAGCTGGGAAGGCAGATCTTCTCACTTGCTGTCGGAGGGTGTCACTTTCTCTGGCATTTACGCTGATTAATGGCGCATTAGGATCCGAGGTTACTCTTTGAATGTACCCGGAACCCTCGCTGATTACTCTAGCTGGGGTAAGTTCCAAAGAATAGTTTCCAGCAAGTGCTCTCACATTGACATCGTTCTTGGCAATAACCTTCGTACCGCAAATCTTGAACGCGTAGAGATGTTTGTCAATTGACGAGGCAGCAGCCACCTTGTCCAAAACTTCTCCTAGAGACATGCCTAACGGCACCCTTCCTGTCCATAATACTGGACTCACCAGTTCCACATAAGGATAGCGAAATACTGAAAGACGGACCTGGACCGTATTTTCCTCAGGATTTACACCACGAGTGAAACTTTTTGCCGAGTCTTGTGCAGTGTAGTGTGATGGCTGCGATGACTGAAATGCTCGGGCAGGTTGAGAAGCTGGTGTACTTTTTTGAGGCTGAACACTTGGCGTTTTCTTTTCATTTTCCAAAAATTCACTCTCGGTGGCTTCTACTAGCGCAAACTCGTCAAACGCATAGGCAGAGATCAGCCTGGTTCTCTCCAATGCAGGGAAGTCGTCGTCGGGCTCTCCGTCATCCTCAACAATGCGAAGGTTCCACTTGTTGGCATTGCACTGGCTTGCCAGCAATGGTGGTTCTCTATTCTGCTCTTTATAGCAATACAATGCAAAGCCAATAGCATTAGCCACATTGACATCGGGGCGGAGAGAAACCGTCCACGGGAGCCTGGGATTGTCACACGATGGCATGTACATTTTGAGTTTTGTAGGTTTTGCTTCGCTTTTCCCCGAGGCTGCAACGAAGACTTCCAAAGGGTCATCAAAGGTTGCTTGCTTCGCTCTAATCTGGCTTGTCAACAAAGATGTTGCAGTAGGCTTCCTGGGAACAGACAACTTTTTGGGGGCAAATGATAAGGAAGATGAGCGGGATTTTGTTTTTCCTGCTGAAGAGGAGTGGTTCGCTGTAGAAGTAGCAGTGGCTGAGGTAGACGTTGTAGTGGTGCTAGGCAGGTTTGTAGACGAGTTGTCAGTAGTCTCAAAAGACACTGTTGACATCAAGGACGAATTGACATCCTTTTCTGAAATGTCATGCAATGGCGAGTTGAGGGTCGTGGCCAACGTTGCCGGGGCACTAGGAAGCGATTTTGGATCGACCTTCTTGGCAGTGGTGGCGGGCTGTGGGGTCGTCGTTGCAGGCCAATCAGAAGGCATATTTTTCAAAGACTGTGCTCTGAATCTGGTCTTGGTAGTTGCTGTTGTGCTTGTTGCGGGCGCCAGAATCTCATTTATCTTGCCTTGCGAAGGAGCGCCGGCCGTCGGTGGAGGCGACAGCGACTCCTGCGATTCTCTTTTGAACTGCAGCAAAGGACCCGGCAGGTCTAGTGAGCGTTGCCTCGTCCTGTTTGCTCTTCTGCGGTTGGCAGAAGGCGAGTTGGAGGCCGAGGGGGTTCTCGGGGAGTTTGCGCGCTCGCGGTCGTTTTTCAGGGTCGAGTTCACGGACATGCTCGACGAATTTGAGACTGCGGAGGCGTTTGTTTCCGTTTTCTTGAGCTGTTCAGCGGCGAATTCGAGCTGGTCGTCCAGGTCAGACTCATCGTCGTTGCCGCCGAGCATGTTGTTTGACTCGTAGTAGGTATTGAGGCCGCTTTCGTTGTCCGTGCCGACGTCCGTGGAGGGAAGGGAGTCGCGGAAGGGCCTGCTCTGCAAAACGCCGTGTGTGAAGGACCCGCTGGCCGTGGCTGAGACGTTCATGGACTCGTCAAACTCCGACACGGAGCCCTCGTCGTCGTCGTCATCGTCATCGTCGTCGGCTTCGTAGTCGTCTGCGTCGGATGCAAATTCGTCGCCCGACTCCTCGTTGAAGGGGCTGAGACGATTGGATGCAAATCTGGTCAGCGTGGTGTGAATCCCCTGGCCGTCCACCGTGTCGTCGTCGTCATCGTCGTCGTCGTCATCATCGTCATCATCATCGTCGTCGTCCGAGTCGTCGTAGAACCGCGGGTCGTCGACAATCTTGTCAACGGAGTAATCGTCAACCATTGACGGCCGCTGCGGCAGCGGCATTGTGGATGCGCGCGGCTTTCCACGTCGCAATGCAATGCCGTTCGATTCGAAAGTGCCCCGCGCAGCGTGGTCCAGCGCCGGCGTCGGGATGGGTGGCGAGCTGTTGCCCGTGCGTCCAATTAGCACCGACGCTGCCCAGTTCATCTGGCGCGGATCGCCGTTCTTGGAGACGTAGAGATGCGACGGCTTGATCACGAGCTCTCCCACGGAGTCATCGACGGCTGTGATGTATGTGGCGCGCAGGCAGCTTAGCACGTAGTCTCTGGAAGTCAACAGGGCCATTGTTTGCAAAACACGCTGCTTCTCACTCTGCACACCAGTCTGGTTTGTAACAGTTGGACGTATTGGTACGGCTGAAAATGTCCGCACGCGGGCAGGCCGGGCTGGCGACCGGCGCCGTGTAGCAGTTGACAAAGTTGCGCGCGGTGCGCGGGAATGCGCCCTGGCTCATTGTGGGCTCTGGCTCTGTTCACGGCCGGCTCCGCACCGGCGGTGCCGCTGCTGCTCCTCCACCGCGCGCTGGCGCATCAGACCTGTGGCGCAGTGGTGCCACCAACACGCCCATGCTGGCTGGCCTCGCCTTGGGACTTTTCACTTCTCCAACCAATCGTTTTTGTTCATCTAGCAACAGCATACAAAAAAACTAACAATGGGTGGCTCATATCAAATCCTCGGACGCACTTTCCAATCTTATCAGGTAAGTTTTGCGTGATGGTGAACTGACCGGCCGTCCTTCGGCGGGTGTTTTTGCCCTAGTTTGCAGGCTGACGTTGTTCCTCGGCCTGCAATGCAAACATCAGTCAAACTAACCTAGCTCTCAATTGCGACTCTTTCAACTGTCGCTGCCGGCATTGTCTTTGCTACCTCTGGCTCCAAGCCTGCTCCAACCACCCCTCCAATCAACGCCGGTTCCTCGGAGGAGGAAAAGTTCATTTTGGACTTTCTCAAGAGCCAGGAAGAGAAAAAGTAGATATTTAATGATATTAAATGTTTTATAGATAGTACTGTCACTTCGCATCACTATTTGAACAATTTCCTAGCCGACAGTGGGTCTTCTGAGAGCACCTGCTCTCTTCTTTTAACCTGCAGCTTCACCGATGCATCTTGTCGCGCTCTCGCCTGGTTGGCCTGCTGGGCACGCAGTTGCGCTCTGACAAAGTTGGGTGAGACGTACTCCTTGTTTTCGTAGATGACAGGGCCGCCAAAGGAACCCTCCAGAATGAGAATAGGAGTCATAACAAACCGCGGGCCGATTTCCACAAGAGAAACCTCAGAGTCCAGCGTCTTTGTATCGTTATCAATGTCCTTTCCTTCAACAGTCTCAGTGATCTGATAGTTACGCACCCACACCATGTTGTCCACAATGGAAAAAGTCATGACATGGTCAACAAATGGCTTGGACTTGCGAGCTCTCGGTGGCACACCAAATGCATGAATAAATACTTCCTTCAGCAACATAGTTTCAGGAGTTTTGTCAAAGGCACCATCGAATGACAAAACAGGACGAGACCCCTTCAGACAGTTTCCGGTGAAGTTCAACTCGTCCATTGTGTGGAGATTCTTAATGTGAAATTTGGCTGTTGGTCCATTCGGGGCTTTTGAGAGCCAAAGATACAAATCTTGGTGCTTTCTGGCCTCGAAATACATAATGTTGTTGCAATTGTATAACTCAGCCATCTCGTTTAATTGGTAGAGCTTTGTCTTGGAATCAAATTTAGATTCTTTCCTTGCATGAGGTAGAAGCGCTGTCAAATCAGCAATCAAATGACGGTGACGAAATGTGACACCTCTGGACGAGATCAGCAGAACTCTCTGACGGTTTTTAGATCTTGACTCCTCATCTCCATTCGCAACAGATTTTTCGCTGTTGGTCAACGATTTATATATGGCTGACATTTTGTGTTAGTTACGAAATGTCGAAGCGTCTTGAAACTTTTTGAAATATTTTTTTTTCCAAATTTTTCCCAATCGGGAAGGACTATGATGTGAAGGTTGTGAACGATGCGAGCTGAGGAGCCTTACTTGATGCTACTTCCATGCTTTCTTCCATGCGGAAAGCTTATCCCATTATCGATTCAGCGTTACTGTTGAATTTTACGACATGATTGAACGCTGACGCTCGCATTGCTCCTGGCGATGAGGCATGTTTGCAAGAAACGAAAGCGATGACTCTGATACAAATGGAACAACACTCTAAAAGGACCCTCGGCACATCAGGTAATGAAAGTAACAATCCTTCAATTTCCCCAAACAAAAGATTTATTTTACTGCGAAATGGCCACACTTCCCTCCAGAAACGCAAAATACGGGGCGCCGACCCAGCTTCCATAAAGTGCAAAGTGCTGTTGACTGCAAGTTTCAGAGCTCACCACCAATAGATTATCTTTAGAATAGATAGGACATACAAAATTGAGAGTGTCTCATAGTATCGTCAGCTCACCACTAAAGAAGAATGGAAAAAATACTGGAGCTGATAGATGCCAATTCCTTCAAAGATGCGGAGAAGAAAATCGGCAATGCTTTGAAGGCAACTCCAGACAATCCTGCAATCGGGGCTCTCCAGGCCTATCTGCTTGCAAAGCAAGGCAAACTCAATGCAGCAAAACTACAAATGCAAAAGGCTGTCGAGAAGCCCATCACGCAACTGGTTCAGCTGGAATACATCTCATTAGTGTACACATATCTAAGAGAGCCTGCCCGACTTTTGGACTTGTATGACGGCCTTGCCAAAAAGAACCCCAACTCCAAAGAACTCTTGCGGTCTTGGTTTTCTGCAATGATCGCAGTCAACTCTGAAAAAGGACTGCAAAAGGCTGCATTGATGCTTCAAAAGACATCTTCTTCTGATGAGCCCATACATACATTTTGGGCAATGTTTACCATGGTTCTGGCATCTGAATCGACATCGGTAACAGCCTCTGAAAAGCAACTGTTCCCGCTACTGGCCTACCGCTTGCTGGCAACAGTTACAGAAAATATAAACAATCCACAGCATGCCTATGTCAAGGCCCGCGTTTTGCTCTTGGCTAACAAGCATGACGAGCTCATCGCGTTCCTCACCAGCCCGAAAGTGCTGGAATGGGGCTTGTTGGAACTGAATCTGATGCATTTCCAGGTCCTTTGCCAGACTGAAAAATGGGAAAGTCTCTACGAACTGTCATTGTCGCGCTTGAAAGGTGCACAAGAGTCCACAGACATTGACAATTGGATCTACTGGAAACATGGAATCGACGCGGCTGTAAAGCTAGGCAAAAACGAGGAGCTATTAAATTACGCTCGAGCGTTCAGGGTAGCCGGAAAACCCTCTCGAAATGCTCTTCTTGCAGCCATTAAGCTCGGAGCGCCCGTCTCTGAGTATTTGGAGAAATTCAGCACGAGACGCTGCGTTGTGGACGATTTGCAAGGCTTTGATGTCTCATCTAAAGATTTTGCGCCCCCTAGTTTGGAGGCAGAGATCTCCTTTGATGAAATGAATCGCTCAGTCAACTATGAGACACTTTCCTATCTGAATTCAAAACAAGCAGACGTCAAAAAATGTGTTTCCAACTATTTACGCTTTTCCCCTCTACTCAAAACAAAAGATGTGAAAGATTATCATTCTGCTGACGATTTTCTCATTATTGCTTCTCAGTACCTTGTTGAAAACGGTGAGTTCGAAAAGGCCGTTATTCTTCTCACCCTTGCAGCGAACAACGACAAGCATCAATTCTATTTGCGATTGTGGCTCATCCATTTGTATACCCAGCTAGGGGCGCCAAGGGCGGCTCGTGTACATTATAATGCACTCACAATCAAAGAACTACAAAAAGAGTCACTTTCTTACCTCATCTCTACTCGTTTATCAACTCTCAATCCCTCTGTGGAAACTATCAAAGAAATCCGTCATCGAGACCGTGTTGACCCTAATGCTCTTATTGCTACTTCATACAGAAGAGAAATTTACACCCAGGTGGACGGTCTTACTGATTTGAAAAAAAGACTAGATTTGTCACTGTCGCTGGGGTTGGAGGATATTGAGTACATTAGATCTGCCAGACTCACAAAACCCAGTGAGAAGCAGCTCCCGACAATATTACCTTTTGATCAGTATTATGACAACAGAGATTATTCGACATTGAAGGAATGTAAACTAAATGCGGGACCTAAGCAGTCAGAAAAATGGCTCAAGGTTTATCAGCTTCGAGAGCTTGTGCTTAAGGACTCCAATCTGGGTGAAAAGCTGGTTGAGGCAATGAATGCAGCACGAGATGAACTTACAAGTGCTGAGCTTTGGGATTGCCAGACTATCTTAGCACGAGCCAGAGGAGATATGCGTGCTCTCGCTAAGTCCCTTAAAGAGTTTTCACTTCCCAAGCAATATGATTGGGAGTGGGTTCATACTGCTTATACTGGGCTTGAGGTATCAATGATTATAGCCAAAGGAGGCTCTGTGGACAAAGAGACGATAGCGCTTACGAAGGCTATTGTAAAAACGGTGCATGAGGCTGCTGCAGTACAAAAAGATACTTCCATTAACATTGCAGATATAGTGACATGGGCTGGTGAGGTAGGTGTTTCGGAGGCTCATGCCTCACAAGTACTATCTGATCTAAAGCACTCCATTAATTTGACGTTAACACATTTGAGGTCTATCAAATAGGCCGTTTTCGAATGGAATTTGGAATTGCACGGACATTTCGTTGATTAAAGACAGCATGTGTTTATTCCGACGAGAAGAAGAGCTCATGTATTTGCCATATACCGCAATCCAATTTTTCTTCGCTAGATATTTTCAATCTTGACTTGTCTCGAGCTAGACGACAGGAACCTGAAGGCAAGTCAACAAAATGAATTTCTTTTTGTGAATATCGTTGAATTGAAAATTGGAATAAGTAGACAATAATACAAGTAAAGTTAGCCTTTGTCGGGCTAATTTCAAGAGCAATAGATCAATGCTGTAATTGTCGTTTAGTGTCATTTCGTTCCGTATAGAATAAGAGCCACTCACACCTACAATGAGTGATGATTTAGATTCGAAGAAAACCATCGACACCCTGCTTCAAACACTTCAAATGAAGTAGCGTCAAGTCTTGCAATAACTCGAATTAGCAAAAAGATTGAGGGTGGCGAAATGCATTATCTCTGACTGTCAGAATTTGCCTGGCAAAGCAGAATGGCTGTTATTAAAAAATTTTATTGTTTGCTCGAAAAGCTACCCTCTAAATTGCATTCTCAGCATTTGAGCGGTGGACATTGCCTCTTTTGTCCCTGCCGTTACCAAATACTTGATCTTGTCAGGATCTGTAACATGCTTATACGGTCGAAATTGATCTTTTGCATATTGCATCATTTCTCTTCTCGAATTGACATCTAGGTTTCTAGTCGCCCGTGCAATATTTCTGTAAAGAGCTTTTGATCGAGAGCTTTGAATGAACTTTGTTAGCACTTTAATCGAGGAAAGCTACCCGCCATACGTACATAATCGAACGTTAACTTTGCATTTTTCATGGGTCGTTAAATGTTCAGAATGACAGTTTGTGATGATTGGAGGGCTCGCTATACTATTTATCCCAATCGGGAAATGTCAAGAAGGTTATACAACTAGGTGGATTACTATTTACAACTTTGTTCAAAGTAGACTCTCTAACGTTTAACCCAGGTGAATGCCTTTCTGGCCTTTGGTTTACCTGGTTTCTTTCTCTCCACAACTCTGATATCAGGTTGGATGCACTTGGCGCGAGTCAACTTGGTGCGGAACAATGGATTCTGAATCACAAGGGCCTTCGCCAAAGCGTTGGCAATGGCTCCAGATTGGCCGGTTGGGCCTCCGCCCCTCACTGTTGCAAAAATGTTGAAGGATTGCTCCGCCGCAACGACAGACAGCGGATACATGATGATGTGGCGGTCTTGGATGCGAGGGAAGTAAGATTCGAGAGATCGACCGTTGACCAACACCTGGCCAGAAACGGATTCGGAAGACCTGGCAATATAGACGTGGGCGGCAGAGTTTTTTCTTCTACCAAGAGCTTTCGCAACACCATTTTCGTCCACAGTTGGGTAGCGCTTCTTGAGCACTGAGGCATCCTTGTCAACCGTGAAGTACGCGAGAGCGTTGGCGACATCATCTGGCATTAGCTGCGGATCGATTTTGGCCAGTCTGTTGGCCAGCTTGAGGAACTGCGAGTAGTGAGAGTTTTTAAGGCGAGTGCCTCCAGCAATGATGGCATACTGCTCCTGAGAGAGCCACTTGGGGCGTAAGGCCGACTCGTCGCGGGGAACATTGATGTACTTTTGAAGAAGGTCGTTGAGCTTTTTCATGTGTTCTTCATGCATAGGGTTTGTCATGTAAAAAGAAGCATGTTTAGGCATGACTCTGAGTCTGTCGAGCTCCGGAGACCTGTGCCTGGCATCGTTGAAGCTCACGTTTGAAGGAATGCGCTTGGCAGCCGCTCCAGAGTCGCTGCTCACGATATCTTGATTCACATTGTCGGCCATGGCTTTGATGTGAGGGGGGATGGAGGTGTGCTGCAAAACGGCAGCGTGAGAAAATGATCGGCATTGCGAATTTTTCACAAGCTGATGCCGTAGAGAGGAAGAAAACAACGAACACTTCATTGCAAAGAATTTTTTGCAGCCTCTTTTCCAGTTGTGAGTAGGCGAGTGGAGTCTCTGGCTTTTGACTGAAATTTCAAATTTTTATACTATTATGCTCATAATAAAACGACCTCACACTGCTCCGGCAACTGCGAAGCTGCGGGGATGATTGCAGTAGCAAGTACTCGCAAAGCCATCTAAACTACTTTTGAGACAAAGTTTTCCAGTACTGATCACTGACGCTGGCACGGAGCAGCCAGCGGGGCGCGCCTTCACTGGACGCCGTCACTGGTCGCCGTTTGTGAACCGCCGCAGCTCGAGCTGCTTACAATTGAGAGCGTCATTCATTTTGAACATACTGATCCATCAAGCTTCTCAGGCCTCTGTTTCTTCTACATAGCATCATGACGTCGTCATTGTTGATCACCTGTCGCTGAGCATGCTGTGCAAACGACTCCAAATCAATAGCCGCCTCATGGAGTTGCGAGTAAACAATCTCGCTCAGAGCGTCTACAAATTGCCTGGTGGCATCAATCCGTAGAGACTGGCATTCCTCCCTTACTATTGAAGACACAGCGTCGAAGACAAGAGATTTCAACTTTGTTAGAAACACGGCTTTTTCGTCAGCTGTTACTACGTACCTCCTGGGTCTCGGCCTCTTTATCAGCCGCCACTACGTCCATCGATGCTGTTGCAGTGCAAGCTCTGTGTGCCAATGTTGACAGCTGCCTGCCTGTCTCTGCCTCACCGCGGAGTTGCATGTGATTGTATCACGGGACCCGAATGTGTCTGGAGCGTCGGCCTCCACTATTGAAAGCTGCCGTGGCCATCGGTTTTTCAATTCGTAGACACTGTCATTTCTTTGGTACCATTTTTATTTCTCTGTGCGGAGTTGACGCTTTTTCTCCCTCTGAAGCATGACGCGGAGACGCGACCGGCGCGTGCAGTACGCGCGGACATAATTAAAGCCCAATTGGTGCACCGCTTAAGCATACTTGCTGACATTCTTGTTGTAGTCATTCGTGAACGTCTCTTGTTATCGTTTACAAATAACGATGATGCCAACTCCTCCCTCGCAGCAAAGAACAATCTTCTCCTTCTTTGCAAAGAAAAGCGCAAGTTCCACGCCAACACCGTCGCGAAACGACTCCACAAAGGAGACAATTGACACGCCGGAAGCGACCCCGAGGCCTGCTGACAATCCAGAGTCGTCACCGGTAAAAAGCGATCTGAATTCATCTCCCTTGAAGCACAAACATGTAAGCTCGTCGCCCGTGAGGGGACCGGCCAGTCACGAACGCGCAGATGCAACCGTTGACATGGCAACGCCAAAGCTCAATGTTTTGCAACAACCAAATGAGACAGCTCACACTACCAAACATGCTGATTCTGACGAGGACGAAATCAAAACCACCGGACGCGGACGCAGAGTTCGTTCCGTCGTGTACGCCGAATCTGACGACGAAGAGGCGGGGGCCAAGCGCCACAGACCTGTCAGCGACGACGAAAGTGAGTTTGAACTAGCACAAGAATCGGAGGACGACGACATGGATGACTTCATTGCTGCGGACGACGAGAGCGATGTGGCTGCCCCGGAATCTGAGGAGGAAGATGTTGAAGATGTGCCGAAAAGGAGGGCCGCGGCAAACAAATCGAAAGCCAAACAGGGCTCCAAATCGGACACACCAAACACGTCTGTCACCAGTGTTGATTCTGGTTCGGCTCCCCACGCTACCCCGGGCTCGAGCAGCTTGTCCAAGTTCACGGCCGGATCTGACTACGTTTCACAATATGACGCACAGTCCTATAAGCCCCAGAAGACCGGGTTTGACAAGCTCAACGAAGAACGCTACAAGTGGCTTGTGGATGTCAAGGACGCAGATGGTGTCCGCGAGGGCGAGCCAGGTTACGATCCAAGAACCTTGTACATTCCGACAAACGCGTGGTCAAAATTTACTGCATTCGAAAAGCAGTACTGGGAAGTCAAAAGCAAAATGTGGAACACGGTCGTGTTTTTCAAAAAGGGCAAGTTTTATGAACTTTATGAGCGTGATGCCGATATCGCCAACACTGAATTCGACCTCAAGTTGGCTGGTGGTGGTCGTGCAAACATGCGTCTCTGTGGCGTCCCTGAAATGTCATTCGAGCATTGGGCTGCTCAGTTTATCGCCAAAGGCCACAAAGTTGCCAAGGTCGATCAAGTAGAAACCCTGCTCGCGAAGGAGATGAGAGAAACCTCGTCCAATAAAAAGGAGGACAAGGTTATTCAGCGAAAACTTCAATGTGTGTTGACTGCCGGTACGTTGATGGATGAGGCAATGCTGCTCGACGACATGTCAACATTTTGTATGGCAATCAAGGAGGAGGCAGGCTCCGGTAGACCCAGCTTTGGAATAATATTTGTCGATACAGCAACTGGCGAATTCTCAGTGTCCAGCTTTGAAGACGACGAGGACTACTCTAAATTTGAAACGCTCATTGCTCAGATTCGACCACGAGAGCTTATTTTGGAGAAAGGGCAGATCTCCGCGAGAGCCATTCGCATCCTAAAGAATAACACGTCTGTTGATACCATCTGGAATCAATTGAAGCCACAATTGGAGTTCTGGGACGCTGATACTTCCCACCATGAGGTGGTCAAAGCCAAATATTTTGACGCAAAAGATCTTGATGACTTATCCAATTATCCTCCCGTCTTGCGAGCAATGTTGGAGTCTCATTCAATCACTTTGTCGGCTTTGGGTGCCCTAATTTGGTACCTTAGATCCCTCAAGATTGACGACTCTCTTTTGTCGATTGGCAATTTTGTAAATTATGATCCCATTCAGTCACAAACTTCAATGATTCTGGACGGCCAGTCTCTTCAAAATCTCGACGTTTTTGCCATGGCCGAAGGCAATACTGATAAAACGCTATTTTCTTTCCTCAATAATTGCGTAACCCCAGCAGGAAAGCGTAAGCTTCATCATTGGGTTTGCCATCCGCTTTATTCGGTTGATCAAATCAATTCACGCTTCGATGCTGTTGAGTTGTTGATAAATGAGCCTGATCTCATATCCTACTTTGATTCCAGACTGGTAAAACTGCCTGATCTCGAACGCTTGCTTTCTCGAATTCATGCTGGCAAGCTCAAGCCGAACGCATTTGTTAGAGTTGTGGATGGCTTTGAACAAATTTTGAAAGCACTCAAAGGCTTGGGTAATTATAATATTGGATCTGGACTTATCCTGGAACTTATTGACTCTTTACCTGATCTTGAAACGTTACTCACTCCGTGGTTAGAAGCGTTTGATAGGGAGTTGGCCAAGACGGAAAATCTTTTGGTTCCTCAACTGGGTGTGGAAGATGAATTTGATGAGTCTATGAAACGGCAGAACGACATTGAAGAAGAACTCCAGTCGTTGCTCAAGCAATACAGAAAGCAATACAACTCACAGGAAATCTGCTACAAGGATTCCGGTAAAGAGATTTTCCTCATCGAAGTTCCTCTCAAGGTGACCAAGAATATTCCAAAAGATTGGCAACAAATGGCTGCAAACAGTAAAACTAAGAGATACTGGTCCCCAGAGGCGAAAATTCTTGTTCGTCAGCTTATGGAAGCGAGGGAAATTCATAAGACCGTCTCGGAAGGCGTACAGCTACGCTTGTATCGCAAGTTTGACCTGCACTATGATCAATGGATGCGTGTAGTGAAAATCATAGCCACACTAGACTGCCTGGTCAGCTTAGCGAAAGTGTCTAGAAGTATGGAAAATGGCTGTCGTCCAGTTTTTGACGAGACACAATCTGTTATTGAGTTAACAGACTTGCAACATCCTTGTTATCAAGATTATATTCCAAATGATGTTCTGCTAGGTGACAGCGTTGCCAAGATGGCATTGTTGACTGGTGCCAATGCTGCCGGTAAATCAACCTTGCTGAGAATGACTTGTGTCGCATCAATCATGGCTCAGATTGGATGCTATGTCTGTGCAAAAAGTGCTCGCCTGAGTCCTGTAGATCGTATTATGACTCGCCTTGGCGCAAATGACAATATCATGGCTGGAAAGTCCACATTTTTTGTCGAACTGAGTGAGACAAAGCGCATGCTAAGCGAGGCTACTCCGAGATCGCTCCTTGTGCTGGACGAACTTGGACGTGGAGGATCCTCTTCTGATGGGTTTGCGATTGCAGAGGCTGTTCTTCATCACATTGCGACATACACGGGATCACTAGGATTCTTTGCCACTCACTATGGCACTTTGTACAACTCTTTCAAAGACCATCCACAGGTTATGGCTAAGCGTATGGCTATTTTGGAAAACAACGAGGAACGAAAAGTTGTCTTTTTGTACAAACTAGAGGATGGTGTGTCGCCAGGCTCGTTTGGTATGCATGTGGCAGCCATGTGCGGAATAGACCGTCAAATTATTGATGCTGCTGAAGTCGCAGCTGAAGAGTATGAGCACACCTCCAAACTCAAGAGACAGACCAATGCTACAGACTGTTTAACTGCTGGTATCGAATCGGACTTTACATGGGCGCTAAAACATGACATCGATACCAGAAGTTTACAAATTATTTATGAGATGGCCCAGAAAATTTAATTTAACTCAAATGGTCCTAAAAGTATATGTATGTTTTAAATATGATGTATTTTAAAAATTCATGACTTTTCTCTAATTTCAGTTCCGTATTGCTTCGTGTGAGAGAGGGCCATGAGAGTCTCCACACGCGTCTGCAGAACTCATCAGCAGTCTGCAACTGACAATTTGAATCAAACCTAAAAGATAGGGCCGTTCTATAGTGGCAAATCTTTGTTTAAATTGTATCGCCTTTGCATTCACAGAGAGCAGAATCCTTCTTCGCTCTTCATCACATGATAATAATTTCCCTTTCCAGCAATCGAAATCCAACTCTAAACGTCAGACTTTAGTTCTGGGGAATCTAGTTCACCATGACGGACATGATTGATCGTCTACTAAGCGACGATACTAAGTGGCTTAATGACGAGGAAGATCAATGGGATCGTATTCTCAGCGATGTGCCGGGACTATTGAGGGAGCTCGATTCCAAGTTTGCAACTCGCAAAGAACAGATCAAAAGTGATATTAAGAATCAACAGCTGGAGACACTAAGGACACAATCACAAACTAGCTCGGTGAACTTGGATGTACTTTCCTCCAAACTTCAAGTTCTCTCCAATCTGGACGTCATTTATGCTGAATTCGAGAAGCTTAGTTTGATGATCAAAGGGAACGAATTTGAAAACGCCTTTACATCTTTACATTCATTGAGGGAAAAACTTGACGTTTTGTATAAGCTATACGGCCCTATTCTTCTTTACAGCGATTGCATCGAGAGATGCAATTCCCTGGAAGATTCAATCAGGACATGTGTGAAAGAAACATGGCAAAAGGCAATCTATGTCGATAAGTCCGGTTTAACTGTCGATTCGGAACTTTTAAGCATAACTTATCCATTTATTGAAGACCACACGGTTGAGCTCTTCTTAATGAACCTTGATGACTACCTAGTGACCCCTATGCTCGCGATGCATCTGAAAGTGAGCACTGAGGACATTGGTCAGGATGGTGTTTTTCTCAAAAGTGAAAAGGGAGATCATTCAATTGAGTCTTTATGCCTCTCTGTCAAATCTTTTGTGCAAGTGGTTTCTTCCTGTTTGCCTACCGAGCTTGAGGCTCGCGTCCGAAGACGCTTCGCTAACAATATGTTGAATACTCTTACAAGAACATCGCTGCCCTCTTTATTTCCTGAAAAGTTTGAAGAAATTGATTTATTCAAAAGCTCGTTAGTTATTGTCAAAGACTTGGATCAGGCTTTAAAGGCTTGCAAATGGATATCGTCCGATGACTTGGTAAACTGGGTCGAGAATTATCAACAAGAATGGAAGCTATTTAGAGAAAGCGTTTTTCTTGACTCTTTAAGAAGCATACTACTTGGAACTGTATCGGTTAGGGAAGTTATCAGTGAACAACGGCAAGACACTGACAATACTCCTGTAGCGCAAATGCTGGAGCCCGAACAAGTGCGTGAGGGGTTGGAGACAAATGAACATACCCAGGAAGAAAATGACGATTGGGGTTGGGGTGATGACGCTGATGAACAAAATGGAAACGATGATGACAACTGGGGATGGGGTGATGAGTCTTCTCCTACCATGTCTACTAGTCCTGTAAAGAAAAGGCAGTCCAAGAGATGGAGTAAGCAAGTGAAGGAACTATCCAAGGCTAGAATAGGTGAGGCTTCGTTGACAGAAAACAAACCTGTGGTTGCAATGCGACGCAAAATTACAAACTTGGTTGACTCCCTGTCAGAGTCAGCTGCGAGATTTTCCTATGAAACTCAACAGAGTGCGCAGCAGTTGGTCGCACTTTACAGGGCCCTGACTCCATTAATATACACTCCTGAGAAGCTAGATACTGTTACCCCAGTCAATTTTTTGATTGCTTATAACGACACTGTGGAGCTCACCAACCAACTTGAATTGCGAGCTGCTGATATGAATATTCTGAAACAGCATGGAAATGGGCAGCTAACCTCATTGCTCTCTGAGTGCAAGCGGGTTCTTGCAGAGATTTTTGGACGTGGGTTCTACAAGGACTCTGTTGTGAGCGCTATGGAATTGGTCAGTCGCTATACTTCTCTCTTTGCTGAATATTCTGACACTGCTGTGGTTTTCAAATTAGGAGGATATTTGGCCAATCAAGTAGTTGCCTGGGTCATGGGTGAGATTATGGGGCAAGTAGATATTTCTCAGGATGAAAGTGAGCAACTCGTGCGTCTATCGAACGATTTGTGTGGATCGATAGAAGATTTGTTCAACAAAGACAGCACTTTGGCTGGCAGCTATGTTCCTTCATGGTTCAAATTTAGGTATTTGATTGAAATATTGGAGTCTTCCCTGGCTGACATTACCTACATGCATGAGAATGGATTGCTACGAGATTTTAGTGGAGATGAGTTGAGAAGACTCGTTAGCGCATTGTTTGCGCCATCTGAAAAACGGCATAAAGTACTGGAAGTGGTTGGAGGTTAGTTTCAAGGAGAATAATAATATTAAGGTGCCTAAGCTACAATTACAATTAGTGATAGTATACAAAGCGGTAGAAGCAATCTAGCCTGAATAATTAAATGAAATTAATTCAAAGTGTGTTTCCGGTTGGAGCTCATCTACCAAGGGATAACAGTGTTTGAGCAGCGCCAACTCGCGCTGGCGTTTTTGTGTAAATCGGTGAGGAAGGAGGGGAGTTTGGTCGTGGCTCAAATGAGTCGACCAGCTTTCTTTCTTTTGATTGTGGGGAAGGTAGGAATGCGAGTGAAACGTCGGTTTGGTCTGTCACGACCTTATAATAGGCCAGTCGGAGCCGAGCCTTGAGTCTATCGGCATGCATTTTGCAATCGAGGTTTGTTGACTTTGGAGGGGATGTGGATCTTGTTGGCAGCAGGGGCAGAGGGGTGTTCAATTTTGATTTGTCTGAGAACTTCGGCCTTTGTGAAGGAGCTTTTGGAGTTTTTAGGACCTCTGGGGCCAGCGGCACCAGCAGCGGTTTGATGTCCGTTTTCTGGGCGTTTGAATCAATCTCTTGTAAAATCTTCCGGGGAGAAGTTGAAATTGCAGGCATTGTGGACACAGTTGACATTGTTGTCTGTTGCTTGAAGAGCTGAAGTCTGCAACTGCTGTTTGTTTACTCAACGGCACCACCTGCCGAGTTGATTGTATTTCCCGATTGAGAAGTGTTTCTGTCTGCCTCGATATGAAGAGTCTCGTGACAAGGTGTGGAATTTTGCGAGCGAGCTGGATTGTCACCGAATGTAGCTGGGCTGTGTTGTTGCAGCAGGTAGTCCACGGTCGCTAGTCGCGAGCAGATAAGTCCAGGCTGGATATGGCAGGTGCGACGAGGCCCAGTGCAGATATATGAGGCAAAATGATTCTGTGAGGTTGAAGGTGCGCGCAATGAGCACCCATTGACTTTATATGGCTAAGCGCTCGGGCTACGCAATGCGCATCATACATTCCATTAAACACTTAGCGTGTTGTAAACAGAGGTGGCACGGTATGTGGGACCACATAAATGGAAGCTAATATGCAGGGACTCGCAGGCGGCGGTGGACACAACTGGCACGGGAAAGGGGTCGTATTACATTATAATATTTTATGGATGGTAAGCGAAGGCCCGTGAGATGGGAAAATAAAGAATATGGACGGTTGGATTTTGGTTGCTAGCCCGTGGGCGACCCGAGCTACTCGATTTTGGCGGTGGTCGCCGGGGCCGGAGCATGGATTATTACCCGCTGGTTTCTGTGGCATGCGCCAAACTCGCGGCGAGCACAACGCGCGCCTCGCGGCGCGTTGAGTCCGTGTTCGACGTGACTGAAATATTCCTGTGACCCAGAGATCTGGTCGCAGGCTGCCCGTCTCCTGGATTGTGTCTGTCCAGTTGGAACTCCACCGGTGGTAGCACCAGTGGCTTTGCATCGCCAAGTGCAATACAGAGACACTATTGCATAGTGTACCCAATCTCCTCTCGCGTTGGCGAAGCTATCAGCAGTTTGACGTCTGTGGACGATGGGCACGCTGTGTTTCTAGCCGGTCTACTCGCCGGTGGCACAGTATCTCCAATCTGCAAGTGGGTGGCTCAAACACGGGGTATCTGGTGAAGCTGCACATGGCTGAAACATGCCAGATGCCCTCAGCGTAGCGCGATCATTTAGCGAATATATTTTTGAGTAAATAGCCACTACGGCGGTGCAAATCTAGGGGTGTCTCACTTACTTTGCTAGTCGGTCGGTGCTCTGTTTCGTGGAGCAGGCGAGGGCTGAGGCCCAGCCAGCTGGGGCACGTAGCGAGCGAGACGGCGAGAGATGTACATTCCTTAGAGAGCGTGGTCAATCAGCTGGCCAAGAAAAACCCCGCCAGCGAAGGGTAGCGTTAGTCGCTGCGCCAGCAGCATGGAGGCAATAAAACCGTTAGGAATGTATGATGACCTCATAGGCAATCTCGGTAGTCGAGAAGGGCAATGCCTGACATTTCTACCAAATACGGAAATAGTCCATCAATGTCAATGGAATGGAAAGGCAAGGTCGCGAGCAAAAGGGGGCGAGTTTGTGATTCAAGCTGCCTGCTTGTCAGCACTCAGCCTGGAGCTGGAGGTTGGCGCCCCAGCACTGCCTGGCAAGCGCTAAGATGCCTAGGGACTCCAGAACTCCAGAAGCAGCAAATGGAACAGGAGTCGAATCGCACATATTGCCAGAGCTGCCAATCGTCAGAGCTGCCAATCGCCAGAGCGTCAGCGGCCAAGCGCCTTTTGAAAAGCCGTTGTGGAGGCCCGCCGCTGTGAGACTTGCTGGGTTGCTCCCACAGACACAACCACCCCGGAATTTCCGTTCCTGGGTCCATCATCACATTAGGTCCGTAGCATCTTGTGAAAGATCCGTAGCATCTTGTTAAAGAACAATGGAATCACCAACAACACCAAAGGCCTCGGGCAGGCCTGTGGGGGAGTCTGGCACCCCCGAAAACTCGGCTGCTTCGCAAAACAGCGGTGGCGAGCGGGCCTTTACAAAGCCCGAAATCGTAGTGTCGTCGCCGGCGGCCACCCCGGGCTCTGTCAAGTCTCCAAAATCGCACAAGTCCTCCAAATCGGTTGATTTGGAACGCACTACACACGGAAAGATCCCCGTTGACAAGTCTGCTCCAAACACCGCCAAGGCAACGGTGAATGAGTCGCCGGAGAATATCGAACTGGTCCTGATGGCCGTCACCTTCAAGGAGGCAGCGCTGGACTCGCCGTCGTTCAGAGCCTCCACCAATCTGGCCTTTGAGGTCTTTGATGCGCTCGACTACTGGCTGGACGGCTTCATCAAAGCGGCCACAAGGCTGCAGGAAGAAATGGAGGTGGTACAGCAGCTGGCCAACAACCTGATATCCAGGTTTGTGCCCGAGTTTGCCACGCAGGGCATCCTTGACCAGGACTACACCGTCACCGTCATGCAGCGCTATGCCGAGGCATCCAAGTACTCGTGGACGCAGATTTTGCGCAACGTCAACACGATCCACTCCAAGACCGCCGAGCCGTTGGCTGACTTTCATCGCCACGAGCTCCGCTCCATAAAGGAGATAAAAAAGGTGTTCGAGGCTGCTCAGCAGCGCTACGACGCCGCCCTGGCCAGGTACGCAGCCTTGTCAAAGAGCAAGGAACCGTCGTCTATTCGCGAAGACGCTTTCCAGCTGTACGAAGCGCGAAAGTCTTACATCAAGGTCTGCTTTGACGTCTGTTGTTTGACCGCCCAGACGCAAAGAAAAGCAGACACTGCGTTTATCGACGCGCTGGCTGACCCGTGGCTTCCCAAGCCCAACTCTTTTATCGCCAGAGACCCCAACCTCCACAAGCTGTCCCTGTTCATGCTGAGGGCGCGCTCGTGGACGAAAGCAATGCTCCGCTCAATGCCAAGAATCGAATCTGAAATGTTGAGAGCTCGCAAAGAGATCGAGTCGCAAGTGATGGCCAAAATCCAGCCGTCAAGAAACCTGAATGTCTACTCCGCAGAGTCCGCCACCATCTCGCACTTTGTTCCGGATTCCGTGTCCACCCACGCCGAAAAGCACGGCTGGCTCTTCTTTAGAACTCCAGGCAAAAGCAAGGGCAACTGGCATCGCGAGTGGGCTTTCATCAGAAATGGCTACTTTGGCTGTCTTCAGCTGTCGCAAGATCGATCCTTTGTTCAGGAAACCAGAAAGATCGGTGTGCTGCTCTGCAATGTTTCTCCAGACCACTCGGACGATCGACGGTTCTGCTTTGAGGTGAGAACGAAGGATGCGTCTTACGGATGCCAAGCGGAAAGTTTGGCGGAAATGAAGGCATGGATGCAAACGTTTGAGAATTCAAAGAAAAGCATTCTTGAGGACCCCAACACCTCGCAGGAAACGTCGTCCATTTCCACCCTCTTTGAGGAGTTTGATGTCACAGCCAACCCCACAGGGGTTCACGAGCGTCCTGACTCTCTGATTGCTCGGGGAACTAAGGTTCTCAAGGATTCGGGGTACGGAAGGTTTGCTATTCCTTTTGAGAATGGGAATTCTGACAAATTTGCAGTGTTGAGCAACATTTTGACAACAGCACCCTTCATTAATGCGCCAATGCCCACATCCATGACCAATAGTGCCATCCTCAGTGGTATGTATTCAATCCCCACGTCAATGCCGTCGTCTGCAATGGCTAACGTGTGGGGCTCCGTGAACTGGTCGCTACTTGCTGGTCATCTGCCCATGCTATGTCAAGAGCCCACCATTCCCCGCCTCTGCTCCTCGTACCCTCCGTTTTATCCTCGAGAGCTGCGGGTGCAAGATGGCCAGCTGCGAGCGATTTTCCAGCATTTGGCTGAGCCGGATGACTTGGTTTTGCTGACTCATCGAGGAATGATTTCAGCGTCTCCAAAGCAGGAGCTGCCAGTCAGAACATGGATCACCGCGAAGTATGTGTATGCGTATTTCCATGCATATGGATTTGTGGGTTTGTACCGAAAGGAGTTGAGCACGTATATTTCTATTGAGGGAAAGGCTGCTACAGGGTGGGACACTTTATATGTTCATCATGAGAATGGCCAGATTACACCAATTAGAATTTTTTTGGATTCTGGTCGTTCTTTGTGTAAGCGCATGCAATTCTTGATTGACAATGCGCATGCATTACCGAATGAGAGACTCGGATTGAAGGAGCTAATCGCCAGATTACAAGTGATTGGAAACGATCCCAGCTCGATGGAGTTTATCCAGGGCGAGACTGCAATCTCTGGCGATGATAACATGGAAGAAGGGGTCGACAGGAGTATTGTGGAAAAGTATCTGATTGGTGACAGAAAGACCAGTGCAGTAGCAACTACGCGAAAGGTTGAGTCCCCGGAAGTGGTCGAGGTCGATCTGTCTCAGTCAATGAATCATCGAATCATGAAGCATGCCTTTGACATTTCTGCCAAAGCGCTATTCCACATAATGTTTGGAGAAAAGTCAACCGTCTTCAATTATAAGGAGAGTTCATTGCACCGCCGAGAAAACATTGTGGTCACGCCTTGGCGTCTGATGAGCAACAACAAAATGGAGCGTCAAATCCAGTATGACCTCCGTTCTAACGGTGTTCTCATGGGCGGTGTCGGGCACAATCTCGGCAAGTCTCTCAATCTGCAAAGAATTGAGCGTCTTGAAAACAATCGTTGCTACATTGTGCAGGACCGAAGAAGTCCGTGGGAGCTTCCTCAAGGGGATACGTTTTTTGTTAGCATCCGATTTGCAATCACGGCCACTAGCAAGAACTCGAGTCTGCTGCAAATATGGTCGTCTGTTGAGTGGATTAAATCAGACAATAGCTTTATGAGAAATGTCATTGAGTCTGTTATTCCGAGGAATTTGAAGAAGGATGGCGCTGTGATTGTGAAACGTATTCTTGAAGACCGCAAGCGCCTTGGGCCCAAGGGTGGTGCCACTACTGCGATTCGGTTGTTTGGCAAAATTGGCGGCAGTTCGTTGGAAGAGGTTGGGGATGGTGCAACTCAGCAAAATGATGAAGCTGCACTGACCACTGTGCAGCTGCCGCATCTCGGCGAAGCTCTGTTCCGGGTGATTTCTAGCACGGTATGTTCGCTGATTATGTTTTCGATTGGCTTTGTTGGTGGCGTTCCCATGTTGGTGTGGAAGCAGCTGCAACCGCATAAGCTGCTCATTCTCATGCTGAGCGTTTCGGTGATGCTGAATGTGCTGCTTGCCGGCCGCTCGACGGTGTCTTACTGGGTGGAGAGGGACGCTATTTCGTCTTCCAATTCGATTCATTTGACACCCGGTAGAGGCGATATTTTGAGTCGCGGTGTTTACCTGAAGGATGTTGATGATTTGATTCACAGTGGGGTTCCTGGTATTGACGTGGGGAGCAGCTGCTATGGCAAGTTTATGGACCTGGTGGAGCAGCCGACGTGGCATTTGAAGGGAGTGCAAGACATGTCGTCTGCTGCCAACGTTGACGAGAATATTATTAAACTACATCAAGCGCGCGAGGATATTGCCGCGAAGCGCAACGACATGCTGGTGTCGTTCCGGCTTTTGAACAAGATGGAGGCCACGATGGTGATTGGCGAGTGGGAGCGATGGCTGGCCAACGAGGCCAGGATCTGTCGGCATTTGGAGAGAATTCCAGGTCTGGCGAACGACACCAAGAAGATTCTGTCAGAGTATTGCAGCGACTGTCTTGACCAATGGGGAAAGATTGATGGGGGAGCGATGCTGGAGCGCAGCAGTGCTGCCGATAAGGCAGACGTTGCCTGAGTAACGGCAGTAATGATGCGACGAAGATTGAGCAACTGACCAGGAGGCTGTGTAGAGCGGATAGGCCGGGAAGGGAGGTGCTGGGTTCGAGGAGAAGTGAGCTGTGGAAATAGTGTTTGGAATAGGAATGAAGTGAATGGTGAGGGCATGGAGCAGCCTTTTAGTAGGGCTATAAAATGCGCTCCTCGAAGTCGTTGACTTGGTGCCCTATTTGCTGGCTCCAGCCTGCTGGACCCCTCCCCCTCCCCCTGTAACGCGTCTCGCCGTATTGGGGTGCTTAATTAATATTGCAAGTAGAACGTGGCGGAGTTGGCAGATTGCGGAGTAAAAAAGAACTATATAAGCAGCTGTTCCCCGCAATTGTAGTCTGTTTGAATATATGCATTTTGCAATTGCTGGTGTTGACCGGTGTCGCTCAAGTTATTGGGCCATGCCTCTAATTGGATTTCGGTCCGGCCTGTAGCGGAAGTGGATTTGTACGGCCTCTATTTCGGTACGGCCTCTAAAGCTGAAGAGTTCGGTCCGGGTTGCAAGGTACGGTCCGGTTGCAAACTGCGGTGTTGGCTGACTTTGCAATTGAGTCAAGTTGCAAACTCAGGATCCGCGGTGTTGGCTGCAGTCAAGAGTTGCAAACTTTCTGCTATTGATATTGCATTTGCACAAGTCTGAGGCATTGGTGTACGTTTGCCATGGACAGCACACCAATCGCAAATTACAATGAAGCCTTATGACAAGACACAAGTGCAAAGAAAACTAAAAAACAACTATGCAGTCTATTAATTACATGGTATCAAAAACAATACGCTTAGTCCTCCTCCTTCTCGGTACGGGAAGAAAGGTAGTAGTAAGAGTGATTAGTAGTGGTGTCAGTCTCGTGCTCGACAGCAATCTTGGAGAGAGCACCAAGAATGTTCTCAAGTTGCTTATCAGCGTGGGAACGGGTGGTACGTCCGAGATTATCGAGAGCTGGAATCTTAGTCAAGACATAGTAGACAAGAGCAATGACAATGATGCAACCAATGGAGTAACCCCAGACAACAACAACAGTAACAATGGAGGTGTTGCCCTTGGTTTGAACAAACTTGTCATGGATGCTAGAACCGTAGACGGCGTGGCCAGACAACCAACCGAAGACACAGAAAATGGTGGCCAAAGCATCGACACCCAAAATGGCGCCAACAAGCTGCCAGTTTGGAAGAGTCTCGCCACCACGGGTGACAAAGATGAGCCAGTTCTCAGTGAGAGCAATTTCAAGGAAAAGGACTTCCTGGATGTTACCGAAGTTCTGAATGATACCACCGTTGGAAAGGAACATGGAAGCACGGACAATCCAGGTGGCAACAGCAAGGAGGAAACCAAGAACGACAGAAATGATCCAAATCTTGGGCAACTGCCACTCGACTGGACGTGGCTCAAAGTGGGCATTGTCGTAGGCAATGGCAATGGTGGCCAAATCAGCAAAGAGAGCAATAAAGACAATCAAGTCAGTCTCGAGAGACTCGCCGAGAATACAGATCGAGGTGACAATGTAAATTTCCAAGTGGAGACAGAGGGCAATACGGTACTGAATGTAAGCCTTCATACGCTGGAAAATTTGACGAGCAATCTTGATAGCATCAACAATGGTGGAGAGACCTGGGGCAAGGAAGACAATATCGGCGGCAGCCTGGGCAGCTTCGGTAGCACCCTCGACGGCAATACCACAGTCAGACTTCTTAAGGGAAGGAGCATCGTTGACACCATCACCAGTCATGGCGGTCAAATGGCCACGCTGCTGGAGCATCTCAACGACCTGGTACTTGTGCTCTGGGAAAACTTCGGCAAAACCGTCAGCCTTCTCGACAAGATCGTGCTGGAGAGAGCCGGAGCCACCGTGGACAAGCTTCTCAGAGTTGTAAACGTTGGTACCGAGGGCAAGCATCTTACAGGTTTCCTTAGCAATGGCAATGGCATCACCGGTAAGCATCTTGACGGTAAGACCAAGGTTCTGGGCCTCGACAATGGTCTGGGCAGTATCCTCTCTTGGTGGATCAAAGAGAGAGATCATACCAAGCAACTGCCAGTCCTCACCCTCCTTCTGGACGGCGACACCGAGGGAACGGAAACCACGCTGGGCAAACTCCTTGGCCTGGGCCTGGTAGTGGGCGGCAGTCTCTGGGGAGCAAGCGGACAAGTTGAGAATGGCCTTTGGAGCACCCTTGGCACAAGTGTATCTGACACCGTTGCAGGTGACAACAGCAGTGATTCTCTTGGAGACGGGGTCGAAAGGAGTGAACTTCTCAGTGTGCCAGCCCTGCTGGAGAATCTCCATGGCCTTGGGGAATCTCTTGAGAGTAAGAATGGTAATCTTGTCAATTGGATCAAGAGCCTTGAGGTTGTGGGAGGAAGCAAGAGCAGCGACAGCCATCATCCAGTTGAGGTCAACACCCTCAGCAAGGTATGGCTCACGGATAGAAAGCTGGTTGGCAGTGAGAGTACCAGTCTTATCGGAACAGAGAACATCGACACCGGCAAGCGACTCAATGGCAGTGAGCTTTTGGACAATGGCCTTCTGGTCGGCAAGGTAGGCGGCACCGACAGCGAGGGTGGTGGTGGTGACGACTGGCAAACCGACTGGGACACCGACAATGAAGAGCACAAGAGCAAAATGGAGCAAGTTATTGGGCGAGTCTTCTGGGGTGGCGATTCCGACGTGATGGAAGAAACCTCCAATCCACGAGGCGAGAATGAAAAACATGACAAGCACAAGAAGAGCAGTTCCGATAGAGTTCATAATGGCCTTGAAGTGACCCTGGTCCTGGGCACCGGCAACCATGGAGGCGGTCTTACCAACGAAAGAACCCTTGGCGGAGCAAAGGACGATACCAAAAGCCTTACCACGCTTGCAACCGGTGGTGTAGTAGACCTTGTCACCCATAAACTTTTCAACAGCAAGAGACTCACCAGTCATGGAGGACTGGTCACAAGCAACGAGAGCGTGGCCCTTGGCAATGCCGCCAACTGGCTCGTCTTCCTCATCAACGTCATCGGGGGTTTCGCCCTTCTTGACAGCGTCGGGGTTGGCCTCAATGAAGCGCATGTACTCGAGGTAATCGTTGTAACCAGCTGGGTTGTCGTAGGCACAGATAAGACGGGAGTCACCAGGAATGACCTGGCCTTCTTCAAGAATGACAATGTCACCGGGGACAATGTCGCGGGCGACAATTTCCTGCTCGTGGCCGTCACGGATAACAAAAGCCTTCATGGCAATGTCGGCCTTAAGAGAGGCAACGACATCGGCGGCCTGCTTCTCCTGGTACCAACCGACGATAGCGTTAAGCATCAAGATACCAATAATGACACCAAAGTCAATCCAGTCACGAAGACCGGCGGCAAGACAGACAGCCAACTCCATAACGTAAAGGACTGGACCGCGGAAGTAGCCAATGAATTGGACAAACAAATTAGTGGATTCAGTGACAATTTCGTTTGGACCGACACGCTTCAAACGGCGGGCCACCTCGTCCGAGGTGAGACCGTGCTTGAGGTCGGTGTGGAGCCAGTCGTCGGGGACAGTGAAGGCCTGGGCGACGGCAGACTTCTTCCAAAACTTCCACTTGGGCACCGGCTTTTCCTCCTGATCCTCCTCGTTGGTTTCAAAGAGGGTGGCACGGGGGTCCTTGTAGTAGTTAATGTACTTGATGAGCGATTGGTACTCATCGAGACCGGAGTAATCGATTGCATCGTTGGCGTTTTCCTCAGCCATTGTTGCTGTCTGTGAACTGGATTAACGGGAATAGAGCAAGCGAAAGGAGAGTGGTGCCGGGGACAGTGGCTGCTTTTATAGTTTGGCGCTGGAGGGGCTCGTTGGGTGGCCGCCAGCGGGGGGAGAAATTGGGAAATAAACAAATAGCTCGAGGAGGAGGGAAACAACAGGAAAAAGCAAGTGCGGGTGTGCCGGCCGGCTGATGCGGCAGAAGATTAGAGCAAAAAGCAATGTGGCTTTGTCTCTACCGATGCTGAATTTTAGCTTGAGGGCCGTTGCCAGAGAAGCTACTCTAAAGGCAGCTCTCACGGGCTGCTTTTACAAATGCTCTGGGTGCTGCACTTTCCGTGGCTTTTGCGAGTGCTGGAGTGCTGAAGTGCTGAGTGCTAGCCGGCCGGCGCTTAAGTGCCGGCTGCTGATTGGCCAACGCCGGTTGGGTACCATCGACCAAATTCCGATGGGCGATGGCAGTTGAGCGGGCGGCCCGTCACTGGCCGTGATTGGCTGGCCAGCACACCCGGCGTCCCTTTTTGTCGCTTTGGTCGCAGCAGAGTTTTGCGAAGGCAGATCGCCAGCATGCCAGCAGCGGCACGCCAGCGGCAGCCTGCCCTGC
The DNA here is from genome assembly GCA_003706695.3 of Limtongella incommunis. Taxonomy (NCBI): domain Eukaryota; kingdom Fungi; phylum Ascomycota; class Dipodascomycetes; order Dipodascales; family Trichomonascaceae; genus Limtongella; species Limtongella incommunis. The sequence goes on from PPME03000006.1 coordinate 131,183, forward strand.
AAAATTAAGGAGTGCCCAGCGGCACTCCCCAAAAATTGCACCCTCGCGCGCTCTCGCTCCGCTCGTTCTCGTCAGCGCTCTCTCGTCAGCGCAACTCCCCCTCTGGCGGCCTGCCTGCGCGGTTGCCTCTCTGGGAGCACTGGCGGCCTTGTTTGAGACTGCCCAATTGGGACAAGGCAAACAGACAAAGCGCAGGCCACGGGCTGCTGGGCTGCTCGGCACCACCTGGGCAGCTGGGCACCACCTCCGCAGCACTTGGGCACCACTTTCTCGCCAGCAGCTAGCCCGCTGGTCGCTGACGAGAGCAGGCTGGCGCTTCGCGGCCAGCGCTCAAACAGCCCCGGTTGCAAATTCCTGCCTGTTGTTTACCTGCACAGACCTGGCTCGTACAGCTGCCGGCGTCTCCGAAGCCGTCCCAATTAGGCAGGCGCGAGAATTGCTCACCCAGCGCCGCTGCCAGAGCGGCAAGCGCACAAGGGCTTCCAGCGGCAGGAACAGTGCACTCCAGCCGCCGGGTCGCCTCTCGCCTGCTGCCCGGCTGGCTGCCTGCCCTACAGCCTCCCTGGCCAGCTGCTCGGCTGCCCTTGTTTGTGCGCCTACGTCACACCTCCTGTTTGGGCCCAATGGGTCCCAACTCGACCCTTTGGGCCAATTGACTCTGGCGGCACCACGCTCATTCAGCAATATGCAGGGCCTGTAACGGATGCCCTTCAACGGGCTGGGCTCTCAGGTACACCCTGGCCCTGTCTACGGCGCACTCGACACAAGTACCCGCTGGCAAACGTAGTTGCAGCCCAATTGACACCACAGTGCTTCTTACGCTGCCACTACGCACTGTTTCGGGCCCGCTCCAGCTTGGCCTGTTGGTTACTTCACAAACGCTGTGTTCCTGCGCTGCAGGCCCTGAACCGGATGCCCAAGCGATGCCAGAGCACACCACCACAGCACCTGCGGCCGCCAGAGCCCTCAGCGCTCCCAACGAAAGCTGGACGCTCGCGCCAGCGCAAGCGCTCGACAATGTCCAGCTCTTCTTCTGGCCTGGTCGTCCAGCTTTCGTCTGGCCAGGCCGTCCAGCTCTGGTCGTCCAGCTCTGGTGCTCAGCGGTTCGGCCAGGTGGCCCCGGCAAAAGCAACCATGGCGCCCAATGGAACCTCTAGCGTGCATGGCTCGGGGCGAGATCTGCCGCTCACCACCACGGGCCCGGTAATGTCGTGAGACCGGCCACTCGGCGTTTCGGAGTCGTGGCGGCCGACCTGACGGCCAATTAACGGACCCACTAATGCATGAGCTGGTGTCATTCGAGGGTTCTGGCAAACACGACAGCACAGCGGCAGCAAAGCGCATCGCGCTGCCTGATTGCGCGCGCCTCGGATAAATCTTTGCATGTGGGCCGCTGCCCCATCGCTGTCTCACCCTGCCTCAGCAGCCCGCCCGCTCAGCGTACCCGCTCAGCGTACTCTCTGGAGACAAAGCACCTCCAGAGCACCCTCTACAACAGCCCACCTGCTCCTGCCGCTCCCGGCCACAGCACACCCAGCCATGCCCCGCTACCGTCTCCAGCTCACCTCAGCAACCGTCGCTAGTCGTTCGACAGAAAATTTGACAGCCACCCAATCCAGTAACAAGTTTCCTGTTTTGGCTGAGCAGCAATACCTTTTGGGACTGCGCTGTTGCCAGATATAACCGCTGGCCTGCCTTACCACTACAGCTGCTGCCTGTTGTAGCCAAATTTTACACCCGGAAATGCAACCCGCGCGCAACAACCAGATGCAACCAGCGACCACCAGCTACAACTCGCAAAATACAGCTACAACGGGCAAATGCAGCCAGCTACCTCCACCTGCCCCCAGCTACCGCCAGCTACCACCACCTACCTCCAGCTACCGCCAGCTGCCGCCAGCTGCCGGCCAGGTACCAGTACCACGCCGGGCGTTGCCTAGCGGCATGGCAGCAGCGAAAAAAATTTTGTCTGGGCCACTGTCCCAGCCTGCCATTTTGGGGCTGCGTTCCGCCCTCGGGCAAAATCCGACGGTGACCAAACACGGATAACAAATCCGTCAAGGCGCGGAGCGTCCGGCCACGGAATCCGCTCGCTGCCATTGGTCGGAACCTGCGTTCCGCTTCCTAAGCGCTCGCCATGACGTCAAGCGGCTTTTTAACGGTCATGCAGTGCCGGCCTCAGCGGCTCACGGCGACAGCTCCTGTCGGCCGTTATCCCCGGCTGTCACTCAGTATTGCCGGTGGCCGCATCTCGTCACGGCCTCGTCGTTTCATTAAACTTTACGCCTGCCCTCGTACCTGCAGCGTGTTTCTGCTGGCTTGGCCAGCTCTGCTCGTGCAACTTGAGCAGTGTTTCTCTGCGTGTGCACACCAGTGCCAATCGACCGGTCGTGACAAGCTCGGCAGCATCCGAGCAGCATCCCGAGCAGCATCCCGAGCACATCCCAAGCGTTTGGCGAGCCTGTCAGCTTCAGGGTCAATGCCCTGCAGCGCTCGTCTGTTTCATCTTTGTGGCTGACAGCTGTGCGCCAGCACGCCAGTTACTGTGCATTTGCAAATGAAATTGTGATACCGCTCGCAGAGCTCAAATGAAATTGTGATATCGATGCAACAATTGTGCAGCAAAATGAAAGTGTGACATCGGTCGCAGAGCTCAAATGAATTGTGATATCGTTGCAACAATTGTGCTGCAAAATGAAATTGTGATATCGGTTGCGACAATTGTGCAAAATGAAAATTGTGCCATCGGTCGCAGAGTTCAAAAGAAATTGTGATATCGTTGCAACAATTGTGCTGCCATGACTGGCCATTGAGCCAGCATCGCAGCTGAAGCATTCCATCTGTCAGCCGCCGCTCTCTCGCGGACCGCCCTTTGGCTACGTTCTGGCCCTCTATGCGCTCCAGACGCTTTGGTCGTCAGCTTTGTGGCTCCTGGAGACCTCAAACAGCCTCCGCCGCAATTGCGTCTGCGACGGATCGCACTTCGTCGCAAACACTGAGTCGCAAACACTGATCGCAAAAACCATGCAGCTGCTTGTGCAAGTTCTCCGCTTCTGGCAGGCCTTCCAGCTCTACCTGCTCTACAACCTCCTCGCCCTGGCCCACACCCCAGCGCGCATCCTCGAGTACATTGTCTACGGCATTGCCCTCCAGGCGTCTCCGCAGGTCTACCTGTCTTGCAACCAGCCCATAGATCCGACGGTGAGAACGCTGATAATTTCCAACCATGTGTCGCCGACAGACTACGCTGTGCTCACCCGCGTGGTCTATCCGCACTCGTTTTCGTACTTTGTCTGGCAGGCGCTGGTGAAGCTTCCCCCTGTGTGGAGCCTTTTGCACGCGTGTGTGACTGGTCAGAACTGGTCGGCAAGCAGACAGACGCTCCACCGACTGGCACGGTCGGGCAGCTCTGTGGTGATTGTCTTTCCCGAGGTGGACTGGTTTCGCAAGTCTTTGCTTCTGCGACAGTCGCAGGTGGAGGGCATTGGCCACCAGCTCAAAACGCGGCTGTATCCGCGCTTTGCCGCCGTTAGGCAGGCCGTCCGCTACTTCAACCCGGGCGCCATCTACCTCGCCGACATTCACCACGCCAACGGCGCGGCGTACGTTTGCCTGACAAAGTGCAGCGGCGTGCCGCGACGCGACGCCAGGCTCGAGCGGTGGCTGCTCAGGAAGTGGGCGCTGCTGGACCAGAAGGAGCTGGATCGCCAGAACGGCAAGTATGCCAAAGATCGCTATGTGTTGATTTAGCAGCAAAGTTAGACAACTTTATTAAAATACATATGCGCGTTCTAGACCTGTTGTAAATAATCATGCACTGAGCTTTGCAAGCTCGTCTTGTTATTTATTGGAATATATCCAGTATTTGTCGGTCTTTCATAATGTAAGTTTATTCCAAGTAACCCTGTTGCTAAGCTTCCAAATGGAAGTAATATTGTTAAAAGGATTTAGCAGCTAAGTTAGAAACTTTATTAAAATACATATGCGCGTTCTAGACCTGTAAATAATTATGCACTGAGCTTTGCCAGCTCGTCTTCGAGCTGCTTGACGTCGTCGTCCTCCTCCTTCTCGGCCTCGCCGTCGGACGACTCGTCCTCCTCCTCGGAGTCAAACTCCATCTCGTCGAGCTCGTCGAGCACGCCAAAGCCGCGCTCCTCAAACAGCGCGTTGATCTCGTCGACGAGCTCGTGGTCCTCCGGGAAGCAGTTGCCGTTGAGCTCGAGCAGCTGTAGGTTGGGCACCGCCTTCTTGATGGCGGGCACCAGCAGCGAGAGCCCCGCCTCGTCGATCTCGTTGAACTGCAGCTTGAGGATCTCCAGCTTTGGCAGGTGCAGCTCGGCGAGCCGCTGGCCCAGCAGCCGGCCGCCCTCGGCCGACAGCAGGCAGTCCGAGATCTGGATCTCGGTGATGTGCGGCCAGACGTGGAGCGTCTGCACGAGCGCGCGGGCGCCGCGCACCGTGAAGGTGTTGTCCTGGAGATCGAGCTTGCGGAGCGCCGGCGAGTTGGCGAGCCCCTTCACAAACAGCGTCTCGATGCCCTCCTGCCGGATGCCGTTCTGGTAGAGGCGGAGCTCCTCGATGGTGCCGTGGGCCGTGAGGAACTTGGCCCACGCCTCCATCGAGCCGGCCTCGAGCCGGTTGCGACCGCACACCACCGTGAGCAGCGGCTTCTGCGCGGCGTCGCGCTGCTTGAGCGGCGCCAGCTCGGCCAGCGCGTTGGCGATGCGGGTGCCCGCAGCAGGGCCAAAGCCGTTGTTGGCCAGCAGCAGGTGCTCGAGCGGAACGTGCGCCGCCAGAAACTTTTCGAGCGGCTCAATCGTCGAGATGCCAAATGCATTGTCAGACAGGTTCACCGTGTGCAGCCGCTTGCAGTGGAGCAGGCCCGTGAGCAGGTGATCCAGCGACTCTGGGATCTCCTCCTTCATGCGGCCGGTGAAAATGTCTGAGAAGTCGGCCTCCTCGAGCTCAGACTTGGTCGCCAGGGCAGCGCCCAGCGCTTTCGACGCTTCAATGCCAATGGTGTTGCCGGAAAAGTCCACCTTGGTGAGGTGCTCGACCGCGTTGAGTTCGTCGATGTACGGCTGGATGTGCTCCGCCGTGTCCAGCTTGTAGGCCTTGCCGTTGATTGAGTAGCTCATGTGGGCGATATGTACAAATGTGAGTTTTTTTTCAGCCGATTTGTAAACCACCCGTTTTGGATGTGTCGTTTGGCTGCTGCTGTCCGGGGTAGCGCCGGGGCGGTGGCCCAGATCAGCCCAGATCAGCCCAGCTCAGCAAACGCAGCTCAGCCCAGCAGCTCAGCAGCCTAGCAAACCCTCATGGTCACATTGCATTAGTCAATAATTATAGATCTACGTTTTTGCGCTACTTCTTGGCGCCCTTGGCCGGCAGCGGCGTGCCAATGTCCTTGCCTCTCAGCTTTACACCCAGCGCGCGCTCCAGCTTGGCCAGCAGCTGCTGGTTGGGCACCGCCCGCCCGGCCTCGTAGTCGGCAACAATCTGTGGCTTTTCGTTGACCTTGGTCGCCAGGTCCTTCTGACTGAGCTTCTTTTCCTGGCGCGCCGCCATCATGGCCTTGCCCACGGAGATGTCCACCTTGGCCGGCGGCGCCACCTCGTTGTCTCGGTCGATTTTGGTCAGCCTCTGGCCCTCCGGGTTCTGCGACTTGTTTCCGCCTCCGGCGTACTTCTTTTCAGTGGCCACAACGGCGCCAGAGCGCCGGGCAGCGTTGATTTCGGCCTGCGACTTGGCGACCCGCTCGCGAGGACCGCCGCCGCCCACTCTTACTTTCGATCCGACAAGCGTGACGGAGTCCCAGTCTGTATTTGATTGCTGCATTGCGTTGTATGTGTGGTTTTCGTGGAGTGAAGGGGAAGCGTTTCTGGCACGACGGCCCTTTTATAGGCCCCCACCCAAACTCCCACTGTTCCGCAGGGCCTTCTAGAAGCTACCAAATTTCTGCATCGCTGACCGGTTGTTAGTCATCGTTGCTGCTACCTGGACCGCGACAAACGTGCAATACCGTGCAAACGTGCAATGCCACTGGCCTCTGCGGTTCGGTGTGCCCGCAGTGCTGCTGGCTTGGGCGCAGCTGTGCCCTCCGCTGACCGCAAATACGGCGATACGGCGACCGATACGGCGACCGCAGCGGGCAGTGTGTAGGGGCGTTGGCGAGCGTTTCTGTGGTTTGTATTGTTCGTGGCTTGAGCGTTGGCGAGCGTTCGGCAATTGTTGTGCTGCTGTGGTTTTGATTCTCTGTAGAGACTATATAGAGTGTACACTTGTAGAGTCTATACACACTGTGCATAGCGCCAGCGAGCGCTTGCGAGGGTGCAAAAAATAGAAAGCTCGCAGAGAAAAGACGGCTCAGAATGCACAAATTGCCCTTACCCAAAGGCATCGCAGATACTGCAGCGCAGTTCAGTTCTGCCGGGCGCCAAAAACGGCAGGTCCAACGAGCAGGCAGCGAGCGAGCAACGGCATGCATGCCCGCTGCACCAGCAGGCTATTTCACACAACCGAGCACCCCTTTTCGGAGCCGGATTTTGTCGAGAATACGTAAAGACAGCATCATCTATGCAAATTCAATGATATATATAATTACAGCGGCTACTTCTTGGAGCCCACGCCCTTCAAGCCAAACTGATCAGCCAGCCAGACACGCGACGAATGCACAGTGTCCACCAACGCATCGTCCACCTTCGACAAGCCGTCCTCGACGTCCTTGCTGATCTGCACCAGCTGCTGCTCGGTCTTGGCATGGGCATCAGCAACCGCAGGCGCACGCTGCTCGTACTTCCACACCAGCGCACGCGTGTTGTTGTACGTCTTGGGCAGCGTGAACGCAAAGGTGGCCCAGCCGAGCGCGATCGGAGTCGCAAATCTCAGCGGAAAGGATCTGTTCCGGGCAAGAATGGAGCCAGAAAGGCCGGCCACCAGGACATAAATAGCACCGGGCAAAACATCCTCGTCGGAGGACTTCAAGGACGCCACAGTAGACGTGATCTCGTGCTCGGTCTTGAGATACTCAGACATGTTGGAGTCAACAGACTTTTTCGCCGACACCGCCTTCTCGGACACCCACTTGCGCACCAGCGCAATGTGCTTCTCAAGGAACGCCGACGTGCGCACCTTCACGCCGTGCTCAATCTGCGTATTCGTGTATGGAATAACAGAGTTGTTTGGACGCTCAATGACAACGGCCGTCTCGTTGGCCGGCGTGGGCTTTGTCACTTCGTCGTCGTCGTCGTAAAACGACAGCTTCTTGCCAGGCTTGCCCTCGTCGGCAGCCGCGACCGGTGCAACGGCCAAAGCAGTGCAGACGCTGATCGCCGACAAGCCAACAGCTTTCCCCAGGAATCTAGTAGTCATTCTAGTTTGGTTCTGAATGGTGATTGGCGAAGGGCAAAATGCACAAACTACCCGGGGTCACGTGATTCAACCAGGGCCCCGGACGGCATGGAGCGCAGCGCGCAGCGAGCGCTGGCAGTGCGAGATCTCTGTCCCGCTGCGCGTGCTTCTCTCGCACGGCCAGAGCTCACCAGAGCCAGTGTCTGGCCCGTGGTGAACTCCTCCATCCGGTTGTCGTCGGACGCTTTTCGCACCCATTTTGTTATGTGTGAAATCCAGCAGCCTTCATTCTATTACGTTGACACGCAACATGAGAATCGCGGTCGGTTCGTTGGAGTCGCCGAGAAGCGTCGTTTTTTACGAAGAAGCTGTCACAATCCTGGTGGATCTCGAGGAGGTGCCTGCCTCGCCGCTTGCAATATCGCTCGCGGTCACCCTCGAGACCCACTCGCCCTCTGCGCCGTCAGCAGATCCGTTTGTAACCTCCCTAATCTCGAGCACGCTTGGAGAAGAGTGCCGCAGCGGTTCTGTCTACACTTACAAATGCATGCTGCCATACCCCAAGGCTGGCCATGGCACTCGGCTGGTGATCCGTGGCAAGTGCTTACCGTCTGCGGCCACAACCGAAGCCGAGTCGTCCAGTAAGCCACACAAGAAGCCAGCTGCACGTCTGAATTTACTGTCAGAGGGCGGCGTGCTGTCGCCAGCAGCCCTGGGCATAAGCACCGTGAAGCGAGACGTTCCCCTCGGCCACCGCCAGGTCTCGCGCTCACATGGACGGCAGCGGGGAGCGTCGGGACAGGCGCCGCTGGCCATGCCAGCGCTCACCACGAGCAGTGCAGCTGATCCTGAAATCGCCGGCCCGGGCCACCAAGCTGCGCCAGGAGCACCAGACGGCTTGTCGGCCGAGCCAGAGACTGCACCCCCTGCCCCATCAACTCCAGACATGTCTTCATCATCGATCGCAACTTGCACTCTTCCCATAATTGTTTGTCTGAACCTGAGGCTGAGACAAAAGCACACCTATGGAGGATTCACACTGCTTACGCTGGAAATGAACCCCACCGAAATGTCCAGGAGAGATGTGCGCATCGACTCTCTGTTGCTAACCGCTGCTCAAGGGCTTCCGCCGCAGCAGATAGGGCCAGTTTCTACAAATTTCCCATTCACATTGAAACGCGATGATGTGTTTTCGTTTATTTATCAATGCACCCAGTCGGAGATGCCCAACTCCTCCTCTTACAAAATAACGATTGACTGCGCTGTTCTGGACAATGTGGAGCAGAACCCCAATCTTCGTATTGTTTGGCGAACGTCGTTGGAGTCTGCCTCAAAAATAAACAAGCCGCCTCTCTCTGCCGCAATTAGCGGCAAGACTATCGTCAGCGAGCAGCAGCCGAAACAGATGGCCAGTCGAAATACCTCTCTTCCACCACCGCTCACAATCGCCGCTCCGCAGAACCAGCTGGGACAACCGTTTAATAATGCTTCTTCTCCCTCGTTGTATCGTAACCCGCAGTTGAAGCAAATTGCAGGCATCAACATTTCATTCAAAGCCCCATCTGTCGTGAATATAGGCAAGAGCTTCCAGTGCCGTTTATTCATCGTAAACAAGTCGCAGTCGACCAAAAACTTAGCTCTGCATCTAATGGCGCGCGAAACTGATCAACCGTATCGCCGGTCAAGCACATCTACAACACGATTTGCAAGAACGGCTCCAACGAGCGTGACTCCTCTCAATAATGACATACAGCTTGGTCCTATCCTCCCGCAGGCATGCTTTGAGTCTTACATTGAGCTTGTCCCGCTATCAAAAGGGTTTCATTCGCTTGACAATGTATTGCTCTTTGACCCAGTAAAGGGCGAATCATTTGAGTGCTCACGGGTGCTGGAAGTCTTGGTGATCTAAAAGGTCTAGCATGACGTTTGCGGTGCCAGCTTCAACATGGGAGACGAAAAGTTGTCATTGAAAATGAAACTGCTTGTTTATAGAGGTCTCCAGTACTAATTTTTGCTCTACGTGTAATACTGCGGTCAGCAAATTGATCTTTATAGCGTGCTGACCGACTAATCAAATCTCATTGATTTTATTTATTTCTGATTGCAACGCTCTCCCTGCCAACTGGAAACTGATTGATATACTACCGCACTCTTAGATGGCCTCGAGAGCCTCTGCAAATCGATGCGATATGCAGTGGGGTAGGCATAGGATCCTGCAGTTGCCACTGCTTGAACCTGGAAGCTGCCCAAGCGAACCCGGACGGCTATAAACAGTTGCAGCGTAACAGGTTAGTATAAAGAGAACCTAATTCCAGTTGTATTTAAATCAACATTACAACTGGACGACTCTCGCACCAACGCTTCACCTGTCATAGGTAGCACGACGGTTATAATTTCCTCGAAATATGTTTTAATGAAATTTATTTACATTTCATGCAAACTCTCAAACTCAAAAGTGTCAATCCTAAATATTACACTCCTTGATATATTTTGCAGTGCTTGTTGCTGGCCCACTACCAATCCCAGTGCCACAGCTGCCCTATATACAGACGCGAATTAGCAGACATAAATAGGTATCCCACTCTCCGTTTACAATGGCCAATGTGAATGAGCAACCTTTGGCGGAGTCATCGGTAGGTACAGAGCTGCGACTAGTGAAATTAAATAAATCTAACCATAGCCCTTTACGGAAGAGTTCTTGAAAGAAGTTTGCTCGGATGCCTGCACGTCCACAATTGGAGATTCAGAGTTTGTACATTCAGATTCTGCCAAATGGAATGATGCAATTATTCAGAGGGTGCTGGAGAAGCTGAAATCCAACAAAAACAAAAAGTATTTAGTCTATGTGACTACAATCTCCAAAGGGATTGAGGGGTCGACGGGTATTCGAACCACCCTGGGTGCTCTGTGGAACGTGGATAAGGATGGATCCTGGACTCACCGATGGGCCAGCGACCACGTTGAGGTTGTTTTTACAATTGTTTGGGTGACCACTGACTAGTTTTGGTGATTGGTTGCCAATGAGTAGTTTGTGGAATGGGTTCTATTTGTATCTATAGAACAGCGTGTTACTTATAAAATGCTTATTGTTTGTTATGGTCCAGCTAACCAAAATAATAATTGAATCACTCATTACAGGTAGAAGACATCCTTCTGCCAATCTATCGCCTGATTTAGAAATGTTTTCTCACTGCGCTCCAAGGAGCATATTACAATATAGGGGTGATGAACTAGTGGGGTGGCTACTGCGCCAGTGCACCTGTTGGCTGTCTCAAATGCGCAGATTCAAACCCATAAAGACTCTGCCACATAAAAGCCTCGCTCAAACGTAGCTCAATGTCTTTCTCTGTCCAGTCCTTTGTTGGCATGGCTTGAAGAAACATCATAATCTCCTGGAAATCCATGGACTTGAGTCTCTCGGCATAATGTACAAGAAATGCTGCGCAGACATAGACATGAAATCGAGAAAAGCCATCGGACCCTTCGCTGAGATAGGCGTCCCACATTCTTATTGTGTTTTTAAGAGAAATTTCTCTCATGAGCAAGCAGTTCATCCACCGGAACGAAAACTGCATAAACTCGACATTTTCCTTGGCCAAATGTTGGGCCAGGTCATTGTCTAAGCGAGAGGTCAAGTCCCGCAGCTGTGCAACTTGCCGGACAATTCCAGGCTGGGCGTGGATATAATTGTCTTGGATGCCATCCAGGAGCTTGCTCAAGCTCCAAAAGGAATCTGCTTCCACAGCGTCCAGCACTTGCGTAGGCAAATTACCAGGATCATATTTCTCGACATCGCCCTCAACGTATGCGGATAAGAAGGTGGTGAAAAACGGCGTCACCAAATCGTTGATTCCCTGAACATAACCAGACGCCGGGTGTCTAATCGCCCACAAGTACAGAATTCTCTCCAGGGCGCGCTGGGTGGCCTCAAAGCCGTAGAGAGGTATGGAGGGGTTGGTTCGCGGCACATCTATGGAGATTTGATGCCAAATTGAGTTATCCACACCACCGCTGAATGCCTGGGCAACCCCATCCAGGTATTCTTTTCGTTTTCTAGCCAGCGTGGCGACGCGTCGATCTGAGTTGGTGGGCAGATAGCCCAGCAGGGTCTGCCATGTCACTGGCCGCAGTTCTGCGGGCACCCCCTTCCATGCAACTTTTCTAAGCTCGTTCAAGTTGACATTGTGCTGCTGCAAAATGTCTTTGAATTTTTTGATTTTGGACAATTGGATTTCGTCAGATGCAGATTGCTGTTGCGCGACCACACTTTCTTGCGAGTCGCGATGCGATGTGGGGAGCGGGCTCGTCAGCGACACCAGCGACTCAATTGACGCCGCCGTCGGGTCCTTCACAATCCCTTCAATGTTGGCTCTGATGGACGGCGACGACCCGTTGTCAAAGGTCGACGTCCGCGACAGGGACGAGTCGTTGCGCTGCAGGGGGTATCTGCTGGTGGCCAGCGGGTAGAACCCCACGCCCTGCTGTTGCATCGAGCGGTCGGGAATGTACTCAATGCTTCGCGACGCATTCGAGTGCAGCCCGTTGTCCAGATTGGCGTCCCAGTCCGAATCAAGGTCCTCGAAGGAGGTGCCGCGGAGGCTCTTTTGCGGGAGTTGCGACGTCGAGACATGGAAGTTGACGTGCGAGTAGGAAGCGCCAATCACGGGGTTGGCCATGTCGTCCATGCCGAAGCCCTTGTGAAGTCTGCTGCTGCTCGAGTTGGCCGAGCTGCTGCCAGCCTTCTTGTCCGCCGACGACGACGCCAATCGGCGAAAAAAGGTGGCCGCGGGCGTGCCGCGTCCGCCGTTCTCATCGAATACAAACTCATTTCTTTGCGTCATTTCTTGCTGGCCCATCTTTAGCAATGGTGAGAGCAACAACAAGCACTGCTTTGTCCACCTCACTGCTGCCCCGTACGGTTGTGTCGCTGTGCATTTCCGCGGCCTGGGAACCAGCCTGCACGTGAACAGCAAACACGTGTTGATAGCACGTGATATTCGTTGCAAAAAATATTTCACTTAAACGTTTTTGGGCACCAAACGTGCATAGGCCCCGAACCAATCATGGCTTGTAGAACAATTTTGGCCTCCACGATCGCAAAGTCCTTCATCGAGGAGGTTTCCGCCGGCGTCAAGAACCTTCCCAGGCAACCAAAGCTCGTTGGGTTTCTGGCCAATGGCGACCCAGCCGCTGAGATGTACGCCCAGTGGACAGGTAAAACGTCGGAATCGGTTGGTTTTCAATACGAGCTCAGAAAGGTGGACAAGGAGGACCTGGAAACTGAGCTCGTTGCCGCCAACGAGGACGACGCTGTCGACGGAATCATGATTTACTTCCCGGTCTTCCATGGACCGCAAGATATTTACATCAAATCCGTCCTGTCCCCAAAGAAGGATGTAGAGGGCCTGTCGCACCAGTACATTCAAAACATGTACCACAACATTAGATACTTGGACGAGGCCAAGACGCAAAAGTCCATTTTGCCGTGCACGCCATTAGCATGCGTTAAGGTTCTGGAACATTTAAAGATATACAACTCGCTGCTTCCCTACGGCAACAGACTCTACGGAAGAACAATCACCGTCGTCAACCGATCGGAGATTGTTGGAAGACCGCTCGCTGCACTGTTGGCTAACGACGGTGCTGTTGTGTACTCCGTTGATGTGACCGGCATTCAGAAGTTCACCAGAGGAGAGGGCCTCAAGCTTGTCAAACACCACGTTCAAGATGTCACCGATGACCTCAAAACAGTGGTGGGTCAGTCTGACGTTGTAATCACCGGCGTGCCTTCTCCAGAGTATAAGTTTCCATGCGAATACTTGAAGAGTGGTGCTGTTTGCATAAATTTCTCAAGCGAAAAGAACTTTGGACCTGAGGTCAAAGAGAAGGCCTCACTCTACGTGCCAAGTATTGGAAAGGTTACAATTGCAATGCTATTGCGTAACCTTTTGCGGCTGGTTGAAAACAAGAATGCTAGTACAAGTGTTAGCAGCTAGCACCAACGGCATCGCCGGAATAAATTAAAGGGTAAATGGTAATCATCATCTAGTGTCGGCAATAGATAGTAGAAGATACGTGCACATTGCAAATAGGAAAGGGGTATAACCATGGCTCAATAGAAGTTAAAGCATCGCTTAATTCAAGGTACACTTTGCAACTACTGTGCAATGTTGCAACCACAACATCGTTAATTTTAAGAGACTTCGGTAGCCTATGGCTGCATGGGACAAAACATGATTCATAAGACTTTGCAGGATGATCAACATCTGTGTCTCAAAGTGAAACTTATCGAAATTGGCGCGTTTGTCGAATTTTCCTCATTCCAAATGTTACTGATACACTCATACATGCTAAGTCCACAAACAAACAGTTGTAGCAAGTACAGTGATTTCCATATAATCACAAAGAGGCAACCTCCGCGCCAAAATTTCTGAGTGTTGGTCTTGTGTCCCTATTCTAGGCAGAATCACGCTGATAGACAGCCTACACGAAATGCAGAGCAGAAAGCGATCGGAACTGTTCAAAAATCAGGAATGATTGGCAAAAAGACTGTCTGCGAGTACTTAACCGAAAAGCCCTGCGTGCTCTCTCACCATTCACACACCAATGTCAGGTGAACTGCTATCAGACTATCGATCATCAATTATATACACAAATAGCAATGAATACTAATATTATCAAATAAATTAGAACTACTCTACCTTTCTCTTCTTCTTCTTTTGTGATCCCTCTCCATCAACAATCCCATCAAGGTGCTCGTCTTGATCTTGATCATATCTACTCTTGAGACCCTTCATCTTTCTAGTCTGCAGCTTACCGATTTCTTGCTTACCAACGTGAATGTGTCCAATCTTGTCTCCCATGTCGTCAGTCTCAATGTTCTTCTTCGTCTTTGGATTGAGTTGCATGGAGCGCTTGAAAGCTTCCTTCTCCATATCTGCAGTTGGTTCTTGAACTCTGCCGACGCGGAAATCAAGACGTGGTCCAATTTCATCTAGTTCAATGCGGGGCATTTTAGGCTCGGTCGATTTGTATGACTTGAGCAAGTAGACTCTGAAATGAACGAGCGGCAAAGGCTTGCCCTCCTCAACATCGCCAACAGACAATGAAATCACATGCTGAAGAGACGCAACGTCCAACAAGTCAGACACTTGGCCGCGGTACATATCCATAAACAGAGATTTGACATGTCTGAAAGTTGGGTGGTCCTCAAAAGCAGAGCCGTTAAAAGTCATCAACGGACGCATGCCGATCTGAAAAGTAGGCTTGCGAAAGTCTTGCAACAGCTTGATTTCATTCTCGGCTCGAAGCTCAATCATGTCATAGACCTGGTAGTTGAAAGTTCTCACAAAGGTCAGGTTATTTGGTCGCTTCTTGTTGTGGGTAGCAAGGACGAGGATTGGTGCATCATTTTTTTGCGAAAAAAACTCCAAAGAAGAAGGATCTTCAAATGGCTTGATTTCATTCTTTGACGAGTTTCGTTTAGAAAACTTCTGGGCATCTGGTTTCTTCAAAGCATGCAAATCAACCATCACGTCGTGTAGTCGTTTTGTTGAGTTGGAGCCGGGAATAAATAAAGCAACCTTGGGATCTTCAATGAGCTTTGGCTCTCTCTTTTCCAAAGCTCTTTTAGCTCGCGCATTCTTAGGAGGAGCTGTTCTAATCATGCCTGGTTGTAAGTCGTTTGTGGGGCACAATCTTTGAATTTTTTTTTTTTATTTGAAAAATTACTCGATAAATTTCTTAGCCGCACGATGGAGTTGTCTGTTTAGGCGTGTCACCAGCTTCACGCTGGCGCATCAAAGCTCAAATTTGCAGTCATTGTCTATTTCTGCCAACAAAAAATCTCTGCGCTACACCAGATGCTTTGAGCCACCCTTCTGCTTCACAGTAGCCACAGGCTTGTGGCCAGCTACAGCACGCACAAAATTTACTTCCTATTTGGCAATCATTTTGTGTTTTGTTCACGTGATGCTTGAAACTTATTTCGACACCCCGAACCAACACAGAAGCTGGTGTTTGCAATATTTAGGTTGGGGAAGTACACAAAAGCACAAGATGAGAAGTGCAAGTCTGCGAGGCGCCTCGCGACAAATTCGCGAGTTTTCTTCAGCCTCCTATCTGGCCCCTGGGCAGGCCGGGATCTACGAAGGGCAATCGGGTTACAAGGAACTCACCAAGGATGTCAACTATTGTGTCACATTGCTGCCCGCTAATCCACCTCAATTGCGAGCAGATGGCCAATTTTCTGGAACGTTTTCAGAAGAGACAAGTTACGCTTGTTCCGTGCACGGAGCCAACGCTTATGTTTGGAAATACACATCGCCAGATGCGGTTCCGGAGGTTACACCATTCAACATTCCCGTGCTCACAAACAGTCAAAAGGCAGATGACCAAGTCTTGGCCGTGTTTGTTTCGTGTGCTGTTGATTCCAAGGAGCCTGGAATCATCACCATCGGTACCAAATCGGGAGTCGTGACGTACTGGGAGGCTGTTGGCGATTCGCTAGCTGATGGCCTTTTGCGTCGCAAAACGAGCATAAACTTCACACTCGAATTATATGGTGATGAGGTCAAGCATGTGGCAAACATCGGTGCTCCGGGAATTGCGATTGTCACCAAAATCGGACGCTACATCATTCTTTCAACCCGGGACTCATCAGGCAAACCAGAATTGAGAGAAATCGCAATGAAAGAAGGTACGGTTGGCTCAATGGTCACCAACGTCTTTGGTTATGTGCGTTCTACTTTCAACATTAATCACTACCGCAACCAAATTTGTGCAGTTAAACCAGAAGTCGGGGCTCATCCTCAGGATCATTCTTCCAAGGTAAATCTGGCCTTTTTGAACGCCAATGGTTGCATTTCAATTTGGGAAACTGCAATGTCACAGAACGCCAAGCTGCTGGTGGAACACGACCTGAGCTTACTTGTCCAGCAATCTATTGAGACTCAATATCCGCTGTCCAAAAACTCCTTACAATTTCACGATGTTGAGTTCAACGGAAATGTGGTTCGAGTATTATGCTCCTGTCTGTTTGATCCCAAGGCGGCGAGTGTTGCTGGCAATACTGGAATTGAAGCCATGGTCAACAGTAGCGGTTACACGACTCGTTACCTTATTTGCACAATCACAGATCACTCCAGTGCTGTCAAGTGGAGCGTTACTTCCTTTTCTCCAACGTCCACTATTGTTACTGCTCATGCACTCCACAACTATCAACGGCCATTGACTCACATTCCCCCAAAACTACTGTTTCCAGCGCCTTACGATACTCTGTTTGTTGTATTCCCTGATGCTCTTATTATGACAGATGCCAGAGATCGCTCCAATGGTCCAGTACTATGGGACGAACCTATCTCATTAGCCACTGGTGTTTTTGTTGGTGCTGTGGGAAAGGAGGATAGACAAATGAGTAACAATATTTTGACGAGAAACAGCGGTGTGGTCTTGATGACCAACAGCGGAGTGATCAGAGTCGAACGCTTTGCTAGTGATACAACAGTCAACGGTGTTCAACTCAAACCCCATCAAATCGAGGCTACTGTCGCAAAATCTCGTATTGACCAAGTGATTGCCTACGGCTTTGACGAAGACAACCCTCTGCAGTTTTTCGTCCAAAATATCAAAGTTAGAAGCAACGATGTGTGGCAAGAGGAGTTTCTCAAAACATCTCAAGAGATTGTGGACGGAACTTGGATCTACTCTGAAAATTCTTCAGAGTTATTGATTACTCTTGGCAAAAGAATTGAAAACTTGAAGCGGTTGCTGCAATTCCTAGAATTCAAGCTTGGGCTGTCTGAAGTGAAAACATATACCAAACTCAAACTCATGTGGGATATGCAGCTAGCTATGGCGGCAAAATGTATATGGGCGCAGAAGCTGCAAAATAAAAGTACTGCTGCTGTCGACGTGTTGACTAGAGTTGTAAGTGAAATCATCAAGGTAAATTCTCTTGAAAAGTCGCAAAGGGTGAACCGCAATCAGTCGTCGGCTACAATGCTTAGTGGTCAGCCTGTCCGCAATTTTTTCTCCACCAAAGGAGGTCAGATGGCTTTATTGTTGCAAGCTCTTTCTGAAACGGCAGCATCCACAGATGACTCACAAATGTTAGTAGAAATTAATGCGTTGCTGATTGCTGGTATCACGCACGGTGCCCTTTCAGTGAAGTATGAAACTTATGATGTTTCTCAGCAGGATGAAGATGAATGTGATCAAATGCCTTGGCTTGCTGAACTGGCGAGAATTTTGGAGAGACAGTATGACCACAATAAGGCAATAGTTGCCCGAGGCTCCAAAGCGCTTATATCTCAGCAGCTGCAACTTGTAAGTATTCTCTGCCCACTTTTCATATCTGCCATTGGCTGGCTACTCAATCACCGACAGGCAGATGGCCGCGAACTAGAATTACATTATAACTCTGTTAAAGTGAATTGGACGCGAGAATTGACTCAGATAGGGTTCGACTCGGAGGTTGTTAGTTTGGCTGAAGCCTATCATATTTATCGTGCTCTGGTTGAAATCTACATGTCGGAGTGGGATGAACACTCCGTAGAGAGCACATCTCGAATTGCTAATGTGCTCAACCACTATCTGACAATATTCGGTTACGATTTTGCAGTAGATCTTTTCCAATTTTTGATTGAAAAGCAAGAGTTGGGTATTATCTTGCAGTCACTGCCTCAGTTCTCTTCAGCTCTCACTCAATTTTTTTCCAATGGAAATTATGATCGCATTTCTTGGATTCATTACATTAACAATGGTGATTTCACCAAAGCGTCTAGTGCTCTTGTGAATGCATCGAGTCACGAAAGGTCGCCAGAAAACAAAATGTTTGAACTTTCAATGGCCAAACTATCGTATCTTGTTGCAGGTTCCTCAGATGCTAATGATTTGGCAAACCTTGATACTGGAATCACCCTTTCCAGTTTGGATGGTCAAATTTGGAATTTTTTGAAAAGCAAGGGTCCTGTGGATAGCAGACAAACTAAAATATCCCCTGCATATCTTTCATTTTATGACCGTGTTATCAAAAAGTTTAGAGAGACTCAACAGTTACCCCCTCTTGATGAGCTTTGTATTACCTTAGCACTAAGTGGATCTGGTAAAGAAGCTGCTCTAGGACTGGCAGAGCTGTCTTTAAATAACTCGTTGCCGAATGACCGTAAGGAGGCCCTTGCAAAGTTTGTGCTACGACGTATCATCCTTGTTAACAGCTGGCAGGAGGTTTTGAAACATGAAGACATTTCGGACCAGCAACTGCGTAAAGAGTTGGAAAAGACTGAAATCTACAAGTTAATTTTAGAATTGGCATCAATAGATCGCCTCAATCCGTTTGAAAAGCTGCTCAACAACGCTCAAGAGTTGGCGTCGGGTAGAGCGCTCAATAGCGGCCGTTTAGTTGAATCAGCAGAGCAAGAAGATGAAGATTTGATGAAAACTTTGGTCGAAGAGTATGATTTTGGACAAACGCTAAGAAACATAGATGGAGACGCGAATCGCGATGCCATGGTAGTTGGTAGAGTATGATTTTCTGGCAATTTAATAATATGTAGAATTATATACTTCATGTGTCATCATCGACATTCACCCGTACTAGTTGCTCAGCATCGCTTGCTAACCTAATTGCAGTCAAGATATCTTGCCAGTTTTGCAAAATGAGTGTCATGGCTTGGGCTTCATCTGCAACGGCAGACATGCGAATTTCAAAGCATTGAAGTTTGGAAAGTAACTCACGAGAATGAACAACCAACTGCTCGAGAAAATTATTCTCCCTTGACGCTTCTTCCAATTGTGCTCTCAATTTGGACTCTGTGGACATGGCGAGTAGATGCAATGAGATGAGATGAGATGAGATCCGATCGCTCTACCAAATTGGGACTAGTACCTGGAATGTCAGAAGCTTGGAGATTACTCATTTCTATTTCAGGAACCAATTAAATACTTTTTCGAGCAAAGTAGGAACATATGCACATTTTCACTTTGTCATACCCGTATACAGTACTAGGAGTCTAACTCCAAGGTCTAATTAGGAAGTTCCAATGTAAACGCCGGTTATGGAACCAGTGGGATGAGTCTCTCCTGAGCACAAAAGAGTTTTCAAATAACCAAGCCAAAAGTATATTTTCAAAACCTACAAAGTTGTACATTATGGCTCGATTACAAAGCGCACGACCGCGCGTTTCAGATACCACTTCAAGTATAGAAGCAAGTTGCTGTGAACGATCCAAGTCTTCGGGGGAGTCCCAAAGTCACAACAAGCGTTGCAGTTCAGCTGGTATCGAAAGTAGAGCATGTTCGTCATGTGCTTCAATCTTGAGTGATGGGAGTACAACTGCCAACGAGCTCATAGCTGCAAATCGAACCCTCATAGCTACCAATAAAGAGCTCAGTAGTAAGCTAGGATCACTCAGCAACAAAAACTTGTCGATTCTAGCAGAGAATCGCAATTTGGCGAATGAAAATTGTAGGCTTCAAAAAGAAAACTTGAATTTGCAGCATGCCAACAAGTATCAGTTAATGGCCTGCAAAAATGAAGTTAACAAGTTGCTGGTCACTTGTATAGAAAGATGTGCTACATCTGTCAGTGATGTATCCACTGAAGCCTTGACACATACTAGACCGTTGAAATACACAAATAGCATGCCACGTATAAGTCGAGGGTGTTCAATGGAGACAATCAGAGAAAGTGACCAGGATGACAAGGAATCAAATGAAACCGAGCAAAGTCAATCTCCACAAGGTTCCCAACCAAATCAAAAGATAGAGTCTGAATCTACAGGCAGACCAGAGAGCTCTGTAGATTTATCTCAAAGTCATGTTGACTATGAATACAATGTCAGGAAAGATCAAGCTTGTGAAGAGTGCAAAGCATTGTCTCGTTCAAGACCAAAAAAGTATCGAAAAGTTGCAAAACTTTCAGGAGCGAGGCAAGTGGGCGCCGAACCTGCCAGATCACCGTCTAGGAAGGATGTTTCGATTTCCAGCGCAATTCAACGCACGCCGCTAAGTTCAGTCAATTCGAATACACTTGAAAGCCCCTCACAACGCGATGGCAAATTGGCAAAGAGAAGAAGAACGCCCAACGTAAATTATGCCTTGCCCTCGCTGAAAACGAAAATGAGAAAGGCGTAAGTAGGTCTATAATCGATGCGGATGCATCACGATAAGAAAAGAGAGCTGCAACAATTGAGAAGCACAACACGACGGAATGTGTTGCACTGCGGTCATCTTTACTAACGTCAAGCATCCGAGCCCTAGCTTTTATTAATTCCAGTCCAGTTAACTAAACCCCGTATTTCGCAGGAGTTTGTGCACCAGGCAGATACCCAGGAAATGCAAGCCTCAGGAACGCGCCATGCTTTGATGAGCCCGACTATCGCGAAACAAGTATCCTGTTTCACACGCACCTGCATTGCAGGAACTCGGAAATGTTGATTGATGTATAACTGCCGTCAACGGCCGGTGAAGGTCAAAAAGCAATCGCAAAGTGAGCGCAACCTACCGATGAAGACCCATACGGACTGCCAACAATGCAAAACACGCTCTACCGTTAGCCAGTGAGGCCTTACCTTGTTTGTCTTTTTGCCTCTAGCCAGCACCCGCGTTTCGTCCAACCTGTTGGTTCCCTATCACTGCAGGTACTTTTGACAGCGGGAAATGTACGGCGGAAGATAAACCACCGACGTCAGGAAAAAAAACAAAAAAAACAAAAACTACCAAACAGCGCGGTCTCCACTCGAAATTCGTTGAGCGGGGATTTTGTCCAAACAATACCTGAAAAGCGTGCATCCCACCCCTTTCGGTCCGCATTTAGGACTCTTGGTTTTCTCGCCAAATATCGCGCCAGCGTGTCGTCATCTCGGCTCCCGTCCTATCTCCCCACCAGCAACTGAAAACGGGGCCGCATCACAAACTGCCGAACCTAAAAGTTCTCACGTCTGGGCACACCCTCAATCGCGATCGACATTGCACTGGACCCTTCTATACCCTTCTGGAACGCTCGCGGACCGTCGTTCGCTTGCCACCACAATGGACCCCCCTGAAATTAGCAAAGGCGAGAACCATGGCGAGGGCCATTCGGCAGCGCCGAGATCGAAAAAAGCTTGTCTGCACTGCAAAGCCCTCAAAGTCCGCTGTATGCCGTCCGACCCGGACGACACCTCCAAGCCGTGCCAGCGGTGTATCAAGTCCAGAAAGGAGTGCATTGTTCCTAGCGGCGTCCAGAAGCGCACGCGCAAGTCAGACTCGCGCGTGCTTATGCTTGAGGACAGGCTCAAGGAGATGACGGAAATGCTGGCAAAGGAACGCCGCTCGCAGATGGATGCAAACCTGGCTGGCTCCGGCCCTCTGACGAGCGCCCCTCCACCGCCTTCCTCGTCTGCGCTGCCCGGCATTCAATATGCTCCGTTTGCCAAACCGGGCCAGGACTCCTCCGCCGGCATCAATGGCGACCAGCCAGCCATCATGAATGGCACCGGGCTGGCGGGCGTGGGAAGTGGCAACGGTGCCACTGCTGGCTTTGTGTCTCACCAGCCACCGCAGCAGAAAGCGGGTGTGCTTTCTCCGCAGTGGCCGCTGCCTCCGCTACCTCTCGTTCATCAGAAAATTCCTTCGCAGACGTCCAGCACTGCTTCCGCGTCTCCTCATCCTGGATTCCGGTTTGCCAACTCGGCCGCAAACCCTCCGAGCCAACTCAGCCAACAGCCGGTGCAGTCAGCATCCCCAGCCACCTCGTCGTTTTCCCCTAATTTCTCCAGCAGACTGCAGCCGGTCAAGTCGCACAGCTCGATACATTCAACCACCCCCGATGACCTAAATATTGAACCGCCAGTGTTGCGGGGCTCTGCAACATATCGCGTTGGAACGGGTGTAGACATTGCAAAGATGCGTGAAGAGGTTGTAGAGACCTGGAACGAAATAGCTGACCGTGCAAGGCTGCGAGAGCAGCAATTCGACAAGGTGCCCTTTGGAAGAATCCCTACCTATGAAACAGATCTCATTTCAAGGGGAATCATCTCACTCGAAGACGCCAGAAGCCGCTTCGAGGAATACAGAAGACTTATTTATCAGAACTACTCGATGGTTTCTGTCGAGGAAACCACTTTTGAAGATTGCCGACAGCAAACACCGCTGCTGTTTCTTACCATCATATCCACTACATCCATGGTCTCTCGCAATCCAGACGATGCCTTATTAAACACTATTCTCTACACACATGCATACGAATCCATTATCTATGAAACAATGATTTTGGGTGTGCGAACAACAGAAGTGCTGAAATGTCTCATTCTTGTAATTTTCTGGAATAATGAGCCTGATATTTGCCAGTTTCAAAAAACCCAGCTGCTGGCCACGATGGCGATATCCGTTGCTAACGACCTGGGTATCACGGGGTCCATTTTCAACGCGCAGCAAGTCACCATCAAATACGATCGCATACAAAGACCACAGATGTTGCCCAATCCTACTACCATCGAGTGCCGACGTCTCTGTATGGCAGTTTTCTGCTCTCAATCAAACATGTGGCTACTTGTGCGTCGTCCTTTTCATTTCTTCAAAGTACCATATGTTGTTGAGTGCTGCGATATTATAGAATCTGCACCTGATGCCAATGACGGCGACAGGAAAATTGCTACCTTTACTCGCCTGTGTTTGATTCTGGAAGAAATGTCTCGTAATTTTTACTTGAGAGACGTTTCTACCCCAGCAGACCTTACCGAGACACAAAATCAAATGCTAATGCGTTATTTCGAGGGCAAACTTGCAGATTTCAAAAAAAGATACCCGAATGTACCGCGCGATGTTGACATGTTTTTTAATTCTCTGCAAATGATGCTGCACGAAGCTGCGTTATATGTTCCATTGCGAAACGAGCTAGGGAGATCCCCTTATTCAGATTACTCTTTGGCCATGGGTTGCTTCAACCCTAATAATGAGGTTTCTCTTTTGCGCTGTCTCGGAGTCTGTCTAGATGCTGCAAGAAATGCTGCCTTGAACTTTGTATCCTTGCCACTGGAGAAAAGCAGCACCATCCCATTTTTTGCTTTTTCAAGAATAACTTACTGTATCTCAATGTTGAGTAAGATTGAGGCTTTAAAGCTCACCAATCCTGAAACTGCGAAACTTATGGACTCAGCATCAGTGGTTCCATTGATGCTTCAGGTGGAACAGCGCCTACAAACCATTGCTCAAGAGTTCCCATGCCTTAATACCGCTGCCAATATGACATTCAATTCAAAGCTGCTGCTCGTCCACTTTGATTGCCAATTAAACAACTATTTCAACTCTGAGTTTGACGACCCTCCGGTCAAACCTCACAGCCGGCGAGACTCCGATCCTACCTCACAGCAGCAATCACTACAACCACCGCCAGGTCCTCACTTCAAGGATGGATCAATTCCTGGTACTCCCCTCGATGTTCTCACAGCTGTTGCTTTGGAGCAACAACACCCTCGGGGATCTTTGAGTAATGAGGGTGGGCTTGACAGTGGAAACGGCAATGTTGAAATGTCGTCTTTGCCAGAGTGGCTAACTTCTGACACGTTTTGGAAAGACCTAGTACCAAATCTGGAACAGTTTTCAGGCTATGATATCTATTGACTATCCTATACTATATTTTGTATAACACATGTAAAACAGTTTGTAACATTCATTAATTTAATTTAATAGGCTATTAAAATGGATACAGTGTACTTTCACTGACCTAAACACAATGGAATCTGACTTGTGCTACTTCTCCTCCTTGCTCCAACTATTTATTCCCAGCCATTTTGTCCAACAGATCTGATAATACCCGTTCCGGCTCCATTTATCAGTTGAAATGCTTCTTGCGCAACCTGCTCTGTGGTCAGAATTGGTCCTAGTTCCCTTTGCAAATCATGAGGAACATAATTCATCATTTCCGTATCAACAAGAGAAGGACATAAACAATTCACCCTTATGTTTTTTGAGGACATCTCCTTTGCAAGGGACCTCGTGAATGCAATTAAACCAGCCTTGGACGCAGAATAAACACTAGTTCCCATCAAGCTTCTCATTCCCAGTACTGAAGACATGTTTAAAATAGAGCCAGATTTTCTCTTTATCATTCCTCTAAGACATGCTCTCGACATGAGAATTGACGCCGTTAGGTTTGTATCAATCACTGATTCAATCAGTTGTACCCTGGTAGCGGCTAGCAACGATGCTTGAGTGATGCCAGCGCAGTTGACTAAAATATCGGCATGTGATAATTGAGGAATGTCTCTCGCATTGATCTTTTCTAAATCCGTGAGATCTACACTTAGGTAGTCATGTTTCTGTGAGGAAACCTTATTTAGATCACTAACTGCCTCCTTGAGATGGAGCTCAGACCTTGCAATCAATGTCGTCCTACAACCATTTTGAGCCAACAATGTCGCAATTGCTTTACCAATTCCTTTCGACCCACCAGTTACTACCGCATTCATAGTGGCTTATAGACACTAGTCGTCGTAGTTCTAATAATTAACTAAGTTCAAAAGTCTCAAATAGAGAAGAAGATGACAGCATAGGTTGGCCTCTTGTCATGTAATTACACTTGAGTAGAATGCCACAGTGTTGGCAGCCCGAAATATTCGATAGTGCGTATATGAGTCTCGGCAAAAAGAAATATCTGCAATGCTTACATAAAATATCCGCACAGCAGCAACTAGAGTTTCATGGATCAAATGGCGGTAAATCGCGTCCGCCAACAAGTTATTGGCTCGTTTACCTGTTTCAATGGCAGCAATCGTTTCTTTGCTTGATTGACTGTTACTCACCACGATTTCATTTCTTATTGAACCTCCTTATTAGGGGTACTATCGGCAGCCAAATGTAGATGCCCACCATTCTTTGTTCCCTGCTCGTTCTGCGAGACTAGGCAGCCATTGCCAAATTCCTCAAGTGCTCTGCGTATTCCGGCGTTGTTTGCATGCGAGGGTGTCAGTTACAACTTCCTAATCTAGAAATTCAAGACTCTACCTTCTACATTTCACAAATGGATATCACAAAAGGAATATCTTATATATCTTGGACGGGCGTTAGAAGATTAGTGGCATCTATCGTATCACCGGTGACGGTCCCTACGACTGTCGCGTTCTCTGGCACCTTTATATATCCTTTTACAGTAGGAATCCATACCCAGTATTTCAAATTACATCGGCATGGGCACGATCAATTCTAACCAAGGGTATGCGTTACTTTTTGATGCATCCAGTCCTTTGGACATACATGGCAGGAGTCATTCTTCCTGAGCTGGTACTCACGGTTGTGCTTTACAGCATTATGTTTGTGTTTCTGTACCCGCCACAGGCAGCTCTGGCTTTTATCTTCAATGGACCACCAGGCTTCATAACTGCTTGGCTAGCATTATTGAATGAATGCTCTGTGGCAACTCATATATTGTCAGACATGCTGATTCTTCCTCAACCGTTGAGGCTCTTATTCGACACTGTCATGACCTTTGAAGGGCATGACTCTCTTGTTGTTAAAGGGCGAATTCGCATAGAGGAGCAAGTATCCGCGTGGGACTCCTTCAAAGCCCTTCTCAAGCGTCAGCCTAAAAATATTCTGTTTCCAGTTTGGTTTTTCAAAGCTTTGTTTGTTCTTTTTTTGAATTTGATCCCGATCGTAGGGCCCATATCAATCGTACTAATTGAAGGGCCAGAGATAGCCAAAAAGGCACACGCAAGATATTTTGATTTGAAAGGTATGGATGCTAAAACTGTTCGAAGCTATACCAACAATAGGACAGGACAATATCTGGGTTTCGGATTGGTAGCATCCGCATTGGAGAGCACACCGTTCTTTGGATTTGTATTCAGTTTCACAAATATTGTTGGTGCCGCTCTATGGGCATCGGCAATTGAAAAGCGTTCAAAGTCCGCTTCTGAAGGAGGTTTGAGAATAAGGGCACCACCTCAACCAAATCCATTTGTAGCAGAATAATAGCGAAATAAATTACAACGCCAAAACAAAACTCAATACAGATCAATACTATCAAGACATCCAAATCCAGCGGCCACACCACCTTCATTGCTAGATTCAAGCTTCGTCCGCAAAAGCCATCCACTTGCCTTGTTGAAAGACACTTCCCCTGTAGAGGAATTCCATACAGAGGCTCCAAATATACCCAGTTCTGAGACAACTTCACCGGAATAGACCTTGCCCCCTCTGAGAATATCACTGGAAGCAGGAGCTGGATTTATAAGCTCCATCAAAATATATGCTGGCCATTGTGATTCTGGTGTGTTTTTCAAAAAATCAGGAATGTTTTCCTTGTAAATATTATTTCCACCACCTTCGCGCTGTGGTTTAAGCACAAACTTTTCTGGGGTCTTGAGGGCTCGCTCGCGGGCTTCTATACCTTCTGCGCTTTTATCCATAGGATAAATCTTGACGAAAGTTGATTTGAGATCTGAAAGGATTGTTTGTGATGCGTTTGGCAGCAGACGCTCTAACTCTGAGTCGTTACAAAGCAACTGCTGGATCTTCTTAGCTCCTGATAGCTGAGTCAAAGCAGAGGGGCATTTGACAGCATACGAAGTTTCAAGCAATAAACGTCCATCCCATTCTTTCTCGCTTGGATAGTCACCAGGACCATATCCAGATCGCAGATAAACAACAGAGATTTCTTTCTCGCCAAGGTACAGACGTGGAGCCTTGTCAGCATCTGGTCTTATCACAAGCCTTTCAGTTATTTCAGTAAGCGTCAATCTTTGAGAAAAAATACCATGTCTATTGAAAAGCTCATACTCAATAAGCCTTTGGTCCATGGCATTGCGTTCTCCTGGCTGAACGACAAACAAGACAATGGGGGCCTTTGTAGCCGGCTTATAGGCAGAATGGGCAGCAAAAAGTCCCTCTGCAAGTTCATGCAACGAGGAGGACTCTGGTATATTGTCTACCGGCTTTCTGCCCTCTTCTGCTCTCAAAAACCTGTGCAATTGACTTACCTTGGTAGATAATGCTCCAAACGACACAGACACAGTATTAAATTCAACTTGTTTGATTTGTCCACCGATACTTGCATTCGATTCAGAGCTGTCAAGAATGTAGTCAGATCTAAAGAGGCCAGCTGTGAATGGTTGTTGATTTATGTCAACAGTCTTCTCGTGGATCTGTAACAAACGACCCGAAAATTCTGCGTCGTACAAGCCCAGTTCCTTGACATGACCCAACAACCAGTCAGTATCGAGTGTGACATTGACATAAAGCTGATTGAAATCTTTTTGGATGGCATATGCCTTTTCAAACTGCGATCTCGGATACTTTGAAGGGTTTAAGGTCACTGGTGCATGCATAGCGCGCAGCAAAGAACCATTTGGTTCAAGCATGACAAAACCATTTGACAAAGACCAATCTTTGATGTTATTTATAATTTGTTCAGTCATTGAAATGGGTTGAACGAAGTAGAGAGCTGGCGGCGACAGTGTCGCCCAAAAACAGTGAAATCGTCCGCCGTGAGATAACGTCATTTAGGACCGTACCGGATTTTCTATCAAAATTTGGAAATTATAAACGGATAAAATTCAATTGAACTATTGAAGGCAATTTCATCTGATTGTAAAATTCTCTTGTCTAGATGTCTCATCGAGCGAGTTTTTGATCACTTGCTATGCATGTTGAACCTGAAAACGGAGATGACAAATTGCTGCAGATCGTTCAGAGGAACCACAGCACAAAGATGGAAGAATCAATCGCTGTAAATATGAATACCTGTGTCAATTCTTGAAGAAATATATTATGCCGCGATTTAGATACAGAGCAAAAAATATTGTTTAGTCAAAAAAATAACTTGCCGCTTAGCGGAATTGAACCGCTGATCTTTGCATGACGAATCTGTACAATACGAGTGCAACGCTTTACCTCTAAGCTAAAGCGGCAAAGTCAATGGAATTTGGTCAACATAAAATATACCCTGTCGCCAAAAATACTTTAATGTGCCTTTTTTTGCTTTCGGGAGGTGGTATCTTGAGCTTTCTATAATCTTTTCCTTTGTAACACGCATATACTGTCCCCCTTTTGATGAAAAGCAATCGCAGAAATGAAAAAAGCCCAACATAATCTATGAGCATTTCGCAAAAAGTTCGTTTGTTCTTCAAATCCTGGATTTCGGTGATGTCATACTGAATCTGCATGAAACCCATTGTTTCTGTAGTACAAGACAGCCGCTGAACCCAACTCACGTTAGTTGCTATGAATGTACATTCGAGTGTCTAATTGAACTAGTAATTGACTGAAATGAAACTCGCCTCAACGCTTTGGTCCATTCCAAAATGAAATGAAAGAGATAACACAGACGACATCGTTGCCAGTCATCTGGCCATTCGCATTAATTAATCGGTGTACGTGAATTAAGCATATGCAACATTCGTTGCCTGCTTGTCGCAATTGAGTGAAAGCAGACAAACACTGGTGAGTTTGGCTATATGGTTGCCGGCAGGGCTCTTCCCGACGCCCACCGGAACGATCCCGAGAACAAGGAGCTGGTATCCAACCAAGGGACTTTGAGTATTCAGGTTGGTCTACAGCTCGTTTTATCGATTCTGTAGCAGTGTCTTTAAATGCGTTGGCATGTTTGGCTTACAAAGCGACTGCTGTTGTTCACCATTTTATCGGCAAATCACATCATATTGCAGTTCAAAATACCCGAGTGACGTTCCAGGCGGATATTGCTACTTAAGGCACCCGATTCTTGATATCGAACCAACAATTCGGCAAACAGGGAGACAAATACATTTGCAACTCTCCTGAAAACTTCAATTCTTTGGGGCTTCTGAATATTGGCATTTGTTAAATGTTCACCTCTAGATTGCTTGCCAGCTGCTGTCGGAGCGCTAGGTCTCTGGCAAAGGCACCTCGACGTGTGAATCAGTCGTACAGATGTTCATCGTCCTCTTCTGCACCGTCGGCAAAGAAAAACTTGAATTTTGCTTATTTTGTTGCCGGTGGCACTTTGGTGGGTTCCTACATCTTGACGAGGGAGAAATTCCAAAAGGCCAAAGTTTTGGAAAACCGAGTGACCATTCCTGTTGATTTGGCTCCCACCGAAAGGAAATATGCTTCCAAGTCTGTTGTTGAGATGGCCAAAAGGGAGATTGAGAAGATTGTTGGTCCTGAGTACGTATCAAGTGCACATGACGACATTTCTTTGAATAGCGATTCTGCATGGGCCACTCATCATCCTAAGGATGATTCACAGAAACCTATTTTTGTGGTTTATCCTAAATCTACAGAGGAAGTTTCTAAGATTTTGAAGGTTGCTTTCGACAATAGTGTTCCGGTAGTGCCTATTTCTGGAGCCACATCTCTTGAAGGTCATTTTATCAACACCTTTGGTGGATTTGTTATCAATTTCCGGGAAATGGCCAAGGTCGTTGAACTTCACAAAGACGATTTGGATGTCGTTGTACAGCCAGGAATTGATTGGGAGTCACTAAATGATTATTTGGCTGATCACAACCTATTTTTTGGCCCTGATCCAGGTCCTGGGGCTGAAATTGGTGGCATGATTGGAACCTCCTGCTCTGGCACAAATGCATCTCGTTATGGTACAATGAAGGAAAATGTGGTAAATCTCACGGTAGTATTGGCTGACGGTACTGTTGTCAAGACCCGCGGTCGTCCTCGCAAATCGGCCGCCGGTTATGCTCTTACTCAATGGTTCATTGGTGCTGAAGGAACGCTCGGCATTGTGACTGAAGCAACTCTCAAGGTAGTTCCAAAGCCAAAGAACGTTTCTGTCGGTGTGCTGACGTTCCCAGAGATTTCTCAGGCCACCGAAACAGTTCAAGACATTCTACATGCTGACCTTGCACTTGGCGCAATCGAGCTTTTGGACGACGAAATGATGAGAGCTATCAACATTGCAGGTACTACCGATAGAAAATGGAAAGAAACCTCAACATTGTTTTTGAAATTCAGCGGACCCGATGTGAAGCAGAAAATCGAGGCGGTTAAGAGTATTGCCAAAAATCATAATTTCTCCTCCATTGAATTTGCTACTGATCCACAACAAGTTGATGTTCTTTGGTCTGCCAGGAAGGTTGCCCTGTGGTCTACTATTGATGCGTCTCCGTCTCCTTCCACTTACAAGGTATGGACAACCGATGTCGCTGTGCCAATTTCCAAGTTGACTCAGGTCGTTAATGAAACAAAACATGACATTGAGAAAAGTGGAATCTACGGCACTATTGTAGGACACGTTGGGGATGGTAACTTTCATGCCATTATTGTTTATGATAAGGATACTCAATTCAAAGCTGTTTCCGAAGTTGTTGATAGAATGGTGTTGCGTGCTCAACACTATGAAGGAACATGCACGGGTGAGCACGGTGTGGGTATAGGCAAGAGAGCTTATCTTGAGGGAGAAGTTGGTAAGAGTGGAGTGGATTTGATGAGAAGAATGAAGTTTGCGCTCGATCCTAAATTGATTTTGAACCCTGGCAAGGTTGTTCCATTGACGGCCGCTGACTACGAGGAGCTGGACTATTAATTCCCATCAGTTTTGTAAAAACCCACATATACACATTATGTTAATAAAAAATACCTACTCATGTATCAGTAGTCTATCCACAAAGTTCACAAAAAGTGAAGATTGCTCATCAGCAGTTGCTGTCAGATACTACTGAGCTACGTTGATCAGGAGAGATCACCTAAACTCGTAAGCAGGCGACGATGACCAATTTTCATCATGGCTCAGCTCCAATTGTTGGAAATGTTCAGCTTCCTTTGCATAATAATATCCTATGATTGATCCATCCAACTGGTTGAAACAGATGTAGTAAAACCCATTGTATGAAGCCCCAGGGGCGTCAGTAATTTTGTGATCAGGAACTAAGAAGTATTCCTTCCACCTCATAAATATATGATCTTTCGAGAGAAAATCACTATGCACATAACCTGGCTTCTGCACTTCTTTTGCTATTGGTAGCCAAGAAGCAAACCTAGACCAGTGCAGTATGTCGTCTTTTTCCGTCGCTTTCCATTCTTGCTTTCCCGTGAAAAAGGAATGCTTCTCTGAGATCATTTCGGCCTCAAAATATGTCACCAGTTTTGTGCGATCATATGTTAAGCCGTCAATGTGAAAGTATCCACAAAGAAAGCCGTCATCCATGTTGACGTGCTTGATCTCCACTTTTACTTGGTATACTCGTTTCGAGGTCGTTTGGGTGCCAATAAAGACGGAGCCTGGATGCAGGTATGACGAGCCTCCGCAGACAGGTCTGCGTCTGCTAACAAAGAAATCGTCATATCTGGAGCAAAGAGGGCGCTCTCGTATCCGCATTAAATAGCGCTCACGTTCAAGTTCACGACGACTTTGCTCGTTGTCCATGTCGCTGCTGTGGGTGGATTTGAGGCTGTTGCCCTTGTTTGCTTTGTCGGCCATCGAAAGCCTCTGGCCGTCAGCTCCGCTCTCAGACGCTTCGGTAGCAACATCATCAGCTATAGCAGAAAAGCGCTTATTGGACGACGATTGTCCAGACTTCAACTGGACTTGATTTCGCTTTGGCGATAGCGACAGGTCCGAAACGGCAGTCGAACCAGGCATTGTAGATGGGTTGGGTGGGTCGATAGGCCAGCCAAGACTTGGAACTTGAGGAAAGCTTGTCGGTTTGTAAAACTAGCA
Organism: Limtongella incommunis; assembly: GCA_003706695.3. Classification (NCBI taxonomy): domain Eukaryota; kingdom Fungi; phylum Ascomycota; class Dipodascomycetes; order Dipodascales; family Trichomonascaceae; genus Limtongella; species Limtongella incommunis. The sequence continues at coordinate 163,167 of PPME03000006.1, forward strand.
AAAACTGTTAAGCTAGCGAAGCAGGATCTGCTACTTTGTATCTAATGGCCAACTTGGCAAGAATTGTGCTTGCGAGACGAAATGATTTTGACCAAGCTTGCAAATCACTCGCAACAATCTCAAAAATAGCTTGAGGGCAGTAAAATGATCTAAAATAATGCAAGATAGTTTGAATTATAACCTTGCTCTATAAAGCGTGAAGATATTGTGACTGACAGGTCCAAGCCGATGGTGAGACTCTGGATTCCCAAGCTGGTCTTATCTACTGGCAGCTGGAAACAATGACCGCCTGGGATTGGAGGCTGGAAATGTAGCAAATCAGCAGAGTATTTTATTATTAAAAGAAGTTTTTTTATGAAATGACTGGACTGAGCACAATACGATTCGATACTAGAAATATGGCCATGGCCGGAGCGCAGCTGTACCACACGACCACGAATGAGTACAGCCCAACCACGCAGGGACGCAGCCGTGAGCACCTTCCAGGACCGTGTTGCTGTGCCCAGGCCCGACATGCATGCCCAACCTCGCAAAATCTCACAATCAGCATGTCATTCTGTACTAATAGAGTATTAACTGTCACTGACCATGAATGGCGGTAAAAGAAAAAAAAAATTTTAAAATAAGCGATGAAATTCCACCGAAAAAAAATACTCAACCTGAATCGTTATAAAAAGGAGGCAAATTTTTTCACTTAAATTTTGTCAGAGTAATTGACTACAGACTTATTCACACGCTTTGAGCCAAACGTTTGTGATTCTGGAAGTAAGTTTGGCAGCCGGCTTTAATTACCAAATTTGAGCACCCTGTTCAGAAGCCAATTCAATCACTTTTTTGATACTACTTTATCATCTTCTAAATAACAATGGCTGACATTGATGCCCATTTGGTTGAAGCCGAAGGTTTCGATCGCGTTGCTAAGGATGTTTTAGCAGGCACTCTTGGTGGCATCGCTCAGGTCTTGTCGGGCCAGCCCTTCGATACCACCAAAGTGCGATTGCAGTCTGCCCCCGAGGGTACTTACAACGGCACTATGGATGTCGTCAAGAGGCTCATCAAGAACGAAGGGTTCGCTGGGTTTTATAAGGGAACGCTAACACCGTTAATTGGTGTGGGTGCTTGCGTGTCCATCCAGTTTGGTGTCAATGAATCAATGAAAAGATATTTTGGAGGCGGGCATTTGACATATCAGCAGTTCTATGTTAGCGGCGTTGCTGCTGGTGTAGCTAATGCATTCTTGGCCTCGCCCATTGAACACATCAGGATCAGACTGCAGACCCAAACTGCGGGCACAACTCCTCAGTTCAAGGGCCCGATTGACTGTCTGCGCCAAATCAATGCGGGCTCAGGCATTCGCGGTGTGTTTAGAGGCCTCGGTCCTACTATCTTGAGAGAGGGACACGGCATGGGAATGTATTTCTTGGCGTTCGAAGCGCTTGTAAACCACGACATGAAGTCAAACGAGATCAAGCGCTCAGATATCCCAGGCTACAGACTATGTGCATACGGTGCTGCTGCAGGTTATGCAATGTGGATAAGTGTATATCCTATTGACGTCATCAAATCGCAAATGCAAACTGATTCTCTTCTTGCTGGTCAACAAAAGTTCAGTAGTGCTTTTGACTGCTTCAAGAAAATCTATGCTGCGTCGGGCCCACGGGCGTTTGTGAGAGGATTTGTTCCTACGTTGCTCAGAGCTGCGCCAGTTAATGCTTGTACCTTTTATACATTTGAACTGGCGATTAGGTATTTGGGTTAGCGGCGAGCACTACATACGAAATAGTGTTTGATGTTGGTATTCGAAGCATACTATAAAGTGTATAATATTGACCAAGAGGAAAGCTTAATGAGCACAGTACTTGCTGCCGCTGTGAGGCTGATGGCATGATTAGGTGTCTGGAAACTTGCACAAGTTTTGAAAAATGTAGATTATATGTAATTAGAGATATAGAAATGCACGCTGCAGTGGCAATTCGCTTTGGAACAAGACTAAGCAGTCGAAATCAGGCCACCCATTGAATTTTGAGAAACCACCGCCTACCCAATTTCACTGCCCCCATTCTGCAGTATGAGTTGCCAACTGATAGGACCGATGCACACGCCAATCACTCGTTCCATTCCAATCTTCTCAGGAGGTAGTCCACTTCGACCTTTTTGGTCAGCGGAATAATGATATCTTTGTAAATCTTAATGACAGCGTCTTTTGAAATTGAACCCTGCTCCTCCTTCTGCGACCATCGCAAAGTCGGGTCTATGCCATATGCATTTGCTTTCTCGCCAAGTCTTGCAAGAATTCTCTCTTCCACGGCTGAGTTGGTGATGGCCGCGTCAATACCTTTGACGTCTTTGGCCAAAATGAGTGACGTAAAGCGCTCACGTTCAGCGCGGAACTTTGCTTCGGCTACAAACTTTCCAAAATGTATTCTCCTCGAGATAGCTTGTAGGCACTCAATGTCACACAAAGCACACGAACCGTAGTTCTCGGCCTTGTCCACCTGGCCCGCAGCCACAAGATCTATGATTTTGTTGACGTAGAGATTCTTGATTTCGCTGTTCACGGAGATCTCTTTGGAATAAGGCGCCAGGACGTCGGGATAGTTGATAGGAGGAAGAATGGGCTTTTCCAAAAACTGAGGGAAAAAGGCATTTTCATCGGGGGCCTCGTATCTTCGCACCTGCGAGTGCACCTTCTCAGACTGGATTAGCAACCAGTCCAAAAACGATAAGTCGAAGTTTGGAATCTCAATTCCGTTTGGAGTATACATTGGCGGGGACTTGAAGAACTGGGCTCTTTCAATCAGATTGTAGACGATTGTGTCTTCCATTCTCTGCAGACACACTCTGATGTTTGCAAGGTCCAGAACGGTTTCTGGTTTCATGAAATCCATTGTTGCGGTGGTCTGGCGTCTATGACGGGGTTCCTTACAAATACTACCAAACTGCCTTGTGCGGTGAGATAAAGTTGGATTGGCTTGTCAATCTGCCGGTTGATAAGGTTTCTCTCGTGGGGCCGAAAAGGTGGTGTTTTTTGAGTCACGAAATTCCGACTTCACCACACTGCTCCCCGAGACCTGGGGTCAGCATTCTGTAGGAAAATAAAGAGACATATATAAGTTACAGTGTAGTGAAATGCTTTAGTAAATAAATAATTTAGTCTTTGGGTGGCGCAATTTGAGCGGGCTTCGCTTCGGTGGGCTCGAAATACTGGTCGTGTTCATTGTAGTACTGACCCTCGTTTCTGACCTTCAAGAACCTCTCTACTCGAGTATTTTTGGCTCCGTCAAATCCAAAGTTTGCTCTGGCCTGTGAAATGTGGTTGAGAGACTCGAGCGAGAGCTCTCTGTGGTGCGCAGAATCCCGTTCAGATGCTGTGAAGATCATGTTGAGTTGCACAAGGCCAACAATTCCAGTAACAACACCCACAAACATACCTAGCTTGCTTCTATTTTCCTTCAAATCTTGCTGGAACTTTTCATCGTTGTACTTGGCTCTTGCAAACTCTTCATAGCCCTCGTACATTCCGCGGGAGTAGAAATCGTCTCCACCGGACCTATATGCTCTGCCAGCCCCAGCGAATGCTCCTCCAAACTGACCTGCCGTGGAGTAGGTGCTGGGCCGGGAGTATGCTGCCGCCTGGCTCAGATCGTATGTTCTGCGCTTGTTGTCGTTCTTCAAAATGTTGTACGCGCTCACCAGCTGCTTGAATCGGTCAGCCTGCACTTTGCGATCTGAGTCGCTGGCGGTGTCTGGGTGGTACTGCTTGGCTAGCTCGTAGAACTTTTGCCGAATGGCATCCTTGTTGACAGGGCCTTGTTGAATTCCAAAGATTTCGTAAGGAGACGGATTCGCCTTGGCTGGCCAGGTGTGTGCGAATCGTCTGATATTTCTCATTGGTTCGAAGCTGTGATTTGCTTCTGGGAATTTTGGGTTCTTATCGGGAGCGTTTGCGCAAGTAGCATTTGCCCTTTTGTGCAACTCTTTGGGTGTTTTGAGTCAGTATCATTAGTGCGATGGATATCCGTAAAAATGCGCGCCCCACGTTGTTTAGGTCTCGCGAGTTGCATGGGAGCGGATTTCCCCAGACTTTTCGAGAATGCTCCTGGAGATATCACGTACCTGTTTAATGCTCGGTGGTTTTCTCCTGTGTGTTCTTCTCCAGGTCGATCCATTCGTTTTGGTTCCCGAAATCATAGGCTGTTAATCCACCCAGTAATTCTCGACATAGTCTTGCTCTCTCGGAGGACCAGAGGGAGTTTTTTTCTTCAGTAGACAGCATTGACCATTCTTTGGCGCACTCGTCTAGTAGCTCTAGTTGCGCATTCAGTAGTGCGCTCGTGCTGACTTTTGCCTCAAGCTGCACCTTGACAGCCGAGGCAAGATGTGTCTCCGGGATAGCTGGCTCCTTGGGCCATTCCGTAGCGTTCAAGTAAAAAACAATGAACCTTGCCAGATTCGCATTGTCCTGTTGAAATACGGGACGCCCGCAGTTTTCAAGAAAGTAGTTCCTTGCAGCCTGTTCCGCTTTCTCTAGCTGTACCTTGACCTTCCGTTTGTTCCTCAGTCGCTCTTTGATATCCTCTCTGGCGTTGTACTCTTTCTTCTTCTTCTGTCTTCTCAGTCTGACCTCCTCTTCGTCTCCTCTCCTCTTCACATTGGCTCTGATGGCATCCACTTGCTCGGTGGGGTGTAATCTGTTTCCCTTTTTTGTGTCCAGGTGCCGACCAAGCGTCCCTTGGTGGCTGAACAGCTTTCCACAGAATCCACACATTACCTTGTTTTTGAGATCGAGATCTGCAGTGTTGATGGTTGAGCTAAACGGCCCATACGACAGAGACATTGGGGAGATCCCCTTCACGTCCTGCTGGTCTCTGTTTTTGAACAGGAGCGGCATATTCGCCGAGCCTAGAGTGTTGATGGAAAACGAATTGGAATGGCCGCTGGTGTGGCCAGCTGCGAGCGATCCGGCTCCCGGTTGGTTGAAGTGCAGTGCTGGTGCCTGGCTTTCGGGGCCGAGGTGGTTGCTCGACCCGTTCAGTCCCCCGGAGCCGCTGAACGATCCTCCAAATCCTCCAAACGAGTGAAACGATCCAAACCCGATAGAATTCATGTCAAACGATGAGTCGCCTACAAATGAGATTCTCTGCTGCTTTCCTGGCTGGTTCTCGCCATTACTTTGGTCGTCCGCAGCTTCGTGTCTCAAATCACCTGGCACTCTTGCATGCGCTCGGCTGCCGTCGGCGTTTTCTTCTTGATCACTATCTTCATTTGGTGCCCCACCAGTGCCCAACACAGTTTTCGATCCGACATTGAGAGCAAACGCTTCTATCGACGGGTAGCTGCTTTCTACTGTTGGTGCCTTTTGTTTCGACGCTGTTTTCCGTGTCGTTTTCTTATTGTCAGGTTTTTCTATCTGGTCGTCTAGACCTGAGCGAGGTGATGTGAACATGAGGAATGCAAGTGCAATTTAGCCCACATACAAGTGAAAAAGAAAACTGCCTTGTGCTGGTGAACTTTGCAGAGACGCGAAACAAAGACTGAAGAACAGCAACAGTCAAGCGACATACGAAAACACACGCACAGCAAGATTGATGCATTTCCAACTAGCCACAGGTGTACTTGGTGGCCATCGGAGTCATTTTTCCATCTGTCCCAAAATGGAAACAGATGTGGATGGGATAGTGAGTGCTACTCTATGTGACGGCCAGAATGCCCGGTTGCACGTCTGGTAGGCTGAGTCTGATCTACATATTGTCTGACAACGCTCCAGATCCTGCTCATTTCCAGATAGACTGCCGGTCGTGGCCACCTTTTGCTGTTTTGGTGCACTAATTAGTATAGCCGTACACAACGAAGTCGACGCGAACTAACGCGTGCCAGCTTTGGTAAAACATCCACACGCAAACAAGATTGTAAAGATGAGCGACCAGGACGACCGTCTCAGCCAAGCTAGCGACATCGAGTCTGATGACTCGGAATCGCAAAGGATGCACGACGGCAATTACGAACCCGCGTCCATTGCTCCGAGAAAGAGAAGAAGTACGGCTCGAGCAAAGCCAAGGAAGACGAGAAGAACGGCGACGAGAAACAGAATTACAACCGAAACTGCAGAGAGTGAAAGCGCCCCCATGGAGTCGCTATTTCTCCGTCTGCTTTCCGCGGATCCCGATTCCGACAGTGGGCTTGCAGAGTTGTTTGTAAGTGAATTAGTGGAACACAATGCCACACAGGGCAGCGCAGCAGTCGCCAATCTTATAAACATGATGCTAGCAATATCTGGAATCTCCACACCCTTTTCACTCGCCAGTGACATTGAGGGTACTATCCTGACGTACGAAAACAACCTCCCGTCGTTCATTTCCATGAACAGGCCGTGGACGAAAGGACACGGTCAACTAGACGCTGCTCAACTCCGTAAAACGATTCCCCACCTGTTTCGTCAAATCACCAGACTCTGCTGGAATCATTCTGCCGCCGGATGGAATCGTTTCCTCAACAAGGTTCTCGAGTGGTTCGTTGTATTCAGCGACGTATCAACCGTGCGCGAAATCCGCCAGCCAATGACTGTGGCATGTCTATCGTCTATTGGTGAAATCTATCGAATCGTGTTCACTGAGTCGCGACTGACCCAGAACGACGACGAGGAAGAGGAACTCCCCTCCAACAGCAGGACAGACGAGCTCTCCAATGCTGCGGAAGACCTGTTTTCGAGAGTATTTGTTGTGCGTACGCTCGACGAATTTGCTGCGATCCGCAGAGAATGTATCGCTGCACTGGCAGAGTGGATGAACAACTGCCCGCCAATTGTAAATGACGCAAACCTTTCGTATCTGACCGACCGCATGAGGGATGTTGACAAGACCGTCAGAATGGCTGCGTTTCACTCCTACCAGCGAGTGCTGAAATCTGCCAAAGACAACAAGGACCTCGTGACGTACTTTTTATCGGAGTCTGCAGATGATGTCCTGGAGGTTGCTCAACACGACAAAGAATCCAGCCTTAGAAGACAGGCTCTTATAACATTACTCCCTCCAGTCGAACTTACAGATGGGCAGCTGCGAAAAATTTTCCGTCTCCTTTATGACCCAGATGCGAAGGTCAGAGAGGCAGCATGCCGCCACCTTATCGCGGAAGTCAACAAAGAGCTGGAATCTTTCAACGTGGATCGCTTGCTACAGTTCAATGAAAAGGCCCGAGCGTGGCTGATATTTTCTGTGATTGCACAGCATTTATCTGCCCTGGAAGCGAGCTGTGTCTCAACTGAAGGCGAACTGTTCAGCAAACGCTTACCAATATTTGAACTGTTTGAAGATGCCCATGGTTTTTCGAGAACTTCTCTTGTATGCCAGTCAATGCACTCACTATTGCAACCCGAACTGGACGTCTCATGGACAGACCTACTCGATTTCATGAAAAATGTGGTCTTTGACATCGAGGGATCCCTGGAAGGTCTACGGCCACTATCACTGAGACACTCCATTGAGAATGTTATCGAAAGTGCACAGCTGGGAACCCTCTTTACCATGCTTCTAGGATTCGTTGCGGCTGCATCAAATGAAGAGCAAACTGTGATTGAAAGAAGCAGCAAATCTACAGGCGCAGCTACTACCAAAATCACTAATGAAGCGGCCTCTGCCTATTTCTCCAACTTTTTTTCTTTACTCCAGCTTTGTGACAGCGCAAACGACGAGCACTTGATGGCTACTTGCATTCAAACTCTCACAATATTACCGTTCGACCAATTAGGGGACGATTCAGGAGAAAGATTCGAAGCTGCATTTGATTCTATCGTGCGTAAGTTTGGAGAGAGAAACTCTTACGACCTTTTGAGTGCCTGCGGCAAGCTATTTGCCAAAGTTGCCAATGATCCACTTAGGCAAGACTTTGCAATGTCTCAACTAGAATCTATTGTTGATACTTTGACCAATGACATTGACGATGATGATAATTTAGGCAAGCTAAATGCAATGGCCTACTCAACCTCATTGAAAGCTCTTGATGACAATGACAACATCATTCCAAATTTGTGCAGTCGCCTTGAATCAGGACTCAAAGATGGAAGTGGACCGTCAAACTCCAAAGATGAAATGCAGTTTTCCATCATATCCTTGTTGAAGCAATTTTGCTGTTGGAAGTTTGCTATTGCTATTGAGAACTCAGAACTTGGTCAAACCACAAGCACTCAGATGGTTATAGAAACATTTGAGAAGCTCATCGAAGTGCACGAGAAAGATCGCTCTGAACAGACGACTAGCGTCATTACCTATCTGGAATTGGCATATATGGAAGTGCGCGTGGCACTGCGTTTAGTACAAAGCCAACTGAAGGAGCCCAAAACCAGTGTACCTGCAAAACTACAACAACTATTTTTGCAAAGAATAGAAGAGAAGAGAGAGAAGTACTTGGGCTCCCCCAATAACCAACAACTTCATGCGGACTACGATCTATGCGCCTATGCGTACACTGTGAAGCTGGTGATACTCGCTGGGTTATTTGACGATGCCAGTAAAGACGAGGTTTTGGAGGAGTTGACCAAACATACATCCGACCTATCTGAATCGTACAAGAAGATTATCGTTTCCCAAGTCGAGCAGCTGGTTTAGTTGTAATATTAGAACCAAGTGCGAGTGAAACCACTCTGTATGTAACGCTACTTGATAACCTGAAATGCTCTGTGCTCGGTAATGAATAAATTATTATGTTTCACAACAGGGTATTCTACACTTTTCTCGGTGGCTTGAGCTCTTTATTTCTCACTAACCTGACTTCTAGCCACTCAGCGGCATCCTTCACACCGGTACCTTCCAATGCAGAGATGGGTAATACTCGCGAATCCCTCGCGCTCATTTTTTCGGCGACCCTATTGAAAATTTCTTTAATATCTTGCACCTCCATGCAATCTTCACGGTCTTGTTTATTAGCCAGCATCAAAATAGGAATTCCTTCCATTGCTGGGTTTGTAACAATCGAATCAAACGTCTGTTTACACTCCTCTATCCGTTGACGGTCTGTTGAGTCCACAACAAAAACAACTGCATGCGCTTCTGAATAATACGAGTTCCACAAGGACCGTAAAGATTCCTGTCCACCCACGTCCCAGATTTTGAGCAAAGTTCCGTTGACAGTCACATGGCCTACATTCTGCCCGATGGTAGGCATTACCTTTGAAGGGTCCAGTGGTTCCATTTGATTAGCCTTGGGATTGTATGTCCGTTTTAGAGTCTCCAAGAAGGTGGTTTTACCCGCATTATCGAGTCCGAGGACCAGGACAGAATATTCTTGGTTAGTACCATTAAATCATGTGGCGGAACCATTGTTGCAAATGGCAGGCTACGTACCTTCTTTTCGCGTCAAGCTCCCGTAAACACTTTTTACCAAGTGATACATTATGTCTCTCTAGCTCTGTCGAGACTTAAACGCAGCTTTATTATTTTTCTTATCGTTGAAAGCTCGCGCTGTTGATGTCGATTATCGGAATCCCAAAGCTGCTTCCTCAACTTGTAAGAGTGCATCTGTTTCATGTTGGTGCAGTGAAAATTCACCAAAAAGATTTTTTTTAAATAACGAAAGATTGATGTTTAGTTTGTGCGAAACTGAATCTCTCGCTTGCCGAACTCGCACAGGCACTTTGTATGGGTCGTAAATCAGAATGGTACAGTCGGTAAGGCGATTGTGAGACAACACGAAAAGATTAAAGATAAATTAATATAAATACAGACAATACAATACGGGCGAAAAATGCTTGCAATTTGTCAACTGTCACGGCCTTTGTATGCACTGTGACACCATGAATGCTACTTTAGTCGCCGCCTAATGGCATTAATGTCATCTTCAATTTCTTCTTGAGCAGCTGGTTGCATCTGTGGGGCAGCAGGGAATCCAACGTACTCTGCCAAGCCCGACAAAATTGAGATTTCGTTGTTCAAGCGCTGCCTTGATACAACCTGCGCCGGGATTGAGGTGGGAACTTTATAAATTAATGGTGGTGCAAGCTGGTCCATAGCTCTGCGTTCGCGGTTGACCTTGTACCATTCTTTGGTTGTTTGATGGAGCAGCTTGGCGCGAGCTTCCGCTTTGTCTTTGTAAAACTGCTGATGTAGCTGAGCTCTCGCACATGTAGCGTGGATTTCGACACATTTGATGGAGTAGTCTCGAAGACTTTTAGCCTGCTTTATCTTGTCGTCGCACGCCTGTCGAATCTGTTTGGTGACTACAATCTGTTCGGGATGCAGCCCTTTGGAACAGAGGTCAATCTCCTCGAGAAATTGCTTCATTTTTGACGCATACAGCATATCGCGGAGGTTGGCAAAATCGACCTCAATCTCGGTCAGCATGACAATTGCTCGTTGGCGCTCCTTTTGCAGCTCTTCTTCACGCTGCCTCTTGCCCTCCACATCGGACTCCTCCTCCTCCTCTTCTTCAATGTCGTCTTCGTCCATTATTTTGTCCGACTTGTCCGACTTGTCAGTGTGCGAGAGAAGGCTTCTTTCCTCTGTTCTGGCGCGCTTGCTGTCTAGCTTCTTATCGGAGGAGGTCGACCGGCCAGACCGGCGTTTGCGAGGCTGCTGCCGCGAGTCTGACGATTCCGAGTCCAGCGGTTCAAGAAAGCCGTTTGGCTCTACTTTGACATGTCCATTTCTGGATGTGTCCGTCTCGGCGGGCATGCTGGCCTGGGGCTCCGTGCTATCGGGCCCGTCGGCAGCGCCGTCCGCGTCCTGCGCTGTATCTGCGGCGGCCCCGTCAGCTGGCGGCTCCGCATCTGCACTTTGTTGCGCTCCGCGCGGAGAAGGTGGACGTGCCGCCGGCGCAGCGCTCTCGGCGGATTCACCTGGAGGCATCTGCGCGTGTACCTCGACAGGATCTGCAGCCGGCACGTTTGCAACGTCGCCAGCGGCCGCGGGTGTAACGTCGGCGGCCTCGCTGGGGGCCTCGCTGGGAGCCTCGCTTAGAGCCTCGCTGGGAGGCTCTCTCACCGGAGAGCTGGGCATGTTTTGCAAAACGACCGTGTTTTCAACTTCGGGCTCGTCCAGTCTTTCCGTTTCTGCTTCCGAGTCCAAATCGCTCAATTCGGAAGAGTCATCCGAGACGATTCGGTGCGATCGCGGCTGGGTGGAAATGTCGGTCATGTCGGTACTGTCGGGCCGAGGAACTGCTAGCTTCTGTATTGTATGCTGAGCTCTCTGCAATGAGCGCTTTGTTGAGGATGGCAGCCCAGTGTCAAAATGGCCGCGCAACCGGTGGTGCTAGTGGTTAATGTCTCGGAAAGACTTTGACGTCTTGGGGTGGAGACAGATGCAAGAGAAGGAAAGTGCAGCCGGCGGTGGTTCACAACTTGTGTAGGAGAGCGCTGTTATCAGAAAATGTTTAGGACTGAGTGGCCTCGAAGTTTCAGTTTATCGGGAGGTTGTGCGGGCACGATGTAGAGCACAGCCGTGCAACAATACACAGGACCGGCCGACGAAGACGCACAGCCGTGTGATGGATGCGGGCATGGGCTGCGTTGCGGTGGTTGCACCCGCAGACAGGCTGTCGGGCTTTAGCAGGCTGCGGTGCTGGGGCCGTTGCGCGCCGTTGCGGAGCGCTTTTGTTGTGAAGACAAAGTGCAGATGGGAGATGTGGAGCCTTGTTGGATTTGCAAACAGTGGCGTGCTGGCGGTCCTCCTTGTCCACGCACTAGTGCACTCGGGGTGTCAAGTGTTTGAGTGCTTGCAAGTCAGCTTCCAGCGTCGTCCGACAGATTGTTTTTGTTGCAACCAGACGCTCATTGTGGGCGTTGTGAGCTGCTGAGCCGCGGACATGAATATTTCACTTATCGCACAGCAGAAAGCCGTGCCTTTCTGAAGAGGACCAGAGCTGGCCGGCTGGAGCTGCGTAGAACGCGGTGTGTTTTGGGTGGGATGGCGTAGCCAGGCTGGGAGCCGGCCGCGCTGACGCTAGCCGAGTGACTCCTTTTTGCACCGTGCGCTAGTCCACACCACACCTCTTTGGCCGCGACTGCTTCTGTCGCTGCTGCGGGCCTTCTCCGCCATCCCTGACGATTGGGTCCCCGCTCACAGGCCGTGCGCGGCAAAGCTCTGGCCAGAAAACATAACGGGGCGGTCGGCCAAGGCACGGCTTACAATGTGCTGGACTGGCGTTGGTGGGCCGAGCAGAGGCATGTCTCTGGCCGCCTCTGCTTGCCTCGGCAACCGCACCTCCCTGTTCCCGATGCCCATCAGCTTCGTCACTCTCGATACGTGGAGGTTTGGCCGCCTGCATGGGCTGCCGCCTGGGAAGGGACCAACCTTGGCCCAAATACATTGTACAGCCTCAATCCGCGCTGCCAAATAGGAGATCGCGGTTTTTCACGTCTGGCGGTCCCCAACGCCTAACAACTTTGAAAATTCTCTTAGAGGATGCGGCCGCCCTCTGGAGTGCTCTAGTCTGCTGTTGACAGGTTCCCGCAATAGACGGTTGCTGTCGCTCTCCTCGACTAGCGCACCGTTAAATATGCACACCCTAATTATAGCCTGTCCTGCCCGCCTTTGGAGGGTCTATAAAACACCCCAAACGGAAATTGCCGCATCATCCCTTTTTAACCAACCTCCGCTGGCGATGCTATGTATATGGCCTAATGCCCAAAACATTTTGATTTCTTAACTTTGTTTGGCATCCTCAGCACCACCGATTCGCGCTGCGCAAATATTTGAACAGACCACACGACATTCGACCGCTAGTCGATCCGTTGCTGCGCTTATTTTCTGTCATTTCCCCTCCGATAGACCCTTAGACGTAATTTCGCTAGGAGCAAACACTCTGCACACTCGCTGTCCGTCTCTGTCCGGCTTGCACTGCACACTGCGAGTTGCATCCACTGTACACTGGGCGTTGCAAACCACAAACGAACCGCACCTTGCACACACCGCCGTCGGCGTATGAAGGCATGCACACTGTACTACTGACGGGTGCGACAGGCTTTGTCGGCTCCCACGTCTTGGACGCACTCGCCCGCCACGGCGACATGTTCCGCGTCGTCTGCTCTGTGCGCACCGAACAGCAGGGCCTGCAGCTCCAGCAGCGGTACGCCGACGTGCGCGTTGGGTTCGTTGTGATTGACGACCTGGCCAACAAGCACGCCGTGGACATGCTCTTCAAGCAAAACCCCACAATCACGCACGTCATTCACCTGGCGGCGCCCTGGTCGCGAGCCTCACGGACTGCGACTGCAGCGAGCATTGACTACGAACGTGACGTCATTCGACCCAGCACCCTCGCGGCCGAAAACCTCGTCGGTGCCATTGGGCGGCACGGCAAAAACGTCCAGACCCTCGTGGTCGGGTCGTGCTTTGCGTCCATGCAAAACGACCCGCCGCGGTTCCACGACACATCCAAGGTGTACACCGCGCGGGACATGAACTTTATCACCCGCGAGGAGGCGTGCCGCAACCAAAAGTCGGCGACCCAGGGCGCGGTCGTCTTCACCGAAGACGCCATCTGGGAAGTCTACTACGAAAACTGCTGCTCGTTCACGGTGCTCGTCATGGCCATGCCCCTGGTCCTGGGGCCGGTCCTCGATCCCACCCACATTGCAAATGCCAGTTTCGACGGCATTGTGCGCGATTATTTATTTGACGCAGGCGAGGTGTGCGTCTCCGAAGACGACTTTGCCAGCGAGCGCCAGCAGCGGCTGCCGGACCTGGCCCTGCCCTTCTACGTCGACGTTCGCGACGCAGCGGTGGCCCTGATCAGACCCCTCATGCTCCCCATCTGCCCCATATCGCGCTGGTTCATTGCCGCCGGCAACATTGCGGGCCAGCAGGTGGTTGACATTGCATACGAAAACATTGAGGAGCTGCGGCCGCGCCTCATGATTGGCCGCCCCGGCAGCGGCGACGAGGAGGTCAGCCAGCAGTGCCGCTTCGACGACTCGGAGTCGGCCCTGCTGCTGGCAGTCGACTACCGTCCCTTGAAGGAAACAGTGGTGGACATGTATAGATCCTTGCTCAAGCTGAATTGCATTTGATCCGCGGCGGACCTGGTCAATAAAATATAGTTGAATGCTATTTTGGGTTGGTAAAGCGCATTACGTATATACTTGATTAACTCACTATTTACAATTGGGCACACTTGCTCTCTACGTCCAGTCTCTGGTTTGCCCCCTCCTCAGCTCCAGAATCTTCCAGCCCTTGGTCTCGGGGTTGTCGAGCTCCTCGGGAATCCTCGTCAGCACCATGGCATACACAGACTGCTGGATGTGGTCCTCCGTGCCTGCAGCGATCTCGCCCGTCTTTGCGTTCCTAAACAAGTGCACTTCCTGGGCACGGCAGCCAATGACATAGACGGGAATTTCGGCCGGCGGCAGCACCTTGGCCTGCAAAATGTCAACTCCACGGATATCGAGAATTCTGCCCGCGGAGTACAGACCCTGGTCAATGTACTGCTTGGCCCCGGTCTTCCAAATGTTGAACGGCGCCTCGCTCAGCCACATTTTCAGCGTCTCCTGGTCCCCCTTGACGTAGGCCTCCAACACCTCAGGCAAAATGTAGCCCCGGAACTCCTTGAGGAACTCCTCCTGGTTGAAAGAAGGATCAATCTCTCTGAAGAGCTTGACCACCCTGGCCGCCTCGGTCTCGGCAAAGAAGCCGCCGATCGTGTCAGTGACACCGCGAATGGCGGAAATGAAGCCGTTCTCGGACTCCTCGTAGGCAATTTTGAGGTCTGCCAAACGCTTGCCTAGGCCGGTCTTGGCAAACTCCTCGTTCCAGTCCTTCTCCACCTTGGCCGTCTCGTGAACAATGACAGACTCGCCGGCATCCTCGTTTGCCTTGACCGGCTTGCTCCGCACAATTCCCTTGCGGAGGTCTTCCTCGAGCCTCTTCTGTTCCTCCAGCTTGCGCCACAGCCTGCGCTGCTCCTTCTCGGAGTACCCTCCGTATCTCGACGACGACCCGTCGTCAATGACTTCCTTGATGTTTTTGTACAGCTCCGTCTTGCGGATGGGCTCGGTTGCCTTGTCGACATTATCCGCAGCCTTTGCAGCAGCATCGCGAGTATGTCGAACGAGGGACGAGTCCCAGGCCGCGCCAGCAGCAGATCCGACCACCTTGCCGGCCTTCTTGAGGCCCTCACCTGTGGCAGAAGAGCCGGTTTTCGCTGCGTCAAGAGCCTCTTTGGCTCTTTTGAATGTAGAGGACTCGGCCATGCGTCCGGTCTCGTCCTGCAGCTGCTTGACCTGCTCCTGCAGCTCCTTCGACTTGCTCCATTCTTTGGAGAAGGTGTCCAAAAACACTTGAAACGGCGTTTTGTCTGATTCTGGGCCGTCGCTGCGGCCGCCTTTGGCGTTGAATACAGTGCGGGTCGATGAGATTGTTCGATACAACGGTGCCCGAAGCCGGCTACAATTTTTTACAGTTTGCCTCAGCATTTTGTGAATGTTTTGAGAGTGAAATTTCCGGTTGAAATTTTATGAGGCGCTCTGCCGCGAGCGAAGCCAGACGGCGAGAGGACCAGAAAAAGACGGGCAGGGACCGCAACGCGGGGCCACACGAGGTAGCTACCAACACGTACAACGCTGCTTGCAAAAGTGCCTCTATTTGCAGTCTGCTCGCAAGCTCGCCTCGTGGGTTGAGGAGTGGCAGTTGCAAAATACAGCAAACGGCGTCTCAAAGAGGAAATATTACAAACGCACAGCAGCAGTGTTGAGCGTTTGGCGAGCGTCAAACAAACGAGCGATTAGCGGTGCAGCAAGCGCCAAAGTCACTGTCTAGTGCTCCGCTCAGCTCCAAGATTTCTCGTTGTTGTAAGCTTTGCCTGTTTGGGCATTGTCAGCACCGTCAGCATTCTCAGTGGCACCTGCAGGTGAGAAAAGAGAGCGAGCCAAACCAGACAAAGCGCTCGGCGGAGCTTGCTTGTTTCAGAGCCTCTTGTGTGCCATTTTGCCGCCACTGCACGACACTTCTGCTGCTTTTGCCCTCGTCCACCGCCGCCGCCGCCAGTCACCCCCGTCGGCTTTCCACAGCCTTCTTCAGCACGGCTGCATATTTCACTGCAACGTTGACACCATTTCACAACTGAGACACTTGACTGCAACATGAGTAACCAGCTCGTGCCGATATCTTCTATATCGGAAGCTACCTTGCATATTCACAAGCCTCTATTTGCCAGGTACACTGTTTGGCCGTTTGTCTTTCTCTACCCTCTCTTTGCCTACCTTTACACTGTAGACTATGACCGTTTCATTGGCGGTCCAGAGTGGACCAGGGTGTTTCTGGTGCTGCTGGGCTCGCTCCACGTGCTGACGTTCCTCATGCCGTACTGGAACGTCGAGGTGCAAAAGCACTTTTTGACGCTCCCCGCCGAATCGATCGCGGAGGCAGATTTGATTAGAATTGTGCCGGCTTCCTCCAACGGCGTGTCGGAGATCGTTCCCATCCATCGCAACGAGGTGGAGACCTGGTTTGTTTTCCAGAAGCGCAAGTTCATTCTGAACGAGGAGTCGGGCAGCTTCACGCCCCCGCGCTTTGCTGTTGACGGCGATGTGAAGCTGGAGACATTCCAGTCCTCCAAGGGGCTGCGCGATGCGGATCTCGACGAGCTCGTCGACACGTACGGCCCCAACAAGTTTGACATTCCTGTCCCCACCATCACGGAGCTCTTCAAAGAGCACGCCGTTGCCCCGTTCTTTGTTTTCCAAATCTTTTGCGTCGGGCTGTGGCTCATGGACGAGCAGTGGTACTACTCCATCTTCACCCTTGTCATGCTGGTTGGTTTCGAGTGGTCGCAGGTTTTCCAGCGCCAGCGCACCATGATGGAGTTTAGAGGAATGGGCGTCAAGCCCTACGCAATCAATGTGTACAGAAACAACAAGTGGGTCGAGCTCCAAACGGACGACCTGCTTCCTGGCGACGTGGTGTCGATCACCAGAAGCCCCGAGGAATCTGGACTGCCCTGCGACTTTGTGCTGGCGCATGGAACTGCCATTGTGAACGAAGCCATGCTGTCGGGCGAGTCGACCCCTCTTCTCAAGGAGTCCATCGAACTGCGCCCTGGCAACGAGCTTTTCCAGCCAGACGGCCTCGACAGAAACTCTCTGCTGTACGGTGGTACCAAGGTTCTGCAGGTCACCCCTTCGCCAAACAAGACCAGGTCGGCCGTCCCCGCTCCTCCCGATGGCGGCGCGATTGCGATTGTGACCAGAACCGGCTTTGAAACCTCTCAAGGCTCGCTCGTCAGAGTCATGATTTTCTCCACCGAGAGGGTGGGTGCTGGCAACAAGGAGGCGTACTTCTTTATTCTTTTCCTGCTCATCTTTGCCATTGCCGCTTCTTACTATGTCTGGACCGAGGGCGTTCGCGTCGATCGAGAGAGATCAAAGCTCATTCTCGACTGCGTCATTATCATCACCTCGGTTGTCCCCCCTGAGCTCCCAATGGAACTCACGCTCGCTGTCAATTCTTCCCTCTCTGCTCTTGGTAAACACTACATTTTCTGCACTGAGCCTTTCCGCATTCCATTTGCTGGCCGCATTGACGTGGCCTGCTTTGACAAGACGGGAACGCTTACGGATGAGGATCTCGTTGTCGAGGGTGTCGCTGGACTGGGATCCGATATGAAGCATTTGCATGAACCTAGCGACTTGCCTCTTGACACCACATTGTTGCTCGGTTCAGCCCACGCCTTGGTCCTTCTTGACGACGGCGAGGTCGTCGGCGACCCAATGGAAAAAAATACTCTTAAAGAGCTCAAGTGGACGGTTGACAAGAATGATGTGTGCTACAATTCCCAAAAGCCCAGCCAGAAAGTTCGTATTCTTAGACGCTTCCAGTTCTCTTCTGCTCTCAAACGCTCGTCCACGGTTGCCTCCACTGACGGTAAGACTCTCGTTGCCGTGAAGGGAGCTCCAGAAACTATCCGCACTATGCTCACCTCGGTTCCTGACCAGTATGAAGAAACTTACAAGTCTTTTACTAGAAGTGGTTCTCGAGTTCTTGCCCTCGGCTACAAATACATTGACACCAAGACTTCCCAGGTGAATGATTTGTCCAGGGAGTCTGTTGAAAGTGGTCTTAAATTTGGAGGCTTTTTGGTTTTCAGCTGTCCATTGAAGTCAGATGCAGTCGAGACTGTAAAGATGCTGAACGAATCCAGTCATCGTGTTGTTATGATTACAGGTGACAACCCGTTGACGGCTGTCCATGTTGCTAAGGAGGTTGGTATTGTTGAAAGACAGACCCTCATTCTTGACCTTCCTGAGGACGGTAAGCATGAACTTGTTTGGCACTCTGTAGATGATGTCACCGTTATTCCCGTTACCTCCAAGGAGCCTATCAAGGTTGAGCTTTTCAAGGATTATGATTTGTGCATCACTGGCTATGCTCTTGCCAAGCTTAGCGATCACGACGATATTTTACATTTGCTCAAGCATACATGGGTCTATGCTCGTGTTTCTCCAACCCAGAAGGAATTCATTCTATCTACTCTAAAGGATGCCGGATACACCACAATGATGTGTGGTGATGGAACTAACGACGTTGGTGCTTTGAAGCAAGCACATGTGGGTGTTGCCTTGCTGAACGGTACCGAAGAAGGTATGAAGAAGATTGCAGAAAACAACAAAATTGAAGCTGCTAAAAAGGTTTACGACAAGCAGGCAGAAATGATGATTAGATGGGGCGGCAAACCACCACCAGTGCCGGCTGTGATTGCTCATCTTTATCCCCCAGGACCAAGCAATCCAAGATATCTGGAGGCGCTCGAGAAGAAGGGTATTGATATTACTCATGAAATTCTGGATAACGTCAAGAAGGCCTACAAGGAGCAAGGTACTAGCCAGAAGGCTGCTGAAGGAGCTTCTGGATTTGCAGCCAAAATGACTGAAATGATGGAAGAAGCAGATGGAGATGAGGCCCCAGCCTTGAAACTTGGTGATGCATCGGTTGCTGCACCTCTCACTTCCAAATTGTCAAACGTTGGTGCGGTTATCCACATTGTTAGACAAGGTCGTTGTACACTGGTTGCCACTATTCAAATGTACAAGATTTTGGCGCTCAACTGCTTAATCTCTGCTTACAATCTTTCTGTTTTGTTCTTTGCTGGAATCAAGTTTGGTGATGGCCAGTCGACTGTTTCCGGAATGTTGCTATCTGTTTGTTTCCTGTCAATTTCAAGGGCCAAGGCTATCGAGAAGTTGAGCAAGGAAAGACCGCAGCCTGGTATCTTCAATATCTACATCATGGGATCCATTCTTGGACAGTTTGCCGTTCACATTTTGACTCTCATCTATGTCACTTCCAAGGTGTACGAAAATGAGCCAAAACCAGAAAAGATTGACCTTGAGGCGAAATTTGAACCATCTTTGCTCAACACTGCCATATATCTACTTAATCTTGCACAGCAAATTTCTACTTTTGCTGTGAACTATCAAGGCAGACCTTTCAGACAAAGCATCCGTGAAAATACTGGTATGTTTTATGGACTGCTCGGCGTTGGCGGATTAGCATTGGTTGGAGCAACCGAATACATGCCTGAAATTAATGAATCATTGAGCTTGGTCAAGATGCCAGATTTGTTCAAGTTCCAGCTATGTGCTGCAATGGCATTCGACTTGGTTGTTACTTGGGTGATTGAGAAGACCTTGAAATTCTTTTTTATGGACTACAAGGCCAAAGATATTGCTGTCAGAACTGAAGATAGAGAGGAGATCATTTTGAAGAAGAAAACACAATAGATAGAGTGGCCATTATGTACATAGTCATGTTACAATGTAGAATAATTATAAATTTTGGTTATTCTTGTGACTCTCAATTTATTGAAATCTAAAGTGTGGGGCGGAATTTTTTTCTAACGATATCTCAATCTAAATGACAAAAGCAGGAGGCAAAGAAAATAAAGATAGAAAACGGATAAAGGTAAGCGTTTCGAGCGACTTTGTTTTATTACAAACTAACATAGTATGGTGTCTTATCGTTGAACATCGAACCGAGCTGGCAAGGCATATATGTAGCATATGCGAGGCACAAAGAAAGACAGGCAAAGAACGAACTGGAAAACCTGCTGTCTGAGGTAAGTGAGAATGAAACAAGGGTCGCATTCTGTATTATTATGGGGTGCTTTATCGAGAGGTTAGTGGCTGAGATGTGGTGACTAGAAGCAGAATTCTTCGCATGCAGCTCAAATTGCTTTGAAGAGCTCGATTAACAGACTATGGTTGTAAAACTAACTCTAGTATGTCGAGTTGATGTATCCAGGTGCAGACCAAATTGCCAACGACGACGAAGAAGAGGGCCAGAGCGTTGACATTGAGGACGAGATTGCACAAGAGCTGAATGAACTCAAAGACACCAAGAAAAAGAACAAAAAGTATAGCATTATGGATACAGCGTGTGAGTGTATTTTGTTTGTTCGCACTAGAAATCCTATTGACCCGGTTCAACTAGTGCACAGAATCTGTGAAGATGCGCAGACTAGTCAAGTCAAAAAGGTGAGGTACTGCAACAAGCTGACCCCAATTTCCTATACTGCTACTGCCAATTTGGAGGGTGTAAAGAGGCTAGCCAAGCATGTGCTGGCTCCGGTTTTCCACAAACCAGAGGGTCAAGAGCCAATCAAGTTTGCAATCAAGACAAACTCAAGGAATCATAATACGCTGAAAAGAGATGAAATTATCAAAGCTGTGGCAGAAACAGTTGGAAACGAGCATGGGCATTCGGTGGATCTAAAGAATTATGATAAACTGATACTTGTTGAATGCTACAAGAGTTCGATAGGAATGTCTGTTGTTGAGGATTTTGAGAGACTGAAGCGATTCAATCTTGAGCAGATCTATTGCAGCATCATCAACGATTCCACTGAAACGAGCAGCAAACCGAATGACTCGCGAGTGGCCAAGCGCGAGATGGAGCTGCCAAAAGACTTCGACGATGATGCAAGTAAGAAGCTCAGAAAAGTGTCTGACAAGTAGAAAAAAGCAATGGACTTTTCAAAAATAATGCAAAATAATATATATACAGTATGTGTACTTCTATATGATAAAACGACATTTATGCTATAGACAGCGAGATGCATCCGATAGCCAAAAAGGCGGAATCATTAGCAACCTGCTGGCTGCACTCGCTGATATGAAAAATGTCGAGTGGATTTTTTTTCATCAAAGTGAAGGGCAAGAGACTTTGCCTCGCAGAATCCGAACGTGCGTGCATGTGCACTGACTAATGCTCGTAGCGTTGCTACTGCTGTCCGCGTCAAGATCCCTGGCCGGAAGTTCCCGCATCAGTCCGGGCCTCTGTTGATGCAGATACAATATTCGTATCGATAAATGCGAAAGCGAAGGCACTTGCCAAGAAAGCGACAACAGTACTGCGGTTCTCCGCTCTCAGTTCGACTGCAAACCACCCGCAATCACTCGTGCCGCAGTTGGAATTTTTTGCTCTGACGTAATGGCCTATACGATGCCTGGACAGGGCGGTTTCAGCGACATAGGGGAGCCGAAGTGGTGGCCGATAAGGTAAATGGTGCGAGCAGATCCTGACAATTTTTTTTTTCCCCCTCAGCTTCCCTTGATATTCGTCTCAGCACATTTGAAGCTGTCAGAAATGCGTCACTTATCAAACCGGATTCCCTTGGCAACCGTTACCAATCAGCGCATTTTTTTTTTTTTGTGACACCTCCAATGCCCGATACTAACATGTCAAAAATTTGGGTTGTCACATATAGCCCGTTTTGGAAATCGATAGCTGCAACAACAAGCACCCACTAGACACAATTTTAAGTCACTCCCACTGGGCATACCGATTGAGCTACTAAACTTTCACTTCATTCGCCCCACGCGCACTATAGCTTTGCTCTACTGAAAGAATCGGAACGCTGACTGTGGGCCACCTTTCCTTGATCTCACCCAGGCCAATACTTTTGCTAAACCTCCCTTCCCGCCGGCTTACCCTGAGTTGCTGACAAGTTGTCAATTGTCAACACTATTCACCAGACCCGGTCAACACTGAAACCACACACCGCACCGCACCACACACGTTTGTAAAGCAAAAATTTTGCACAACGGTTGATAATTTGCAACGGCCATGCCAGACGTCAAATCGGACAGCTCTGCCGGCACTGCTGCTGCTCCTCCCCCTGCCGCGCCCGCGGCAGCGACCGAAGAGAGAGACACCAAAAACAAGCGCAAGAGAGTGACGAGAGCTTGCGACGAATGCCGCAAGAAGAAGGTCCGCTGCGACGGCAAGCAGCCGTGCATCCACTGCTCGGTTTACGCCCTGAACTGCACATTCAACCAGCCGACGAATCGCAAAAAGCCCGATGAATCCAAGGGCGAGGCCAAGCTCAAGGTCGCTGAGCAGGTGCTGCAGTCGCTGCTCCCCGGCGTCGACATTTTTGCCCCCGGCTTTGACTTGAACGAGGCGCTGGAGCGGCAAAAGAACCACCCGGTCAGCGACTCGCGGTCTCCAAAGTCCTCGATATCGCTGATGCACTCCGCGTCGCCGTCGTCCAACATGTCGGACAGCTGGACGCGCTCCATCAAGATCATTTTGCCCCCCAAGCATGTGGCGGTCACGCTGATTGAAACCGTCTGGGAACACTGCTGTGTTTTGTTTCGCTTCTACCACCGCCCGTCCTTTATTCGCGACATGGACCTGCTGTACGAAACCGACCCCGACGACTACACCGACAAGGAGTTCAAAATCTTGCCGCTTGTCTACTCCATCATGGCGGTCGGCGTCCTGTTTTCTGCCGACAAGAGCGAGCAAATCGCCCTGCAGGACTCAACCGAAGGGTACAAGTACTTTGTGGCCGCCCGCGATATGATTGACATTACCGACGTGCGGGAGACGTATGCTATCCAGTCCATCGTTATGATGGTGCTGTTTCTTCAGTGCTCGGGCCGGCTGTCTACCTGCTATAGCTACATTGGCGTGGCAATGCGTTCTGCTTTGCGCTCCGGCCTGCACCGCAAAATCATGCATCCCTTCAATCCTATCGAGCTCGAGACGCGAAAAAGACTCTTTTACACAATCCGCAAAATGGACATTTACGTTAACGCAATGCTGGGCTTGCCCGGATCCATTGTTGAGGCGGACTTTGACCAGGACATGCCGCTGGAAATTGACGACGAAAACATTACAGAAGACGGCTACTATCCCCAACAAAATGCTCGCTTGTCGTCTGTAGGTATGGCCAACGCCCACACAAAGCTGATGGATATCCTGGCGAAAATAATGGCCAAAATCTACCCTGTGCGCAGCGAGAAGAACAACTTTTCCGTTTGCCACCAGCACATTGAGGAGCTGGAAAGAGAGCTGTGGAAGTGGCGGCAGGAACTTCCGCCTGAGCTTGCGTCCAACGGCAGCGTCGAGCCTGAGTACCTGAAGGCCAACCGCCTGCTCTCACTCACTTATTGTAACGTGAGCATTGTACTTTATCGTCCTTTAATTCACTACAGCTCACCGCGATTCACGGGACGGGACTCCAAATCGCGACTATATGCTATGAAATGTGTGGCAGTTGCAAGGAAGGCTATGCACATTGCAGATGATTTAGCCAAAAAGCAGCTGCTGAACAGCGCATACTGGTACGCCATATACACGATATTCTTTGCGATTGCCTGCCTTCTTTATTTCCTTCACGAAAATCCCCTACACCCAGAATCCGCTGCTATCCGTGCAGATGCGGAGCTGGGCAAAAACGCACTCAATATGCTCAAGGAATCGTCCATGGCAGCGCGAAAGACATATGCAATGCTCAATACTTTATTTGACCAACTAAACCAACGGACAGCGATTATTGACGGCGAGGGTCCCACGCGTCCCACCTTGGAATATCAGGGCATCAGAGATGCGCAAGATCCAGACGCGTCGCCCGCAGGCAACGTGCTCGGCGGGGGACTCCTCAGCGAAGAAGAGTTGGGTGCCTATCAACACACTCCCGACGTTGCAGAAGTTGCGCTCGATGATTTGTTTGCCGACTACTGGCCGGCTGCTGCCACTGCTAATGGAGCCGGCGGTGCGCAGTCAAAGTTTGGACCAAGATCTGGGGTTGGAATTGCTCCAGGTGCTATACCAGGCGTTCCAAACACAAGGATGGCTCCAAATATTCCCGGAGCGCCCACCAATTGGACGGGCAGTGATCCCTCACCTGATGAAGTGTATGTTCCTGGCCTGATGGACAAGGTGGACTCGCAGCTGTTTGGCAAGTTTCTTCCGTCGTACATGATGGATTCTTATGTCAATTCTGCTCCTGCCAATTCTGCTCCTGCCAATCCTACTGAACCAGTGCTTGTGCCGGCCGTTAACCCTCAAAACAATCGTCAGCATGCACACAATGGACAAGCCAGTGACCATCATAAGCAGCGCAAACGGCGACGAACGAGGGCGTCAGACGGGAACGTCAGCAACATTGAAGATCCACTATCACAACTGACAACGCCGCAAATTAGTCGAACCGGCTCGCCGATTATTCATGCACCAAACCAAGTGATTAATAATGGGGTCAATGGCCTGAGCAGTATCCCAAGCACTCTTCCTACACCGCTACCACAGAGCCTGGATAGTGGGCTTGGAACAGCTAACAATGGAACGGCGCCGCTTGGGCAGGAGCAAACGGACCGGAAGCTTTCGTTATCTAATATATTTTCTGACGGATGGGATGACATTTTCCTCCAAGGAGCCAACAATGAGCTGAGTGGGCTGAACGGGAGCAGTTTAATGTGAGTATGATAATTTAATAACTAATCAAATATTAATAATTTATATGCTATATGATTATGCCATGCTGTCGCTCTCCTTTCCAAAGCGACGATAGTTGGCTACGCTAACCTTGTTGCTTGTACTGAACGAGTTTAGGATTCCAAGCATTCGAGTGATTGGAATCAATGACCGTCTCATCATTGTTGTTGTGGCCATAAACACAACCGCTGCTACCAGCGAAATGATAAAAAATATTGTGACTGGGCTCATTGCCACCTCCTCGTTTGTGCTCGGGCAAGCGTATGGCGTCTTGACCTCGAATATGTAGGTGCAATTGTCCAGGGAAGAAACATGCGAGATTGACGCTCTGCTCAAAGAGACGTCACACTTGAACATAAATAGAGAGCTGCGCTTGAGGCTCGGCGACGACGGGCACGGGGAGCCATCCTTGTACTGCATGAGCAGATGACGTCCGTGGACGTAGGGCCCGTTCACAAACTGGCCAATGGAGTGCTGGTTATTGTCCTTGTCAATGAACACGGCAGAGATGTTTGCCACAGCGGCCACGTCCGACACTGTTCCGGCTTCTGGGGCCATCTCAATCAACGGCGAACAAAAGTTGATGGAAAAGTTGCCATCTGACGATTTGACATGCCAGTCAGCCACATCGTTGGGGCCCACGCGGGCCAGCGGAGCCAGATCAAAGTAGTTTCCTGACAGCGGAGCAGTTGTTGAGCACAGATGACTCAGCTCGTGCTGTTGAGGTTGCAAACTTTTTGCAACGGCAGCCATGGCGACGGAACCAAAGACAAGCACGGTCTGCAGCAGCATTACGAATGGTAGGGCTGGAGTCAGGTGGGAAAGACTGTATTTCTAGTGTCCTCTCGCGTTGACGCTGTGTGATCCGCGCGTGTGTGCTGTTTCGCGCTGTGATGTGTTTGTGTGTAATTACAGTGCTATCTAGATCTGTGCGCTGGCTACTGGCGGTACCTGGGAGAAGTAAACGGATGCGGCAGCAGAGGTAATTTTACAAAAGGCAGGGGTACGGACGAGGGGACAGACGAAGGCCAGAGCAACGGCACGCTGCGCAGATGCCGAGCAACTCTTATCTGTAGATATTACATATTTCAGGCATCTGAAAGGGGAAATTACAGCACGGCGAGCGGGCTCTTGGCAGCAGTGGCATTTTGAGAGACAGGCAGCATGTCGGGGAAGATGTGGGGGACGACACTGGCGCTGACGGCAGGGAGCGTTTGGCGAGCGATTTTTGTGGGTGTATACTTTGACTGGCGTCGCGAAATGCTCTCCGCACTGAGCTGCTCGACGTACCTTTTTTGCAACGGTACTTTTTTACACAACTAATTATAGGCGCCGAGCGGCGGCGATGGCAACTCTAAATTGTGCCCAGCGACCGGTTTCAGCCACGTTTTTGCGGCGCTTCAGCGGCGCTTCAGCGGCACGAAAGCAAGTGCTGAGCAGGCTTCTAGAAGCGACTGCAGCGATTTCAGAGACTGCTTGGAATTTTTCTTCGGGGATTGCCTTTTGGGTGGGCAGAGCAATGTTCCCAAAAAAGGCCTGTTCCTGTAGAAGAAGTTGTAAAAAAGCTCAAAATTATCTATTTTGCCATTTCCTAAACAGGCCACAAATTGGGCTGGGCGCAGGATGAAATTTTTCACTCTGTAGAACAAGAGCAAGCGAGATAGATAGGCACAGAGGGGCGACAGGGGGGATCCAGCGAGCGTCGCGTTGAGTTAAAGTGGACCAGGGCCCGTGGAATTGGTGTGGCGGCTTCCGTGCACGTACTTGTTTTTCTTTTTTGATTTGAAAAACAGTGGCTGTTCTTGTTGACGGCTGTTGCACTGGTGTCTTTGTTTCAGACCACCAGGGTGTCGATTACCGCTTAGAGTAACCGTCGATTTTGAGGAGTAGGGAGAATCGAGGGAGGCGTCTGGAGATAGCAAAGGGTCTCATTGACCAGGCAAAAAGACGGGGGTTGCGAGGACCTATTACTCGCTAGTTGGATCTAATTTTGCAGACCAGAGCTCCAGTTGCGCGCGCTGTTGCCGCTGCAATTTTTTCCGCCATGTGCCCGACTGCGCTTGGCCGCTCAGCAGGTGTTGTACAGCGCGAGTGCGTGCACCGTGCCGCGCAGCCATTTTGAGGGTTGAGACGCTCCAGGGATTGGCCGCGACGGTGCGCAGAGAGTAACCGCGAGGAGCGGCAAGTGCGTTGGCGCAGCTGGTGCACGTCGCTGAGAGGCTAGAGGCCGTTACGACGGTGTAACGACAACGTCGACGTACATCATTTGCGGCCGAACAGCAGGCTGAGCCCGACCTGGCCACCTGCGGGTTAGGGGATATGCATGCAAAGAAAAAGTTTTTTTTTGCACAACGTGGCAAACGTGTACACAGCGAAAACAGCGAGAACGCACGCTGGCGGAGCAATGACTGAGCTTAGAGGGCAATAGAGCGGCCAGCGAGGGCGAAAAAAAGAGTCACAATGCATATTGTGGGTGTGGCGAGCGCCTGGCGGGCAGAATGACTCTTTCTGAGCCTGTTTAGAGCCTGTTTGGAGCGCACACACCCTGCGCAACTGTGAATCACAGCCTGTCAGCGGCGCGTCGGTCACCCACCACTTATGCACAGTAGCCCTAGGGTTGTCGGCGTATTTTCCAGAATGACAGTCATCTCCGCAAAAATTCCCACTTGTATAAATTGCCTGGCACATCTTTTTTTCCACACTATAGCACTTTTTATTAAAAATGGGAAAGGAAAAGCTTCATCTTAACGTTGTTGTTATCGGTCACGTCGATTCTGGTAAATCTACCACTACCGGTCACTTGATTTACAAGCTCGGTGTAAGTATCTAACTGTTGGCGCCGCTGTTGCGGTTGCATCCACCACCAACCATTGAACAATTGCTAACCCAGGGTATTGACAAGAGAACCATTGAGAAGTTCGAGAAGGAGGCTGCCGAGCTCGGAAAGTCTTCTTTCAAGTACGCTTGGGTTCTTGACAAGCTTAAGGCTGAGCGTGAAAGAGGTATCACCATTGATATTGCTCTCTGGAAGTTCGAGACTCCAAAGTACCATGTTACCGTTATTGATGCTCCAGGTCACAGAGATTTCATCAAGAACATGATTACCGGTACTTCCCAGGCTGACTGTGCCATTCTTATCATCGCCGGTGGTGTTGGTGAGTTCGAGGCTGGTATCTCCAAGGAGGGCCAGACCCGTGAGCACGCTTTGCTTGCTTTCACCTTGGGTGTCAGACAGCTTATTGTTGCCGTCAACAAGATGGACTCTGTTAAGTGGTCTGAGTCTCGTTTCGAGGAAATTGTCAAGGAGTCCTCTTCTTTCATCAAGAAGGTTGGCTTCAACCCCAAGACTGTTGCTTTCGTCCCAATCTCTGGTTGGAACGGTGACAACATGATTGAGGCCTCTACCAACTGCCCATGGTACAAGGGCTGGCAGAGAGAGACCAAGGCTGGTGTCCTTAAGGGTAAGACTCTCTTGGAGGCTATTGACTCCATGGAGCCACCAGCTCGTCCAACCGACAAGCCACTCCGTCTTCCTCTCCAGGATGTCTACAAGATTGGCGGTATTGGAACAGTGCCAGTTGGCCGTGTCGAGACTGGTGTCATTAAGCCAGGTATGGTTGTTACCTTTGCCCCAGTCGGTGTCACCACTGAAGTCAAGTCGGTCGAGATGCACCACGAGCAGCTTGCCGAGGGTATCCCAGGTGACAATGTTGGATTCAACGTCAAGAACGTTTCCGTCAAGGAAATCAGACGTGGTAACGTTTGCGGTGACTCCAAGAATGATCCACCAAAGGGCTGCGCTTCTTTCAACGCCCAGGTCATTATCATGAACCACCCTGGTCAAATCTCTGCTGGATACTCTCCAGTTCTCGACTGCCACACTGCTCACATTGCTTGCAAGTTTGAGGAGCTCCTCGAGAAGATTGACCGTCGTACCAATAAGAAGGTTGAGGACAATCCAAAGTCTATCAAGGCTGGTGACTCTGCCATGGTTAAAATGGTTCCATCCAAGCCATTGTGTGTTGAGACCTTCATGGAGTACCCACCTCTTGGTCGTTTCGCCGTCCGTGATATGAGACAGACTGTTGCTGTCGGTATCATCAAGTCGGTTGACAAGACCGAGAAGGCTGGTAAGGTCACCAAGGCCGCCCAAAAGGCTTCCAAGAAATAAACTGTAGGCGATTGAATAAAGTGTTTTAATTAGTTGTAAAAAAAGTTTTTTTCAAATTTGTAAAAGTGATTTTTGTGTCTGAATTTGTCTGTTTTGCAAATAGTATTGCATTCCCAAATTGTTTACAAAAACAATTTCCATTACAAAGTTGTAAGATTCCCAGAGTGAGTAGATGACTCGAGTGTAAATGATGTCCCAATGAGTGCAAGATTTCCAATGAGTGCAAGGTTTCCAATGAAAGATTTCCATGTCAAGCTGTAAATTGCCAATTTCCCGGCAGCAATATCAAATGCCGTATATTGCCAATGTGATGGCATGTGGCAGCCATTGCGTCACTAATAGATAGAATTAAACTTTTGACCGATGAGCGCTCACTGACGCTTCAGCAACCAGCGGCGCTGGCAGCAGCGTTGAGTCGCAAAGCCGAGCACGCACATCTGCAGGCACGCCGGTGCCAATTCTTGCTTCAGACAGAATCTGAGTCCACCAGATTCGGCACCGGCTGGAGCTGCCCAGAGGTTGGTCCTTTACAATTTCCGTTTGAGTGGTCATGACGACGTGCTAGCAGGCTTGGCAGCTCCACGTTGAGCCGGCTGGCCCCCCAAAACACCAGCCGGCTGGCCTCCAGCATCTGCCCCGCCAACGCGCGCTGGCCGCTGACAGCTAGAGTGGAGGCCCGGGGCAGGCTCTCCACTGCCAAGACTTTGTTGTGCCGGATTTGTGCATTTACGGCCGTAAGTGTGCAACTGTCTACCCACTTGTGCCATTACTGAGGCTGAGGTCTGGGCATGCCAAGACCTGTGTAAATGACTTTTCGTCTCACCAAGCGTGCCATATAAAAAGCAGCCAGCGGTCCGGGGCAGCCTCCATCGCAAAACACACCTGCACAAACCGTCTCTGACAGCTCGCTCTGCGCATACCGCTACTACCCGTTCGCTCACTGCTCCCGCTCCGCGCTACGCCAGCCGCGGCTTTCACCCAGACTTCCCACCTGCCCCATGAGCCACAACCCCCAGCTCGAGCCCATGGCCCAGCACCTTCAGCCGCTCGTCCACCACCACCAGCAGCGCGTGCCCAACATCAAGGCCGAGTCGCCGCTGCAGTCTGACGGCTCGCCCACGTCGCCCAAATCGCAGGTTTCGATCGGCTCGTCCGCCACCTCTGTCTCGTCCCCAGACCTGCACATGCTTGCCTCGTCTGGCTTTGTGCCCAGCGCCGCACCGGTCCCAGCGCCGCACCTTTCACCCGCGCGCCAGCTCTCGCACCTTGCCCAGGCACAGGTCGACGAGCCCACGGCGCAGACACCCGTGTCGCAGCACCACGCGCTCGACAGCGCGCAGCCCGCGCACCACAATGCGTCTGACCTGTCGAGCTTGTCGCCCGCGTCGTCCACCGCCACGACGCCGCCGTCCGAGATGCTTGTGTGCAAGTGGCAGGGCTGCGGCGGCCAGTACGACTCGGCCGACCGGCTCTACACGCATCTCTGCGACGACCACGTCGGCCGCAGATCGACCAACAATCTCTCGCTCAAGTGCCGCTGGGAAAACTGCGCGACCGTCACGGTCAAGCGCGACCACATTACGTCGCACATTCGCGTGCACGTGCCGCTCAAGCCCTACAAGTGCGACCTCTGCGTCAAGGCCTTTAAGCGCCCGCAGGACCTCAAGAAGCACACCAAGACGCACGCCGAGGACTCGCAGGTCAACCTCAAGAGCGTCTACAAGCACGCTGTCTATGCGCCTGCGCGCTACGACCTCGGCTACCACAGCATGCCCGCGCACATGGACTACACGTACCAGCAGGGCGGTCTCCAGCTCCCGCACGGCGCCCTCGGCCCCGGCATGGCCCCCATCGCCAGCCTCGCCAGCCAGTACGGCCTCTACGGCGGCGGCAGCAGCTACACCAGCCAGGCCGCGCCCAGCGCGTACCGCCGGGCATACGAGGCGCCCGAGGAGCCCAGCCGCAAGCGCAGCCTCGACGCTGCGGGCGAGTTTTTTGACGACATTAAGCGCCAAAAGATGGCCCCCGTCTACTCGTACGACATGGTGTCGCGCCTCAACAATATGAACTCCATCCTCAACGCCGGCCCCGACGACGTCCGCCAGCTCCCGCCCGTCAAGTCCAAGGCTGAGCTGGTGGACACTGAAATGTTTCTCAACCAGCTCGCCGGCAACATGGCGCAAATCTCCAACGGCCAGACGCAGGCACCCAACGGCGCCCCCGCCACGCCCGCCGCCCCCGCCGCCGCCGACAGCCAGCCGGGCATCCAGGCACCCAGCGCGCAGCCCGGCGCCGCTAACACTGGCCGCCAGCAGTACTACACCTACGCGGTGCCCCAGAGCTACGGTGCCGGCCCCGCGTCGGCCGCGTCGGCTGCGCCGCTGCACGCAACCGGACAGTCGCTCGACATCTATCCAAACGCGTACGCCGAAAACTACTCGTCGGCAGGATACCACCCACAGCTCGGATCGCGCCTTGAGATGGACAACTCGAAACGCTACTCCATTTCGCTCCAGCAACGGGCTGCCGCTGGCAGCGACGAGCAGGCTGCCCTTGTCGACTCCTTCAAGGCCCTGTCTGTCGACCACGACCAAACCGTCCCGGCGCAGAACCTTGTTCACCACGCGCAAATTGTCGACAAGCTGCGCACAATTGTGTCGCGTCTGCTGGACCAGTATGCGGACAAGGCCTCCGACGGCAAGCTGTACCCCGAAATCAAGGCCTGCTAGAATTATTGCTATTATTTATTGGTATAGCTCGTGTGGTGCAAACCACACTCGTATTAGGGTAGAAAATGGATTATATTGCTTGCTTGTGCTACGTCTTGACAATCTCGCCAGCGGGCCCCACCAGGTGCTCGTCCGACCTTTGTGGACCGTCGCCGACAGACGTGAGAATGACCCGCTCGACACCACCGCTCAGAATGCTGCCGTGTCGCGGCTTGAAGTCAGACGCGGCCACCACATGCCCGTGCTTCTCCCAGCCCTCAACGCTGCCCACAATCTGCTTCAGCGGCGACAGCACAAGCGCCTCGTCCTGATGCAGATAGTAAATGACAGCGTTGGGGCCGGCGTCAAACGTGTAGGCCGCAACCACGCGGCTCGCTCGCTCGTTGATTTCCTCAACGACGCGGATGGCAGCGCGAGACACATCGTTCAGGTAGGTGATGGGCGGAAACGTGTCCAGACACACGGCGTGGAACGAATTGGAGTCCTTCATGGTGGTGGTGGCAAACAGCTCAAAGTTGCGCTCTCTGATGGCCCGCGTCATCTCCTGCATGCGCTGCGGAACAACAGACGCAACGCGCTCCTTGAAAAGCGTCGACGTCTGGACCGTGAGCTGCATTCCCTGCGTCGAAGAGGTGTCCTTTTTGAGCGCCGACACCACAAGCACAGCAGCCCGCATCTCGGGCCAGTGCTCCCGCGGCGCAATCTGCTCCGCGCGCGAGTCAGACCCGTCGGCCCTGGACCCCATGTTCCACGCCACATAGCCGCTCATCAGCGAGCGGCACGCAGAGCCAGATCCCTGGCGAGCCAGCAGCGACAGCTCCTCGACCGACTGTGGCAGCTCGTACAGAGCAGCCACAGCGGCAGTCAGCGCAGCGTATCCCGACGCGGAGGACGCCAAACCAGCAGCTGTGGGAAAGTTGTTCTCGGAAACAACCTTGAGCGCCATCTTGCTCAGCTTTGGCAGGGCTGCATTCCGGCTTTCCTCCTTGGCACGCAGCTCCTTGAGCTGTTTCAACAGATTCTTCAGCCGAGAGGACGACTCAACGTCATCAAGCTTGCCGTTGAGCCAAAGCTCATCCTTTGCATACGACTCGGAGGCTGACGCTGTCGTCAATGTGCGCAAATCATCCTGAGACAGTGTCACAGAGATGGACGAGTTGGTGGGCAGATTGAGTGCGACATCTCTCTTTCCCCAGTACTTGATGGTGGCAATATTGACCGGTGCAGTCACCGTGGCCCGGTATATTTTTGATGATGACATTACTCCTACTTTTTTGCAAATATTTTGTTAGCTTCGTAAATGAAAAATTGAAACCGTGTTGTCTGTATGCGCGTCAAAATGGCGCCGCCTGGCTCACCCACCCTTAGGCGTTGTTGGGCCCGTGAACCAGCATGGACGAGACCCATTTTGCAAAAGCAGGAGGATTAAACAAGTGATATTTACTGCCTTTAGCTAGATTTTATTGCCTTTAGCTAGCAAGTTACCATCCAGAATTGCGCAGAGGTCAGTGCGTTTGCCTGTTTAAATGCACCTATGTACGGGGTGTGGTATAAACTCACTGGCAATTGGAATTCAGGCTCTGGAAAAACTAAATTTTGAGTCGCCCCGGCGTTGCAAAGTGCCATGTTCTACAAAATCTGTATTTTTTTGCAAATTGCAATTTTTCCCGTATAGGAAGGTGTAAGCTGGCCAACCTACCGATGTGATCACTATCCCCCCTCGCTCGGGGCTATACTGAAGGAGAACAGCATCACCCAGGAGCTTGGCTGGATAAGCTAGTATCTACCGTGGCTCGATTACCTCCGCCACTCAACCTTATTTAATGAGCAACAAGCTAGCGGAAGCACCCTCAAGGTTCTATTACTCGCACTGTTTTTGCCATATTTGAGCCTTACGGATGGTCTCAGCACGTCCCTTGTTCAGTCCTCACAGTAGTTAAAAATCTTATTGATTGCTCTTCGAAGTGCAAATTTCACTCATGATGAGCCATAGCGACAATGTTTGCAAATCCTCCAACTCCACCAATTCATTCGATACGACTACAAAGAAGACACGACCCATCACAATTCTAAAAAGTGCAACATCTACAGTCAAGCAGCAGAGTGGCTATGAATTGGCCGAGTCCACCGAAGCAGAAACCAGTCGCGATAAATTTACCAATCACCCTGGAGAAAAAGGCGAAAACAACAACAAGGAGACACTGACCAAAAAAAATAAGTCATCTATGTCTGGCTCACTTCCAACCTCGCCTACCAATCAACAATGGTCTATGAGAGGTATATTTGGAGGTTCCTTTAGTTCGCTCTCAAAAAATCAGTCCTATTCACCCTCCTCGTCTCCAGACCAGATACCGTTAATGTCCCCAAGACCATCAAACCAGTCTGACAGCAGAAGACCATCCACTTTGTCTCAGAGCACTGTTTCGACATCCAGTTCCATATCATCGGCATCCTCTAGTCACAGAAAGAACTCGATAACACCACTAGCACCTCTAATTGCTGAAACTGCATTAGAGGAGGTGGCTGAAGGTAATACTTTGAATCCGGGTTCGTCTCCAACTACCAAAATTTTTAGTTTGTCGGGAAAGCGCGTCGGCAATACCTTTCAAAAGCAATTTTTGAGACCATCGTCAGACTCTATAGTTGACGCTCCACTTTCGTCTCCTCCCTCGCCAATTGATGGACGTAGCTCAATCGCAGAGTGCAACAGCGTATTGTATCGAGACACTATTGCCAGCAGGACGCCACCGATATCGCCCACATCCAACAGCTTACCTTCCTTTTCGAAAACAGAAGCCGTAATCAACTCAGTTCTGAGGGGAGATCTAGCTCGACTGCAAATTTCCACGTATTGGTTGCATGTATCGAGGGTGAGGACTAGTGGCAGTGCCATCTTGGGTCGCAAATTCAAATGGCTCACAAGCTTAGCGGTCATGTACGACAATGAGGTTGTATGGCTATTGAATAAAGACTATGCTTCGTTTCAGGAGCTTGATCATTCAATAAAGCGAGTTGAAACGGAAAAAAATCTCTGCCTGCCCTTATTGCCTCCTCGTACGCCTTGTTTTACATCCAACGAAGTATGGGCACAGTCTGTACGCAAAAAGTTTGTCGACACATATTTCAAGCAATTGCTAAGCACGAATAGCTTGAAGGCTGAAACTTTGGAGCACATTGCACTCTTCATTACGCCACAACAGGGCTGCAGTATTCAAGAACGTGAATTGATGACGACGACAGACAGCAACGTTAGCGAGCCTGAGGGAGTCGACGAAGTGCCAATTGGATATATGATAATGAGACATGATTCCCTGCTGGAGTATGGTGACTGGCATTTTTTCTTTTTCAAGCTTGACTTTTCAACAAATTCACTCTTGATTTATGAGCACGAAGAGTCAAGAAAAATCACCGGTACCATCAATCTCCTCCACTCGCGAATAGAACTGGCGAGAGTTATTAGTCCTCAAAAGGGACAAATTCTAGACCCTGTTGTCGAAGTGTTGGTTTTTGACGACGATGAATGTGCTACAGCCATATATATCGCTGAATATGAAGGTGATAAGTCTTTGAGACCTGTTGTTCTGTGCTGTAAGGATGCTAGTGATCGTGACATATGGTTTAGCGCATTACTAAAGGCATCCAAAGTAAGGTCTGTCAAAGAGAAAAGTACAGAAGAACTAGGTAAGTTGCCTCATCAGCCGTCTCAAAACAGCAGCGAACGTGTAGAAAACATGATAAGATCGCGGCGTGACTCCAGAAGAGACTATCGTCGAGCGACCAGTGGACGTAAAACAAGTTTACGCATAGACCTACAGGGGGTATTGGGAAAAATGTCACTCAAGAGAGAGGGAGATGTGTTGTCTTCTCCAACTGAGCTACTATCCAACAGTTCAGGGCAATCTTCGAGAAGAACGTCAGCGCTTTTCGGAGAATCACTTGAAAGCACGATTGAGAAATCTTCAAGAGTATTGGATAACTGTCTGGTTCCAACAATTGTTGACACATGTATAAAATTTCTGTTAGAAAACAAGGCATTTCTTGAAGAAGGGCTGTTCAGGGTTAGCGGGTCTTCAAGTCGAATAGCACAGCTGCGAGACATGTTTGTGCGCGAGGAGGTGTCTGATTACAAAACTATTGCTGGTAATTGCAACCCCGTGTGCGAAGTTAACAACATTGCATCACTTTTGAAGCAATATCTGAGAGAGGTTCCCGAAAGACTTATCCCAGTCGATATCCAAGACTTGATTATAAGAGCCTTGGATCAAGATCACTATCAAAATCTGGTCACAACACGAGAGATTATTCATCAACTTCCTCGCGCGCAGCACGATCTCTTGAAGGTTGTGTGCAAGCTACTGAAGGTGGTTGCAGATCATGAATTTGCAAACAGAATGAGTGTGAAAAATATCTGTATTGTTTTTTCTCCAACTTTGGATATACCAGCTCATCTTCTAGAGCTCCTCATCAGTAATTACGACAGTGTTTTTGAGTAAAATGGAGTCACCTTCACAGAAATAAATCTACCATGAAGCTAATACCTCTTCTAGCAAAGTGATACCCTCTGCAGTAGTCCCAAAATGCGATTGCCTTTCCCAAACAATACTCTGCATTTTAGTTGTCCGAGCGTACAGCTGTCAAACGTGCCGATTGGACCGTTCGAAACGCCCTCCGGTCCCGATCCCGATCTTTTGCTAGGGGACCAAAACGGGAAGCATTCGATACGAACTTAACAGGGGCTGACTTTTTCAGTTGGGGCCGCTGCTTTGAACCAAAAGTATCATCGTTGAGTTGCCATGTTTGTAGCGTCGCGACGTCCGTTATTTTTGCGAGTGCCTGCATCGACGAACCTTTTGAACGTTGGCGACAGAGTTGCATCCGGTGTCACTGGAATCACACTGCGGTCATCAGTTGGCTTTCCAACGGTCGGCGTAAGTCCTAGAAAACATTCGTCATCTAGCAAGCCTGTTAACAATGTCATAGCAAGCGCTGCCAGTAGCACGCCTGTGGTGCCAGAGCCTCGAAAGTCATTTGCTCAGAACTTCGTTGAAGGGCTTCCACCGGCAGTGCGACCATATGCCTATTTGCTGAGAATGGACAAACCTGGTGGAACCTGGTTGTTGTTTATTCCGTGTGCTTGGTCGGTCACAATGGCTGCTGCTGCCGCTGGTGCACCATTGGGCTTGACGGCGTACACTTTGGCTCTTATGGGTGTGGGTTCGTTTGTGATGCGCGGAGGGGGATGTATAATCAATGATATCTGTGATATCAAGTTTGACAGAGCTGTTGAGAGAACAAAGACCAGACCGCTGGCTGCCGGTGATATTTCTGTCAATCAAGCTGTCGGTCTTATGGCAGGAACTGGGCTTGCAGGGCTAGGGGTTTTGGCTGCTCTGCCACACGAAATCTTTATTTTGGCATGCTGCTCGCTACCTCTTGTCATGACGTATCCATTGTTCAAAAGAGTCACTTACTACCCTCAGGTTGTTCTTTCGACTTGTTTTACATGGGGCGCGCTGCTTGGTTTCCCTGCCATGGGCATGTGGAACATTCCGGCGATGCTGTGCTTGCATGCCTCCACCTTTTCGTGGTGCATGATTTATGATACAATTTATGCTCATCAGGACAAGAAAGACGATGTTATTGCAGGCGTAAAGTCGACTGCTCTTAAATGGGGAGACGACTCCAAAAAGTACATGTCTGCTCTCGCTGTTGCTCAAGTAGCCCTCTTTGGATTATCTGGGTTTTTTGCTGGCATGGGCCCTGTGTTTTACGGGGGTGCAGGGCTTTTGGCATACAGACTCTTCACCATGATCAAGAAGGTGGATCTGGATACTCCTTCAGATTGCTGGAAATGGTTCAACTCAAACAAATTGACCGGCTTTTACATCTGGTTGACCATGGCTGGGGACTACGCTGGAAAATTGCTGGGTTTCTGGTGAGTGACAAAAAGCAAAAGCATTATGATACACTAATAGAGTAACGTTTACACAAGACAACGCTGTAGCAATATATTAAATCTAACTACTTTTTTTTAAATCATCGTCTCAGTGTTGAGAACTACAGTCCATCGAAGGACGCGATTCCTGGTGATATTAGTTTTGCCTTTTTGGCGTTTTTCTTGTGGCTGGCTGTGTTTTGTCGCTTGCTATCTGTCTCAGCACCTTCGATTTTAGATTCAGGCTTTTTTTGCTCTGGTTCACCTTGTCGCTCATCCGGTTTCCGCCACACCTTTAAGGTTGCCAAAGAACAGGTAACGAGTCTGTAGTCGTAATCCAGCTCCAAAATTGTCACTTCGTCTTCGTCGTGTTCACTATGAACGTACTCATCAAGAATTCTCGAGGTCCTGACATTGACACGGCGGACACGGCCATCTGCCGACCCTGCATACAGATGCTCGTTCTCTTCGTCTGCTATAATGCAGTCCACACTCTGGTCGGAGATCCTGATTCTATACTGCTGGTCTTCCATGAAATCAGTCTTCCATACGGTGATTAGACCTTGAGACATGCCAAAAGCAGCGTAAGATTCACTAGGCAGGCATCCGCAAAGAATTTCGTCTTCCTGGTCTTCACTCGTCTTCACAACGTCGGCCTTTCTCGCATCTATGGTGGAGATTGTGGTTGAACCACACGTGAAAAATCTGTGTCTGTTTTTATAAAAGATTGGAATGATTCCATTTATGCATTCGTCATGCACCTGAGTGTACGATCTGTGCAGTCTCAAGTCGAGGTCAAAGATCCACAGCGTGCCCTCGTCGTCACCCACAACGACGTATGATTCGTTCACCTTGATGCACGTAGCGGGCACCTGTATATCCTTCTTGGCCGTCACCTTTCCAGATGCAGAAGATGCTCGTTTGATGACTCCCTCACCACCGCAGGAATAGAGCACATCGCCAGACTCATCGAATGACAGCGCTCGACAAGAGACCTTGTGGCGCTTTGTCGACCATTTTTCGACAACTTTGACTGGTTGAGCACCAGGGTTGATTTGGTATTCATAGTAGTGCACATGGCCGGTTGCTAATCCTACGGCAAATTCTGGCTTTGCAGGGTGAAAAGCGACTGCGAAAATGCCATCTTCGAACGACTTTTCAAAGAGAACCTCATTAGAGGGCCGAGCAGACATTTCGGCGGCCAATGCCCTTTTAGCCTGTTTGGCTTGTTTGGATTTAGCCATTTGTTGTAGTTGTGCGTAGATCTCGGCGGAAAAAAAATGTCGAGAAAAATGTCAGAACATCACCGATAAGCGATAAGGCATTGCCACAGAGTAAATAGCAAAAATAAATATTCAGAGAAAGGTTCTATAAAAATGCAACTCTGGAGTGCTTTGCGTACACACGACACCCCTGCATGCGAGCTCGAAGCACGTTAAAGATTCAAGTTTGCAAAGGACAATACCAGAATCGGTGCTTCAAGCAAGATTCAAGCTTGCAAAAGGGTGTTGCTACTAGAATCGGTGCGTCAAGCGTCGAAGTTCACCCGCGTCAATTCATTATGTTTCTACAAATGCTACTCTTCGTCACTAGGACCGTCGTCGCCCTGCCCTTCCGGCAGACCCTCGGGCACGTCTTCGGGCACTTTGACCGTGTAGGCGAGTTCAGCCCCTTGCAAGACCTGGAGCATTTTCGCATTGTCGTCCAACGCGAGGTCTATCGGCTTCAAGTTTTGCTTGTTTTTGATACGGGGGTCCGCACCTGCCTCTATCAGGACCTCGGCAATGAACACACCGTGTTCGGGTTCCTCTTTTGAGTACTTCACAGCATTATGGAGCGCCGTGGAGCCTTCGAGCAGGTTCTGTGCGTTGACGTTATCGTCGACAATGTCAAGAATGAGATCCATCACTTCGTACGATCCGTTGAGGGCTGCCACATGCAACAGCGTGTTGCCGAGCGCGTCGCTTTGTGCGAGGGTTTTTGGCTGGTCGTCCTGGGGTACTTCGCCCAAGATTTCGTGGAAGTCGTCCACGTTGTTCCATTTGGTAGCTTCCTTGAGACGCTCAAACACGGAGGCCCCCTCTGACATGACGATGCGCTAGTTTGAAAGTCCAACCAAAAGTGTGTGTGCAAAGTGAGCGCGATGAGGACTGCGCTGTAAAGTAGCGGCTAAGCCAATTCGTATGAGACCCGCGTCCAATGATTTACAACTGGTGCAACTTTGCAACCTGCTTGGTCTAATCGCTCGCAAGGTCTGTGGTCCAGCAAACGAGCGTCGCCCCCAGTGCGTGCTAAACAAAATGTGATTTTTGCCTATTAGTTGCCAATGGAGCTGAGTGCCTCAATTGCAACGGTGCAGAAAAACGGTTTGTAGCTATATGGCTAGATGTCGGCTGTGTCGGCGGGCGGCGTTCGGTCTTGGGCCAACCATTGGGTTACTCATTGGGGTTTGGTTGGCCATATGTGTGGAGGACGGTTTTGGAGGAAATTCCGTGCACAAGGGCGTGCCGATGCAAAAGGCCAGTTGGCATTGGATGCCATTGGGCCTGCTCGAGCGCAGCTACAGACACTAGTAATAAATAGATTGGCTATGGAAGGCATTATGTGTTGTAGAACCACAGCACCACGTTGGCTGCGATGATGGAGCCGGCGATGAGAAAGACGAGGACCTCGCTGAACAGCAGGTTTTTTACAAACGACTTTTCGGCGGCGACGCCGTAGACCATGTTTGAGTAGTTGACGAGCGACGTGAGTGTGCACAGAATTCCCAGCACGGCGAAGATGATGCCGAGCGCGTAGGTGAGCGAGGAGTTGACCGCGGCGTCAATGGCGAGGATGCCGTCGTCGAACCGCAGATTGAGCAGGCAGAAGCCGGCCGCCATGGCGAGCGACACGGAGATTTTGTTCATGGACAAGTAGTTGCGCTCGACGGCGTCAAAGTCGCGGGCCTCGGAGGTTTGGTTCTTGAAAACTGCGTCTTTCCAGAGCGGCCACGCGAAGAAGAGCCCGAGCGCCTGCCAGGGCGACAGCTCTGACTCGACGGGCGTGCGCGGAGGAGACGGGGATGCTGCGGGTGCGACCGCGAGGTGGTGTGCGCTGGTCTGCGGAGTGGCGGTAGTTGTGGTTGCGAACGTCACGCCGACGTCGGCCTCGTCGACGGCGATTTGCGGGGTGTGCGGCCGCGGGGCTGCGGGTCCGGCGCTGGCGCTGTCCGACCACTTTGCACGTTGCTTCAAAGCCGCTGGCTGGCCGTCCGGCATTGCTGAACCGGCGAGACTGTCGCCGGGTTCGCTGTGCTCAAACAAGGCAGCGTAGCCTGGCGCTTGCTGTGCACGGCTGTTGCTGCGTGCAAGGAGGGGCCTGCGCTCGCTCATGGAGGGCAATGGGCAGGCAGGGTCCGTGAGGAAGAAGAGCGCAGGCCACGGGCAGCTTGCGATGCCGCGCAGTTTGCTGGGCGCGCCTCGAGCGGCAAGACACACCAGGGCCGTCAGCCAGACTGGTGGCAGCTACCATCGGAGGCGCGGCCGCGACCAGGGCGCTGGCGGACTTGGCTGAGTGTTTGTATCTTGAATATTTTATATAATCTTGAATATTTCTTTATAGTTTTGGATCTATTTGTAAAAGCGGACGGGCGCCGGTGCGATAGTTTTGTGAGTCAGTTCGGTGGCGCGAGCGTTTCGGTGGTGCAACCAATGTCGCGAGCAGCTCGGTGTCGAGCGAGCGTCGAAGCTCGCGGCGGTACGCTGCAGGGCTCTGGATTGAGCGGTGGACGCTGCGAGCTGGCCGGCTGCCCGCTTCAGGTGCTGTCCCGTCGTGCTGTCAGCGTTGCGGCACAGCCGCCCCCCGCACGGCCACCAGGTGTCCCAATCGCACCAGCCATCCAACCACCTCATCAAGACCACGCTGGCACAACCCGCAACAATGTCAGATTTGCCAATCGAGTTCCGGGAGCTGCTGCTCCTGTCCTCGGTTCAAGTACCTGACCAGGCACTGACCTTCAACACGTGCACCATTGAGAGCGACAAGTACATCTGGTAAGTGGCGACGCGAGTTTGATGATTGTATTGAATTGCATTGAGATGTGCGTTGAGTTGTGCATTTAATTTTGCATTGGATTGTGTATTGGAGACTGCATTGGATGCTTGATATGTTTTGGTTTATTCAGTATTGCATGTTCAATCTTGCAATATTCATTGCATTAATCACTGTTGCAATAATATTGCATTGTTGATTGCATTGTTGATTGCATTGTTCATTTCAACTCACAATCATGAACATACTAACCCAGCGTCCGCGAAACCCAGGGCGGCGACAACCAGGTCGCGATCGTCTCCCTCGCCGACAACTCCGTCGTGCGCAAGAAGATGGCCGCGGACTCGGCCATCATGAACCCCGCGAAGGAGGTCATTGCGCTGCGCGCGCAGGGCAAGACCGTGCAGGTGATGGACCTCGCGGCGAAGCAGCGCGTCGGCTCGGCCACCATGCCCGAGGACGTTGTCTACTGGAAGTGGATCTCGGACAGCACGCTCGGCCTCGTCACCGACAGCGCCATCTACCACTGGGACGTGTACGCGCAGGACTCGCCTGCGCGACTGACGGCGCGCCACGAGTCGCTCGCGGGCTGCCAGATTATCAACTACACGACCAACAGCGACGGCAAGTGGTGCGCGCTCACGGGCATTGCGCAGCACGAGGGCCGCATCGTCGGCAAGATCCAGCTCTACTCCAAAGACCGCAACGTCTCGCAGAGCATTGAGGGCCACGCCGCCGCGTTTGGCCACGTCGACAGCTGGTCGCTCTTTGCGTTTGCGAACCGCACCGCCGCCGGCGCCAAGCTGCACATTGTCGGCATCGACCCCAAGGACGGCGTCGCGCCGTACCAGAAGAAGGCCGTCGACATTTACTTCCCGCCCGACGGCGCCAACGACTTCCCCATCGCCGCGCAGGTCTCGCCCAAGTACGGCGTCGTGTGGATCGTCACCAAGCAGGGCTTCATCCACGTCTACGACCTCGACTCCGCCGTCTGCATCTACATGAACAGAATCACCATGGACCCCATCTTCACCGCGGCACAGTACCAGGACCGCGGCGTGCTCGTCGTCAACCGCAAGGGCCAGGTGCTCTCCGTCACCCTCAACGAGGCCACCGTCGTCCAGTACGTCCTCTCCAGCCTCGGCAACGCGCCGCTCGCCATTGCGCTCGCCGCCCGCGGCGGCCTCCCCGGCGCCGACGCGCTCTACGAGCAGCACTTCAACTCGCTCCTCAACCAGGGCAACTACGCCGAGGCCGCAAAGGTCGCCGCCACCTCGCCGCGCGGCATTCTGCGCACCGCCACCACAATCCAGCGCCTCAAGAGCATCCAGGCCCCGCCCGGCCAGATCTCCCCCATCCTCCAGTACTTCTCGACGCTGCTCGACTCCACCACGCTCAACAAGTTTGAGACCATCGAGCTCGCCGTGCCCGTTTTGAACCAGGGCCGCAGCCAGCTCTTTGAAAAGTGGCTCAAGGAAAACAAGCTCGAGTGCTCCGAGGAGCTCGGCGACGTCGTCAGACCCCACGACACTAAGCTCGCCCTCGCCGTCTACCTCCGCGCAAACGTGCCCATGAAGGTCGTCGCCTCATTTGCCGAAATCGGCGAGTTTGACAAGATTGTCCCCTACTGCCAAAAGGTCGGCTACAGCCCCGACTACGGCCTGCTGCTGCAAAACATTGTCAGAATCAACCCCGACAAGGCCGCCGAGTTTGCCTCCCAGCTCGTCCAGCAAAACACCCCCGGCGTCAACCTCGACAAGATTGCCGACGTCTTTTTTTCGCAAAACTTGATCCAGCAGGCAACCGCCTTTTTGATCGACGCGCTCAAGGACAACTCCCCCGACCAGGGCCATCTGCAGACAAGACTCTTGGAGCAAAACCTCTTGCACGCCCCGCAGGTCGCCGACGCGATCCTCGGCAATGACATGTTCACCCACTACGACCGCGCCAGAATCGGCCAGCTCTGCGAGAGAGCCGGGCTGCTGCAAAGAGCGCTCGAACACTACGACGACCTCAAGGACATCAAGCGTGTCATTGTGCACACCAACCAGCTCGATCCAGCCTGGCTTGTCAACTACTTTGGCAAGCTCACGGTCGAGCAAACCCTCGAGTCGCTGCGAGAAATGCTCAAGGTCAACATTCGCATGAACTTGCAGCCCGCCATCCAGGTCGCCACCAAGTACTCGGACCTGGTCGGACCCCTCAACTTTGTCAAACTCTTTGAAGAGTTCCACTCCCAGGAGGGCCTGTACTACTATCTGCAGTCGATCGTCAACATCACCACTGACCCAGACGTCGTTCTCAAGTATGTCCAGGCAGCCGCCGCCGTTGGCCAGTTTGGTGAGATTGAAAGAATCGCCCGCGAAAACAGCGTCTACAACCCCGAGAAGCTCAAGAACTTTCTCAAGGATGCTAAACTCCCCGACCAGCTTCCGCTCATCATTGTCTGCAACAGATTTGATTTTGTCCACGACTTGATTTTGTATTTGTACAAGAACCAGCAGTTCTCCTTCATCGAAGTCTTTGTCCAGCGCGTGAACCCTCAAAAGACTCCTCAGGTTGTCGCCGCCCTCTTGGATGTTGACTGCGATGAGACGGCTATCAAGAACTTGTTGATGTCGGTCGTTGGACAGGTGCCCGTTGCTCCACTCGTGGAAGAGGTCCAAAAGCGCAACCGTCTCAAGATCCTGCTCCCATACCTAGAGGCTGTTCTTGCCGGGGGATCCCAGGAACAGGCGCTCTACGATGCGCTGGCCATGATTTACATTGACTCCAACAACAATCCAGAAAAGTTCTTGAAGGAAAACAACCAGTATGACACCTTGACTGTCGGTAAATACTGCGAAAAGAGAGACCCATACTTGGCGTTTATTGCGTACGAAAAG
The DNA here is from genome assembly GCA_003706695.3 of Limtongella incommunis. Taxonomy (NCBI): domain Eukaryota; kingdom Fungi; phylum Ascomycota; class Dipodascomycetes; order Dipodascales; family Trichomonascaceae; genus Limtongella; species Limtongella incommunis. The sequence continues at coordinate 207,623 of PPME03000006.1, forward strand.
GGACAGAATGATTTGGATCTCGTGAGAATCACTGACGAAAATGGCATGTACAAGCACCAAGCTCGTTATCTCGTCAAAAGAGCAGACGAGTCGCTGTGGCTTCACGTGCTGTCGCCGGACAACATTCATCGTCGTTCTGTCATTGATCAGGTCGTCGGCACTGCCGTTCCAGAATCTGAGTCTCCAGAAGATGTGTCTATCGCCGTCAAGGCCTTCATGGCGGCCGACCTTCCTGGCGAGCTCATTGAACTTTTGGAAAAGATCATTTTGGAGCCTTCTCCATTTTCTGACAATCAGAATTTACAGAATTTGCTTATTTTGACTGCTATCAAGGCTGACAAGTCGCGTGTTGCCAGCTACATTGAGCGTCTTGATGCCTTTGATGTGGATGATATTGCCAATATCTGTATTGAAAACGGCTTGAGCGAGGAAGCCTACGAAATTTACAGAAAGAACGACAGACACACCGAAGCTCTTGCAGTTCTTGTCGAACATGTCGGCTCGCTTGACAGAGCCGTCGAGTACGCAGAAAAAATTGATAGCCCTCAAATCTGGTCCGAGCTTGGAAAGGCGCAACTCAACGGCCTCCGTATCAGCGATGCACTTGAATCTTACAAAAAGGCCAATGATCCTTCCAACTATGCTGAGGTTATTGAAATCGCTAGCCGTGCAGGCAAGGACGATGAGCTCATTAGCTACTTGCAAATGGCTCGTAAGACTCTCCGTGAACCTGCCGTTGATGGTGCTCTTCTTAGTGCTTATGCAAAGACAGACAAGCTCGGTGAGCTTGAAGAATTGCTGCGCTCTCCAAACACTGCCGACGTGGAGGCGATCGCCGACGGTCTGTACGAGGAGAAGAAGTACGAGGCCTGCAAGCTTTTGTACACCTCCATTTCCAACTGGGCTAAGCTCGCTTCGACTCTGGTTTTCCTGGACGACTACCAAGCAGCTGTCGACTGTGCTAGAAAGGCAAGCAACGTGAGAGTTTGGAAGCAAGTTCACGAAGCCTGTGTTGAGCACAACGAATTCAGACTGGCTCAAATTTGCGGTCTCAACTTGATTGTCCACGCCGAAGAGCTGGACGAGCTTGTCAGACATTACGAATATCTTGGTAGATTTGACGAGTTAATCTCCTTGTTTGAGCAAGGTCTTGGTCTTGAGCGTGCTCATATGAACATGTTCACCCAACTGGGTGTTTTGTACGCCAAGTACAGGCCAGAGAAGTTGATGGAGCATCTCAAGCTTTTCTATTCCAGACTCAACATGCCGCGTGTTATTAACGCTGCCGAACAGGCACACTTGTGGCCAGAGTTGGTCTTTTTGTATTGCCACTACGACGAGTGGGACAATGCTGCACTTGCAATGATGGAGCATGCTGCTGACGCCTTTGACCATTCTTCCTTCAAGGATGTTATTGTCAAGGTTGCCAACCTTGAAATTTACTTCAAGGCTGTCAGTTTCTATGTCGCGGAGCAGCCACAGCTGCTGACTGACCTGCTGAGCGTGTTGACTCCTCGTATCGATGTTGCTCGTGTGGTTCGTATGTTCCAAAAGAGCGACAGTTTGCCAATGATCAAGCCATTTTTGGTTGCGGTTCAAGAACAAAACATTTCTACTGTTAATGCTGCCTACCATGATTTGTTGATTGAGGAACAGGATTACAAGGCGTTGCGTGACTCTGTTGATGCCTTTGACAGGTATGATCCTATCGACCTTGCCGAAAGACTAGAGAAGCACGAGCTCATCTTTTTCCGCCAAATCGCTGCCTATTTGTACCGCAAAAACAAAAAGTGGAACAAATCTATTGCCTTGTCTAAGGAAGACCGTCTATGGAAAGACGCCATCGCCACTGCCGCAGCATCTGGTAAGACTGATGTTGCTGAGGAGCTGCTCAGATATTTTGTTGATGTTGGCAACAAGGAGTGCTATGTTGCTACCTTGTTTAGTTGTTACGACCTCTTGAGACAGGACGTCGTCATGGAACTGTCATGGAGACATGGCTTGCAAGACTTCACAATGCCATACTTGATTAATGTGCAGCAACAACAGAGTTTGCTGCTCGAGGAGTTGCGCAAAGACAAGCAGGAGCGTGATGAAAAGAAAGCAGCAGAAATGAATGGCGAGCAAGAACCAATTCTGGGAGGACAAACTAGACTGATGATTACAGGGGGACCAATGAATGGTTTGTCGAGTCAGCCAACTGGATTTGGATTTGGAGCGTAATTGTCGCACACTATGGAGAGTTAAAAAAAGACTCATGTAGATTTATTATAAATTTGACTTGCCAGTACCTAACACTTGTAGCTTTTTTTGCAATGGTTGAACGACTCGCTGATTTGCAGGTCGAAATGCGCTTGCAGGCGTTTAGCTTCATCAGGGAATGGCAATCACGCGACGACGCTTAAAACGTAAGCGGTGGCAGCAGAACTCGCTGAAGAGAGATGAATTGAGAAGGCGTTGCGGTCGACTCGCTCGCGTTTGCTTAGGCGCTACGCAAAAGTCTCGCGGATGGCCGTACGAAACGCTTTTGAACGGTTCTCCCTCAAAAAGCGCTGGCTAAGATCCGCAGCGGGACGCTCGCGTGCTCCACAATAGTTTGCGGGGTGCTTTGCTCGCTGACGTTTGTGCGTTGGCGAAAGTCTGAAAAAAATATATATTAAATAAATTGAGTTTTTCAAACTTATTATCCTTTCCCCTACGTGTTTCTCATTGGCCGATCTCCCGCTTTCTCTTATTGACTCAAAACGTCCTTGGTTAGCCAACGTAGCCCCCTTGGGACACGCACAGGCAAGCCCTTACCGTTCCAACTTGATCTTTGAAAACTGGCAAAACGCAAGCCGTGACGTGAGCCACTGGACATTTTGTAACCATAATTTTGGGCACGAGTGTACAGACAATACGGGAACACACAAGACAACTCACAGCTGATCAGTGCGATCTAGAGATCATAGTATTTGGGTTCACCGCTTTTGTTTTGCAACGCGTAGCATGTTCAAGTTGAAAGCTCGCTATTTGGCTCTTGGAGCCCTTGTTCTATTTGTCTTTTATGAACTCTTGACCTCTTCTGGAACATCTTCGTTGAATGATTTCAACTTCAAAGCCGTCTCTGGCCCCTCAAACCAACTGAATACAGCGCTTCGCGACAAGGTTTTTGCAGAAACCTTTGAGCTTTTGGGATCCCACAAACCGGACGTGGCCAAGTTGTCAAATTACAAAAACAACATCAGAAACAAGGCCTACTTTGACGAGGATCATGACTATGTTTTGACAAAGGAAGTACTCGGTGACTTGTTGCAAGTCGCTCCTGAGGATGTTGCCAAGCTCCGCGAGTCTCATGCTGCTGTGATGGCAGGCATAAAAAAAATGCAGTATCAGCCGTCAATGTATTCTGGCACCGGTATCGTGATGGTTGGCGGAGCCAGATTTTTCCCTCCAGTCATGACAGCGCTCAAAATGATTCGCCTGGTATCAACGCTGCCCATTGAGGTTTTTTTCCCTGATGAAGCCGAGTACGAAGGCGCGGTTTGTCAGGACGTTCTGCCAGCAATGGGCATTACGTGCAAAATACTGAAACGCGAGCTGGGCGATGTCGTTTTTGAGAAATTTGACGCAAACGGATTCCCCCTCAAACCATTAGCATTGCTAGCGTCCTCGTTCCAGCACGCCATTTTCATGGACGCCGATTCTTTCCCCATGAGGGACCCGTTGGAAATTGTCAACTCTGAAATCTACCGTGATAATGGTCTCATTCTCTGGCCCGATTTCTGGCTTAGAACCACATCCCCCGTATTTTACGAGGTTGCTGGTATCAAGTTAGGCAAGCGAGTAAGAGGTGATCTCACAGTCACAGACCCAAAGAAAATTCCAATGGCTGAGTTGGAGGGCGCACTTCCAGATCCTTCGACTGAATCGGGCGAAATTTTCATCGACAAGAGCAGGCACTGGCAGTATCTACTTCTGGTGCTTTACTATAACTTGTACGGCGACAAATACTATTATCCCTTGTTGTCTCAAGCAGCTCATGGGTTTGGAGACAAGGAGGCATTTGGTGCTGCTCAAGTTGTCCTCGGAGACAAGGCGTATATCGTACAAGAGGGTGTGTTGACTTGCGGCTTTCACAACGGTAAGACTCCAGAGCGTTTTATTGGCACTGGTATGTTGCAGTTTGACCCTGTCGATGATTATGCCAAAAATGTCGCTAAAACCACCGACAAATTTCCACGGGTTTTGTTCTTGCATGCTAACTATGCTAAAATGAATGCTCGCCTTTTGTTCGCCGATGTGAACGAATACTGTGAATATCTCACCAAATCTAAGCATCGCTTTTATAATGCCCCTGAACATGTCCATGATTTTGAGCGTCGTGATATTGAAATGGATGTATGGAACTCGTTCTATTGGGCCACATGTGACATTGCAAACAAGACACAGGCTTACATGTACAAGGACTACGTTGAGACCGGAGCCGAGAATGTTCCTAGCTTCTGCGAGAAGACCCTCCAGTACATCGACTTTTTGAAGGCTACTGCTAAGCATACTTGATGACCATCATACCCAGAAAAACAAGAAAGAAAAAAAACAAGAAAAAATAATGCAGTAACATTTTGAATGGACCATGAATGGATCATGCACATATTTAATGATTAGAGCACTGTCATTGCAAATTGTAGTTGACACTGATTAATAAAGACAATTAATATAGAGAGCAGTTTCATAGAATTATCTGGAACCAAGATATGTAGTTTGATGGTAGCCCGTATAATCCAGATATACCAAATAGAAGAATTGGCAACTCAGCAGTGAACTATACCAGCGCACATTCTCTGCCACACCATCAGCTAAAAGAATCGAGAAACAAAATGGTCACAAAAATATTACTAGATCCAACTTACCGTCGTTTTGACCAATGGCCCTCTTTTCAAACTGACTACCGCCAGATTTAGCCTTTAGTTGGATTACAAACAGACTAGACTCTAGCACCGATCGTCTCTAAATCCTCAACCGCTTCCTTCTCCGTAAAAATAGCATCGATAAATTTATTCGGAGTGACATCAAACGATGGGTTCCAGATATCAATACCTGCAGCAGCAGTAGACACAGTTGCTCTATCGTGCGATACAGTGATTCCATTGCCACCCAGTTTCACAATTGGACCACTTGCAACAGCGACTTCTGTAGACGGCCGCTGCTCAATAACAATTTCACGCCCAGCAGCAGTCAGAGGATCGATCGAGGTCGTAGGGGCTGCAACAGTGAATGGAATATCAAAATGTTTTGCGAGAAGAGCCAACTGAAAAGTTCCAATTTTGTTGGCAGTGTCACCATTGTATGCCACTCTGTCGGCTCCAACCACGGCACCCCTGATTTCTGGATGTTCGCGACACAGCGAAGCAACCATGGAGTCACAAATCAACGTGGCAGGAATACCATCATGCACTAATTCATACGCAGTGAGTCGAGATCCCTGGTTGTAGGGACGAGTTTCCAAACAGTAAACCCTCTCTAAAGCACCTTTGGCATGCAGCGAACGGATGACTCCGAGGGCCGTGCCATATCCGGCAGTTGCAAGGGAACCAGTGTTACAGATTGTAATTATCGAAAATTTCTGAGAACCGTTTTTGGAAATGAACCAATCGGCTCCAATGTCTCCGATTGACTTGTTTGTTTTCACATCTTGATCCAACATTACCAAGGCGTAGTTGAGAACGCTTTTCTGAATTCCTTCGACAGAAGAACCCGAACTACTGTCCGTGACCAAGGCGATGATCTCATTCATAGCTTTGCTCAAATTGACAGCGGTAGGACGGGCTCCAATCAAGTATTTCGCTTGTGTTACGACGAAGGAAATGATTTCAACCACGGAGTCAAACTCCTTGTGCACCACCTCGCTGGCCAAGGCCAAAGCCGCAACGATAGCAATTGCGGGAGCCCCACGAACCGACATGTTCTTGATGGCTTCAAACGCTTTTTCAGTAGAATCAATGTTGAGCCATACAGTGAAGTGAGGTAATTCTCTTTGATCAAGAATGGTCAACTTGTTGGTGGCTGTGTCAAATTTGATTGCTTGCAAGGACATGATGGACAGTGACAGTGAAGATGCAATACAGAAACCTTTCAATTAAAAATTAATGCCGTTTTGATGCAAGATGTTCGTTTGAAGACGTCAAATGCACGTGTGAGGCATATAGGGCGGAGGACCATGAATGCGAGAGAAAGGAGCAGGCTTTTGAACAGTTCGGTTCTGCAAACATGGCAGCATACATTGCCATGTTTCTAAGTCTAAATCATTGCATTATTTGCCCCTGCATCAGGTTCCTGGTGCTAATGGCTTCAGATACGACTCGCCATTGATCACTGGCGGTCGATGCGGATACAGAATCCGCAACATTTCAAGTCACAACCGTTGCAGTGAAACTACTTCGGAGGGTTTACGTGATCAAACAGCAAAAATAGTTGAAAGACCTTTCTGCAAATCCCTTCTACTGTTTTTTCCCTACTTGTATTCTTTCATTCTAGCTAGCCTTGCCGTCCGTCGTTCACCGGCAACCCAAGCAATTCTAGAAAATTAAAAAAATTAGACCCAAAGCTACTTTTCGTCATCAACGGAACTTGCAAAACAAGAAACAAAACGAATCTGTTTTGTTTCTCTGTTTCGATCTGGCTGAACCTTCCCAATGGAAGATCATGTTGAACACCAGCATTCTCAGCATTGGCACGAAGGGAGGGGTAAAGCGAATCCCAGCGGAGTAGGCAGCGGTGGAAGCGGAAGCACAAATAGCTCAGGCTCAGCTAAACCGGCCCGAGCAACGTCAATCATTCCAGCTGCTTCTTTTACGGATACTATAGCATTTCTAGTTCTATTCCAGCAATTGCCGATCCCAGTTTTGATCATTGTGCATGCCTTATTTATCTTAGCGCTCTCTACTTCTCGCAGTGCTCCGGGTGGTGTTTTCACCTTTCAATTTTCTGCTAAGCGCCTTCGCGGTGTGGGAGGCTCTGGAACCGGTGCTCTATTTCGCACGCTGATAACAGATCTGATATGCGCAATAATCGCTATTTATTCCTTTCCACTACTGACATCAATGATTTGCATTCTTGCAGAAGCCATTATCGCTTCTTCGCTTGGTGGGGGTTCCTCTACCTTTGCTACTGCTATTTATTCTACTTCTATGGTTGAGTTGTCGTCATTGCTCTTCAACCAAATACTTTGGGCTATATTCCCTTCGCACTACTATGATCGCCTCATGTATAAAGCTGATCACGATATTTTGCAATCCTTTTCATCGTCGGATGGTGGAGTTTCTCACTTGTCGTTGCTCAACTTTGTCAAGTCCGTAAAGTGGGGCCGAGAATTGCCCAAGATTACATTCCTTGCGCTTTCAATCCACATTATTCTTATTGAATTGTTGCCATATTTGGCGAAACTCTTCCCTGGAAAGCTTTTACGCCATGACTCTTCTTCCAGCTCGAGCGGCACTTCCGGCTCCAGTGCTGACTCTGCAGACATTGATGAACCAAATGGATCGTTTGACTTTATCTATTCTCATTCGGCAAGAAAAAATAAACGTCTTGCGATTGTAAGGCAAAATCAACCACTCTGGACCGCACTCGCATCATCTATCGTTCTTGCTGCTAGGCAGGAGGAACAGCTCCAGCATGAGAAAGACCAGCTGCAGCTCAATGAGAAGGTACCCTCTAATCTTCATGGTGTCTGCTATGTTCGCTACATATTTGAAAACATTGTTGCATTTGAGATGCAAGGATTTGACCAAAGTGTTTGCAAGTTTTCAGCCCGTGTCAATGGTATCCAGTGGCCACAGGTATCCGTGCAGCAATCACTTGATGGTAACGAATCCAATTTTTTTGTTGTTGTTTATGGACTAACACCTGCTACACAATATGATTTTGAAGTCTTATACAGCTATCATGATGATGGCAATCTGATTCCTTGTTTGAAAGTAAGTGTTTTTACTGCTACTAACCAAAAAAGTGGCACTGGCGGCAGTGCGAATGGAAGCGGCTCGAATAATTCTAACGGCAGAGCCCGCCCCCTCTCACCGGTGACGACCCTGTTAGATACACTTGCCACTACTCAAATGAATTTGTCAGAAGAGAAGTCATCGCTAAAAAAGATGAGAAAAGACCATGCGAGAAGACTGCAATCGTTAAGGTCGGAAACCGAATCTCTCAAAACAAAAATCGATACTGTCGACAGAGGTGAAGAAAGGAACAGAAGAAAAGTTCTATCATTAAGGGAATCTGTCAGACAATATGAAGAAGAAATTCAAGATCTTCAAGAGCGCATTGAAAAAGTAACGTTGAATTTGAGGGAAAATACAGGAAGATTTGAGGAAACTGAGAGGGAATGGAATGAAGTGAAAGGCGAGGTTGAGAGGAAGACTGTCGCTCAAAGAAAAGTTCAAGAAGAGTACGAACAAGAGTTGGCCTCCATTGAAAGTGAATGTCAGTCTTTGATGCAGCGCAAGGAAAAGCTTGTCAGCAAACAAGAAAGATTGAGGACAGACATTGAAAAAACTGAGTTGGAAATTGCAGAAATAGTTAAACTGGCTAGTCAGGAGCGGGAGAAAAACCGTGACCAAATTCTCGAAAGACGACGAAACATTCAATCCGAGTTCAGTCATTGCACAACTATGATTGAGCAGAATATCGAGGCCACAAAAAAGAAAACTCAGGACTTGTGGGTGGCTATTCAGATGGAGGGAAGTTAGAGCATGCGTGCCTTTGAGTTTGAGTTCACTAGCGAGTAAAACTTACATTAGCATTTCAGAATAAAAAGTTGTTTATTGTTCTCCGCGATTAATCAAGTTTTCGAGAGATTCAATTTTTAATTCGTCACCAACGGAGCGAAACTTATGGTCTATGTACATGATAGCAGATTTGCTAACGGAGTCATTCACGATAACACCAATTACCTCAGCTATCCAAAGCTCATGGTCTTGAATTTGCTGAACCTGGTGTTGTCTACACAATAATGCAAAAGTTGAACATGAAAGAATAGGAACTGAATGGTTCTTGTCGTAGCTAACGAGTGATTTGAAAAGCTCAAACGGGTTAGTATCCTTGCCCATCATTCCTGCAAATGCTTTGAGGACATGGGAAGATTGAGAAGTAGCAGGCATAGCATGAACTGCAAATATGTCACTCGTATGAAGGGAATGTGAAGCATGCGAAGGTGTTTGAATGTTGAATGTTATGAGAGGTTTCGGTTTTACTGATAGGGAGGTCACAGACGACAACGTGAGCCCTCGAGGGTTGTCAACAGTACCCGACGTGATGATCATTGGATTGGACACCACTGTTGTCATGACAGATCTGTAAACATGGGAAAGAGAGTCACTAGCGTAGACAGTAGCAGAAGTCGCAAAGTGAGCACAGGTCGACGAGTTTAAATTCGATGTTAATTTGCGACTCAGCACCGGACGCATCAGCCATCTATACTTCATCAGCTTTGTGCTAGTGATAGTTCCATTTCAATGCGCAACTTGAAATTATTTCCCAGTAAGGTAAATCCTGCTAATTTTTATGACATTGCCAAAGTCATTGATTGGAAGGCGGTTGAAGGCAAAAGATGTATTGCAAATTACAAATGGATCTTTTTTAAGCGAGAAATCTAAGGTTCCGGTGATCAAACCTAGGAAGAAGTATAAACCCTCACCCCCATCGCCTGAACAGTCTGTTTTGCTAACCTCCTTTCAAAAGTGGTCTGGTAACAGGCATCCATTGGCAAGCGTTGAAGAGGCCACTCAAACGGGTTACAAGCCAATTGATGGTTTGGAAAGCAACCTCTATGCCCAGATGCTGATGGAGCCTGTAAGGCAGGACAGATTCTCAAGAGTACGCCTTCCAGCGTCGTTACTGTTGCCGCTCTCATTGGATAAGGGTACTCTTGTGCCCGCTGAATCCGCCAGTTATAAGAACTTGAAACGGGCAAATTCCTATATCTCACTTTCCAAGAAATCGGTTAAAATGCTTCAGAAATCTTTTCCTAACATTATTTATCATATGCGCAAAAACATCAAGAGTTTGGCTCCCACAAAGAGCTCATTAGGACAGGAGTTCAATGATTATGCTGCCTTTTTAGCCAGGATGGCAGAATCAACAGAAAATGGCCAAAACTCGGAATCGAGAGAGTCTTTTCGTTTAAAGGTCTATAGAGATAGTGAGCAGTAATTGGTTATTAAGAAGATTGGGCTGCCAGCGGCAGCCCGTACAACACTGGTGACGCTCCATTGAGATACCTCAGCTTGCAGTGCATTCGAGCATCTCTTACAGCTCTTCCCATTCCCTCTTTTCCCCAGTTATTAAGAATAGACTCTGCAAATGCATCAATATCTTTGTCTGTCACAACCCATAGATTAGCAACGATCATGGGACATCCAGCTGCCATATAGCTGCTTACAGTTCCACGAGAGTCGTACTCTCCTGCAAGGTGACAAGTTCCTGACGAACATCCAAGAAGAAGTGATGGTGCACACCGTGGGAGACTCTGTACCTTCGCGCTTCGAATATATCTATCTCCAGCTCCATGCCCCATGTAAATGTATAAATCACTTTCAGTGAGTGCGTCTGCAATCTCATTTTCAGCTGGCACGCGACCTTTAATTCCCTTCCAAGAAAATAACCTTGATCCAAATTTATTTTCCGTGGAAGGAAGATCTCCTTCAGGATTCAATACCAAGTAAGCATTTTCAGACGGTATTTTCAGTCCTTCATTTTGGCTTTTCAAAATCTCTCCAAGGTATCTCAAGTTGGGCACACGAGAAACTGACTTACCACAAAGCATCGGGATGACCTCCCATGGAAACTGTTGACACTCTTTGTCAACTATCAAGACAATATGTTCATAGCGTTCTGCAGTGGAGCTGGAGCACTGGTTGTAATATGCCTTCATAGCTTCCTCAATGGAAACAACCATTCGATCCAAATCAACCTCATCGTAAGCGTTCATTTCCCCATGAAATTGCAAGATATCAATGATGAAATATACCAGGTCTTCAAGGAATCCCGGATCTTCCAAAGAATTTGGGTTTCCCATGTGCAGAAACAATTCCATCACTCTTGGATCTAAGGCAAAGGGAGCCTTTCCTTTATTTCGAGATGGTAGGTAAGTGTTGAGAATAGTTTCTACCGATTTGATGAATGTGTGAAGGAGTACCTCGTCTAACTTGACATCACTAAATAAACCCCGAAATCCACCGAACCAACTGTATTCAATGTCCTCCACCAGCTGTCCGAGCTCTTGATCCAATTGAAATCTCTTCTCCCACCAATTGCGTCGGTCTTTGGCTGATTTGACCTGTTCAAATACTTCCTTCGAAGCAGATAAATCATTTTGTTTAATTATTGATTGTAGTTTGCTTAGCCCATCCTGAAAGGTGAAGGTTTCGGCATCAGTGTCCCGACATGAATGTCTACTGAGCGCCAAACTAATTGTAAGCGGTTGTCTCGATTTTTCATACCTAGACACTTGCAGATTTCCTGTAATCGGGGAGCAATTCATAGACACAATAAGCCAAGAATCTGGAATTTTCGATAATACATCATCATGCTGGATGCTCTCCAAAGTTGTTGGCAAGGATTTCAGAGCACATGTTTCCATTTGGATAGAAGTTCCTCTCCATTTCTCAAATTCCATCATTTTCGGGCTCTCATACGATAATGCAGATAAGTGCAGAAACACCTCACTGTCTAGGTTAGTACCAGTTGTTAGTTTTGTACTAGAGAAATTTTCGAAACTGTCGACGTTTTGAACGTTTTGAACGTGTCGACTGGCTGACTCTAATGTCAGCAACGCTCTACTAGGAACAGAAGTTTGTCGAACAATATCATTGACGATTATCGATGGTGATGAGAGCGCAGAGTCTTCCAGGACTCCGTAAACAGGATCTGCACGGAGTTCTATCCTGGCTTTGACAAAATTGAAATTAGCTATCGTTACCTCGAAAATTTTAGCGTCAGTTTCGTTTTCCAACAAGTCGGAAAGATAATCTTCGGCTTCCTCAACATTACCCCTATCCACTAAGCCATCAATCAAATTCATTTTCAAGTCACGAGTGGTGTGAAAGCTCATATTTTGGTCGCCAATAGATTTTGCAATCGACATGCGTTTCATCTTTGAGGTAATATCTATCGCAGATGTAGTGCCTGCGATATTGTACAGATTCTTCTCGTCGTCGTACTGACCAGTTCGCTGTAAATATAGGGTCATAGCCTTTGCGTATGATAGAAATGTTGAGTGTTTGGAATCAGCTAAGAATGGAAACAGTGATATTAAATGCAAGCAGTCCTGAGCTAGACTGCTAGCTCGATCAGAGAGTTGCATTCTAACAGAAATCTCCAGTTGCAGTGACAGCAGTTCAATGCGCTGCAGTATATTTGTAGATGCTTTAGTCATTGATAACCCTCTTTCAATGTGTATCAATGATCTATGGGCCGCTCCCATACGCTCAAATATCCTTGCAGCTAGTAATTCGCAAGATGAGAGAATACTTGAAAAATGAAACTGCCCGAATGTTTTGATAATGCCTGTAATAGTTTTGATCAGCTGTAGAATATTTGCACCAGCAACACTTAAGTCTGTTGAGTGGTAGTTCAACAAAGCTAAAGTATATGAATAGGAAAGCTTATTTTTCATGCTTTCGATTACAACAACCAGATTGTGATTCTTGACAATCTCAGGAGCATCAACATTAGCAATAACATCCCCAGCAGAGGTCAGATCTCCTCGAGAAATATAAGACTGAACTTCCAAGATCTGGTCAGCAGTAGCGAGATTTAGCAGTTCATCGTGTCTACCAGAATAGAGCAGGTGAATAGCGCTTTTAGGATCACTAGCACCTATTGATTCGATAAACTGTTCATGAAAGCCAATGCGCAAACAGCATTCAGACAAGATATCAATAACCAACTCCCTGTATTGTTTGCTCTGCGCCGTGAATGAAGAGTCACTGTGAAGCAAATTAACAAGATTTTGAACGGAGTCCACTGTCTGAGTGATACTGTCCTGGTTGAATGTTAAAAGACATCGAAAGCAGTCTAATGTGGCTGATAGGATGGGCAGGGGAGTAGTATGGTGTTCGTGAAGCCATTCTAAAATATCTCCCGAAGACCAAGTGTGAAAGATACTGCGCCAAAGAAAGCTGGTTTCGTCTAAATTTCGAAGGTAGCCCAATGCATTCTTTGCTTTTGGCAGGCAATTCATTCTGCGAGAACTATGATCAATAACGGTTTCCAGGCAAGTTTTCTGCGTTGCACTATCTAACCCATCAAAAATATTGGCTTCATCGAACAATAGAACCAACTGTTTTGAGATGTCTTCGATAATTTCAGGATATTTTTTGATGGAAGCGAGTGCGACATGACGCGCTTCAGCATGACAGTCGTGAATATCACTTAATGCTTGAATAAAGCAGATTACTTTTGTTTTGAATGAATCATCAGCATTTTCAGAACCACTTGAAATGTCGAATTCCCATGCATGTCTTAAGTAAACCAGGGCGCTGGGATCATCATGATTTCCAGATCTGATGTTCACTCCTTGGTTGTATAGCGCGTGAGAGACATTGCGAACGTATTTTTCTGATCCGGCAAGAAGAAAGATCTCCCCGAATTTAGCATAGACAGGAAGGAGTTGGGGTATAAGAGGTAGTTTCGAAATTCTTGCAAAAAGCTGTTTGACTTTGGTGTTCTGTCCTAGATTTTGATCCAGAGTTTGTTGCAGCAGATCTAGCAGAAAGGAAGTTTGAACTGTCTTTTCATCACAATGAGCAATTGCTTTGATTAGTTGTGTAGTTGACAATTTACCTTTATCAGCTTCAACCGCCTTGGTGATATGCTCTTTGTTAACGGTGGATGATGGCTTTAAAGTTTCTGAGTCCATCAGTTTCCTCCACTGGGCATAGATAGCTTTGTTCTTCAAAGATTTAGCAATGGAACATGCTGACTTTATCATCTTTAAACTATTGAGATTTCTTTGATGGTAAACTGCGTATAGATCCAAAAGTGCAGCTTCGGAAGGCATTGTCTGAATTCTGGCCATAACTTTGGCAATGTCAGCCTCCTTGATTTCAGGTAGCAATAACAAACCCTTGACTCTAATAGCAGCGTCAGGAAAGGATAATAAATATTTTGCGGCGACCGACCTTTTCGGATCGTCGGTAGCTAGTTGATTGAGCCACGAGGGGTCAAAGTGAAGCAAGGGTGATGAGGTTTGGTGGCACCATCTCAAATAAAGTATCTGTCCATTGGTGATGAATTGAATTTCGTCATCACCACAGTCTTTGAATGGCTGAAAGACAACTCTGGCCACCCCGCTAGGAGATCTTGAGAGCCGGTCATCATGAGGACGCTCACTCAACAGGCCAAACATGTTTAAAATTACAGTTACAACAGCATCATCCATGTGGGCATCCATGAGACATCTCGCAAAATGCACTTGAAGCTTTATCACGTCTCGAGAGAAGTTATTCGATTTGAACAGTACTCGTAAGGCTTGTCGATGATACAGTAAAATGTCATTCTTGACCTCAGTTGGACTCTTGTTGGCAATTGAGGTTATTTCAGAAATAAATGTGCGACATAGAGAGATATTCTGATCATTCTGGTAGTCTTCTTCTTTAATTTTGGCGTACTTCTTCAGCAGGCTGGTATACTCAGACATATGTTTACTGGTATGAAGTTGAGATGATTTCCTATAACGGAATAAGGTAAATATTCTCACCACCAAAAAATTCATGGGAAGTACCTCGGCCCTCAACGAGCATAATGAGAATAAAAACAAGGGCTCTTCAACTGTTCATTGTTGCTGCTACGCCCGTGAAGATTTTGCTTGTTAGTTGTTCCTTTATTGATGTCAAACACGTATTATGCCATTGGCGCAGAGGCCAAGTCTGAAGGGGGTAGAAGGAATCATTTGGTTCATGCAGTTACCTGCGGGCCTTTGAGCTCCAAGTAGATAGCATCGTGAGAGCAATCACGATCTGCGCACTACTCTCACTCTTCAAGAGCACGTACGATACAAACACACTGGACTAGAAGTCATCACACGTGATCATGTCGCTCCGAGGGCTCGACAATATGCAATCGGAAATACCAAGTTGGCAGTAAGGGGCCGTATCACACAATCAGTGCCGTATCGTTCGATGCATGTTCCCGGACCGGAGTCCGCAGCGGCCAACACTAATAAAAGTGCAACCTCGTTCGCCTCTTCTCATAGACCAATTGCACAAATTGACAACTGTAAAATACCATGCTGGAGAAGACGCTCCCTAAATATTCCTCTTTGGCGGCCGAGCCCCCTGCTCAACGCAAGCCTCTTGTTTCCTCGAAGGCAGCCAAGTACGCACTCTATGGACTTGGTCTTGTTTTCTTTGGAATGGTGGGTTATGGTCAGGTTGGTCCGCATTGCTCCAAAACTGCACACCACGGAGGTCATTCCATGGCTCACCACGGCGGGGCTGGCCATGCCAGTGCCGCTGAGGTTTGCATTCAATATCCGCCTTTGAAACCTGAAAGCAACACCTCGCTTGACTATTTCAAGTCGGAGTCTTTCAGGAAGGAAGCTCTTGAACATATTCAAGGTGCAGTAAGAATTCCCACCCAGTCGTATGACGACATGGGTGAAATTGGGGAAGACAAGAGGTGGGAAATATTCTATGAGTTGGAAAAGTACTTCAAGGATACCTGGCCCGTTGTTTTTGACACTCTGGAATACGAAACGGTAAACACCCACGGCCAAGTTTTCACTTGGAAGGGCTCGGATGAGTCTCTCGAGCCAATGGTGCTGATGGCGCATCAGGATGTAGTTCCTGTGCTCCCCGACACTGCCGACCTTTGGACTTATCCACCATTCTCGGCCACCTTTGACGGAGAGTTCATCTGGGGAAGAGGCGTCTGCGATTGCAAAAACACTTTGACTGGCATTATGGATGCCATCACCCTTCTTATCAAGGAGGGCTTCGAACCTGCGCGCACCGTGATTATCGGTTACGGCTTTGACGAAGAAATCTCCGGTCCACGAGGAGCTAAGTACATTGCTAAATTTTTGGAAGATAGATATGGCCCAGACTCAATGTTTGCAGTACTTGACGAAGGTGGACTTGGTTTGGCCCACTCTCAGGGTATCAACTATGCTGCTCCCGCCATTGGTGAAAAAGGCTACTACGATGCTGAGATTATTGTGCACACTGCCGGCGGCCATTCTTCTATGCCACCAGATCACACAGGTATTGGTATCATCAGTCAGCTCATTGAGTTGATTGAAAACACACCTCACAAGCCAGACCTCATTCCAGAAAATCCAACCTATGAAAATCTCAAATGTTATGCAAGATTTTCGGAAACAATGGACCCAAAGCTTCAAAAGGCCATCCTTTCTTTGGATACCAACCCTGACTCAAAGAAAATCGTCGTCGACCACCTTCATGAGTCTATTGGAACAAGATATTTAGTGCAGACGTCTCAAGCAACCGATATCATTGGCGGTGGTCTCAAAATTAACGCTCTTCCAGAAAAGGTTTCAGTTGTTGTCAACCACAGAATCGACTACCATCAATCTGTAAAGGATGTACAATCCAAACTTCTCCACAACCTCCTCGCTATTGCTCATCGCAATGACTTGGCCGTTTTGTTTGAAGGAAAGTATTATCTTGGCAATGAAACCTCTAAGGGAACGCTTGAGCTCACTGACTACTCTGATGGAGGACTCGAGCCAGCTCCAGTTTCACCAACGGATAGTGAGGCCTGGAAGAAGTTTGCAGGCACTATTCGCCATGTCTTCCAAGACTTTGGCGGCGATCTCAGCGACATCACTACAGGGGAAACGTTTTCACCAGACAACATTATTATCACACCTTCGTCCATGCTTGGAAACACAGACACTAAGTACTACTGGAATTTGACACGCAACGTTTGGAGATTCACACCCAACCGTTTCGGCTCTGCTTTGAATGCTCATACTGTTGATGAAAGGCTGAAGCTGGATACTCATGTTGAGGTTATCTACTTCTATCATCAATTTTTGCAGAACATTTCTTGAATGTAGTTTATAGATTATGCTTATCTGAGTCTTTGTTTCAAGCTTTTACTATCAATTATTTGTTATTCCTCTACTAAACAGCATACATAAAAGCTCATAGAAACCGGTATGGAGCAGTTCCAGCACCTGGCTGCGCGCGGAATCTCAAAAAGGACAGCATCATAATCGCGAATCTTCTGGACGTGAGCACATGTGATCGTATGTGCAAAGAGCAAACTTCCTCACTATGTAGACATGCCCCCACCCATCTCACTTCATTGCGACAGGCATCTGCAACTCCTATTATCTGCTTTTACATTCTCAACAAGAAGCACCACGTGATAATCTCCTGCCAACCTACATCTAATCGAGAAATTTGCCAGATAAAGTGCCTGCAACAATTGACAGCATTCAGAGGATATTTGCATTTGACCTTATGTCTTCAAAATGGCTGGGATGTTACTACACACATGTATCGCGCTCGTCTTTTTAAAAGTGCTGCTATTTGATGCATACTACTCTACGGACTTTGAAGTGCATCGTAACTGGATGGCGATTACTTATAATTTACCACTATCACAATGGTATATTGAGCATACATCCCAATGGACATTGGACTATCCGCCATTTTTTGCCTACTTTGAGTGGGTTTTGGCACATTTGTGCCCTCAACAAGTCATCGATGATGGCGCCCTTGAGATCAGAGAGTTGGGTGAGTTCGGTTGGAAAACGATATTTTATCAGCGGTCCACAGTTATTATATCTGAGTTGCTACTTTTTGTTGCGTTGTACTATTATATCCAATCAACTAAGCCGGGTATCGAACAATCAAGAGCTCGTGCAGTTGCCCAATCGCTAGTTTTGTCTCCGGGCCTGCTGATAATCGATCACATTCATTTCCAGTACAATGGATTTCTTTTTGGGATTCTCACTTTATCCTTGGTTGCTATCATTCGTGACAAACCAATTCTCTCTGCATTTGCCTTTTCTGTATTGCTGTGTTTCAAGCATATCTATCTCTATATGGCACCGGCTTACTTCTTCTACTTGTTGCGAGTTGTTGTTTTCAAATTGGATACCCGAAATACTGCCGAACGGTCAGAACAGCCTGAAAATAAGGTTTCTGATAGAAAGCATTCTGACAAGAAATCATTTGATAAGAAGATCTCTGACAGGAAAGTTTCTGAGAGCAACCCCTCGAAAAGCATTCTTTCTTCAACCCTGTCGCTTATCGATTGGAATCAATCAATCAAACTTGGGCTGGCTGTACTAATTCCATTCATTGTTGCATTTGGCCCCTTTGTTTCTCAGTACAAGGAAATGCTAGCACGGTTATTCCCTTTTTCAAGAGGACTGACTCATGCTTATTGGGCTCCAAATGTATGGGCAATCTATTCATTTAGTGACAAGGTCCTGAGCTATGCCGTTGGTGCTAACAATAATTCGGGCACTCGTGGCATTGTTGGAGACGTGGCATTCGCTGTTCTCCCTGAAATCAAACCCTCTTACACCTTTTATTTGGCTCTTTGGTATCAACTGATGGCGTGTGCATTTTTATTTTGGAAGCCCACTAAAAGAAGAGCCCTTGGATGCATTACTCTATGTGCGTGGGTATCGTATCTAGTTGGTTGGCATGTACATGAGAAGGCCATATTACTGGTGATTTTCCCGTTTTCTTTTTTCGCCTTGGATGACCGGCGACTACTTTCTGTTTTCACCCCTCTGGTTGTTGCAGGCTATATATCGCTCTTTCCGCTGCTGTTCACCCCGGCGGAGACCCTCATCAAATTGTTGGCCACGTTTGTGTGGTTTGTAATGATACTGGGAACTTTCAACAATTTAGTCAAGGTTTCTGATCAAAGAAGGAGATTATTTTACCTTGATCGACTGATTTTTACTTATCTCTGTGGCTATTTTCCCCTTTTGGCTCTCACTTACATGATTCCCATATTATTGCCCAGCTACGAATTTCTATCACTGATGTTGATATCCGTCTACTGTGCTCTAGGTATAGTCGGTTCTGCATTTGCATTCAACTGGATTTATTATTTCGATGACATTGTATGGAATTAGAATCTCATGATGAAGGAAAAAGAGTACGATCGGGTCAGTGGTTAAATTTATTGGTGGCCATCAAACAGGACGCCAAGAAGAAAACTAATATTGTTTAATCTTTGATACTTTGGCTTTATAATTGAGTTCCCACAGAGAAATAGAGCGAGAGACAAAAGAAGGGGAGAATGGCCAATTATACAGCCACTATGCATTTTTAAATCTCATGATTATCGAGCCAAATTAGAATACATTATAATAGTTGACTATAGACAGTACAAGCACACTGATCACTTAACGAACCTACTATATTTAGGCAGCTTCATACAATCAGAGCAAAGCCAACGACGCTTAGGAACTTCTTTAATCTTGGCGCACTTGAAGTGAAACCATTCATTAGGGCAGTCTCTGTTATCGCAAGCTATCATTTCGCCCTCCGATGGCTTATGACAGTAGCAATATAAAGGCTCTGACGGTTTGGTAACCTTCGCCGCAGGCTTCGTTACAGAACTCGGCATTTGAGAACTTTCCTTTCTTGCTGGCTTTGATGAACGTCTAGAGGAGTGCGGTGTTATGGGTGCTTCTACGAACTTTGTGGGTTGCGCAGCCGATCTCAATGCTCTCTGTGTTGGTCGTTCTGTCGAATCATTGTTTGCTGTCACTGATGCCCGTGTCCGCCTAGTTGACGGTGTGGTCTGATCTGCTCTATCAGCATTGTTCTGTTGCCCGGTAAGCACAGCAGACCTAGTTATCCTAGAATTGCCTTTTGGGTCCGTCGATCGTTGTTGCCTGTCTCCGATGCTTTTACCGAGCATCTCATTTTTGTTGTTAGTGCCAGCGCCTTCTGCCAACCTAGCGCTCTTGCGGGTCCTCGGTGCTGGCTCCGTGAATACATCGTCATTTGCGCCACGCTTGCCACTTCTCAGTTGAATCTGTCTGACTGTAGCATTGGCCGAATTGCTGGAAGCAATGTCCGACCCGTATCCTGAGAGTCTAACAGGGGTTTTAGGCGAAGTTGGCAATAAAAATTTTGGTCTGGCCGGAGTGGAAGAAGCGTTTGGTTGAGGCAGATCGTCAACGTCAAAGTCAGAGCCAATTTCACTTAAATCTAATGGTCCAACGCTGGAAAGTGGACTACTGGTAGAAGTATCTAAATGATTGACAGGGCTTCTGGTTTCAGGAGACTCTGATCGTGCTGGTACTTCGACCGCAGGCCGGTCCGAATCATTATCTTGCACGGAAAGAACATCGCTTTCAGCTTGACTAGACTCTCTGATGTCTGGGAGGCTTCTGCTCGCCAAGGGTTGTGACAAAACCCTTGAGCTAGTTGGTGAGTTTTCTGGCGATGACCCAGGTCTGCTAACCGGGTCTTCTAAACTGTTGCCCAGCTCTAGCCCTAGCTGTGCCCTTTGGCTTCTGGTCAGCCGCCGCGACCCACTGCCTCCACTGAACCTGCGCGCAGATCTGGCCGACCTGGGTGTCAAATTGTCCAGCCTGGAGTTTGCATTCTGTGCATTTGCCTCCTTGTGAAAGCCGCCACCATACATTTCCAAATCTTCGGGAGACAAGACATTCCGGAGATATCCAGCAAGATTTTTCTCGGCTTCCAGCTCGCTGAGTGCAACTTGGGCAAAGTGAATGCCAGACTTTCTCAGCAAAACCACAGCCAACTCGACCTTTTTGAACTCCATTGCCAGCAGTGAATATTCTTGGTCGTCTTTCGTGGTTGCCAACGCCGATGTGAGCTCACTCAGTCTTTCCAAATACGATTCTGTCATTCTGTCCAATGCGTCTGACATTTTATCGAGCGATGCGAAAGAGGAAATGCTTAGCGGATTGCGCGGTTGGTCAAAGCCTTCCGTCTGGGGGTCTTGAGGCATGGTGGACATTACTGAAAAGGTCAATCAATAATCAGCAAATAAACCCTTACCAACTTTGCACCCCTCATATATGATTATCAGTTGTGACGATGACACGTTAAAATTTCCCAATTTGGATACTCGACGGCCCATCATAATAACGCCGGATATGCGACAGCCTGTCGGGTCGCCACTATGAGGAGCGCGGGGCCACTGAGTGACCTCTCGGTTTGAAAGAGTTGCTTTCGTTACATATTCGGCTGTAATACGAGTTGAGCTCAATGGCCTTTCTGCACCAAGACAATGTCTCAACTGACGGTTCCACCGACTGGACTGACTCACAGTTATACGCGTTCAGCTACGGCTTGGAGATACCACATTGAACCTACCCAGCTTTCTCGTTGTACGTAGCATTGTATTCAATTATTCTGAATTGACTAGTAGCCTATCTACATATCTGCGCGCCGCTTGTCACGTAAAGTAATCTAGTGGTAATGCTCTTGCTGACTCTGGTACGCTTTGCCCACTGACAAGTCATCCTGACGACGTCAAATTCTGTGTGGGTGTGTATTTAGAATATAAGAAGGTGCAGTAATAAACATACATATTCTGGTACGCTTTTGAAAGCATGACTTTCGAGAAGGCTCGTGCACGGTCTGGCGACAGTCGTGCGACAGACTAATGGTCAAAACATTCTGCCCATGACCAGTGGACTTTGTAGCTTGAGAACTGTCAACGCTGGCGCCGTACTTGAAATCGATTCTAGCATACGCAAACCCTCCTCAATTGTAGTTTTTCCGTAAATATTTGCGTGCCGGTGCAGACATGTCAGTGTTCTGATGGCCGCGAAACAACTCGCAAGTGCTGGGCGACAATTGCAACACTCGCCGCGTCGCTTTCCAGCGGCCCCGGAATCCGTGCCTGCTTGCAATCACAGCTCTTGTACCTCTTGCGCTGAGCCCGTTCGTGTCAACGTTTGTCACATGACATACCCTAACCCAGTCAGCCCTCCAATCACAAACTGCGAATAATCAGCTGTCGACCCACACAGTAATAAAACTAGTTGGGTTGAAAAGCTCCAAGCTCCCACAACACAACTTTTGTCCAACCATGTCAACCATGTGGAAATTTGCGGTAAGTAGTCAAGCATTGTACTGAAGACATGCCACTGAATTGCTGGCGATTGGTTTCGTGGAATTCCCTGTCCTTTCTCTGTTGCAGCCGGCTGTGAAATTTCAATGACCAATCAGAGCGCTTAGATTGCTCGGTAAGGGTGCTTGCCGTCAAGAGCTGTTTGTAGTGGAGGCCGCGGAAAGACTGAAGGAAGCGGTAGAGTGTGCTCAGAAGCTTTGTGGCCGCGTGCCGGCGCGAAGTCGCAACAATTGGCCAGTTTGCAAAAAGTGCACTTATCGGCATTATCGCGTGTGCGTTATCAGCCAGTGTTCAATCTAGCCTGTGTGCAATCTTTGTGATTGTGACTCGCACCAGCCCGTGTGCAATCTTGTGATTGTGACTCGCACCAGCCCGTGTGCAATCTCGTGATTGTGACTCGACTAACCCAGACAAGGAAAGCTCCAAGCTTGAGCCATGCTCTCACGGCTACCGCTGTCTCAGCTGGTTTGTCAACCTACTATGCTCTCACCACAGCATCTGCCATGACCGATGCCGAGCATGGATTACACCCTCCAGCATATGACTGGTCCCACAAGGGCTGGATCTCCTCATTTGATCACAGCGCCATCCGTAGAGGTTACCAAGTTTACCGCGAAGTGTGCTCATCCTGTCACTCTCTCAAACTTGTTCACTGGCGTAATTTGGTTGGTGTTTCTCATACTAATGCCGAGGTGCGCGCCATGGCTGAGGAGTTTGAATACGACGACGAGCCCGATGACGAGGGTGCTCCAAGAAAGAGACCCGGTAAGCTCGCCGACCCAATGCCCTCCCCTTACGAAAACGAACAGGCCGCACGCGCTGCCAACCAGGGCGCCCTTCCTCCAGATCTCTCATTGATGGTCAAGGCCAGACACGGCGGCTGCGATTACATTTTTGCTCTTCTCACTGGTTACCCAGACGAAACCCCCGCCGGCGTCACCTTGCCGCCAGGACTCAACTACAACCCCTACTTCCCCAACGGAGGTATTGCCATGGGTCGTGTTCTCTTTGACGGCTTGGTGGAGTACGACGACGGCACCCCGGCCACCACCACCCAGATGGCCAAGGACGTTGTTACCTTCTTGAACTGGGCTGCTGAACCTGAACATGATGACAGAAAGAAATACGGTCTCAAGGCTGTTATTTTCTTTGCTACGTTATATACTCTTTCCGTTTGGGTCAAGAGATGGAAGTGGTCTGGTATCAAGCACAGAAAGATTGTTTATTCTCCTCCAAAGAAATAAGCTTATTTTGCGAAAAATGAGCATAGCATGCTACCAGAAACTATTGAAAATAGATCATTTGTATTACATACACGTGTTAATATCGAACGTTGTTCCTATGTAGATTGGACCGGCGTGATTTCCTACTATACGGATCCTGTTATTTAATCCCTTTCTTTTACATATTAACCTTCTGTGATGGCTTCCCTCTGCACCCCTACAACTTGCTCTTCTTATACTCTGAAACAGTTTTCCTACCGAGCTGGAATAAGTGCACCTCATCAGGACCATCCGCAATTCTCAAGGTTCTGTTGCCCGCCCAAATCTTGGCCAGCGGTTGATCCTGCGAAACACCCTCTGCCCCGTAGACCTGCACAGCTCGGTCGGTGACTCTGAGACAGATATTTGGACACTCAATTTTGGCCTTGGCAATATCTACCTGAGCATTCTTGGGACCAGCAACGTCCATTTTGTGGGCAGCTGCTAAAACCAACAGCTTTCCATAGTCAATTTCTATTCTTGACTGCGCAATCCAAGTATTTACCACTCCATGGTCTTTCAGTAGCCGGCCAAAAGGCTTGCGTGTTTCGTCAGTAGCTCTCTCAATCATCTTGCTCAGTGCCACTTCCGCAGATCCAAGTGTTCGCATACAGTGATGGATTCTACCGGGACCTAATCGACCTTGAATAATGGCAAAACCAGCGCCCTGCATTGTGATCAAGTTTGACAACGGAACTCGCACGTTGTGAAAATTGATTTCCATGTGGCCATGTGGCTGGTCGGTGTAGCCATACACTGTCAAGGGACGAACGATTTCGACACCAGGGTGATCGGCTGGAACGATAACAACCGATTGCTGGAGGTAGGGATTCTCAGAAATTGAGTTGCCGCTTTCGTCGACAGTTTTGGACATGACGAGAAGGAGCTTGCATCTGGGGTCGCCCGCTCCCGATGTCCACCACTTGGTGCCGTTCAGCACGACCTGATCGCCTTCAATCTTCATTGCAAGACGGATGTTTGTTGCATCTGACGAAGAAACGCCCTTCTCAGTCATGGCAAAACCAGATCGAATTTTGCCCTCGAGCAATGGAACCAGCCATTTCTGCTTTTGTTCGTCGTTGCCATATCGTGCCAGGACCTCCATATTGCCAGTGTCAGGAGCAGCACAGTTGAAAACCTCTGGAGCAAAAAATGACTTGCCCATTTCAAACGCCATGAGTCCATACTCCAAGTTTGTGAACCCAGCGGTTTCGGAGTAGTACTTTGGCAAAAACAGATTCCAAAGACCCTTCGCTTTGGCCTTGGCCTTCAGGTCTTCGATTTCCGAATGAACTTGCCACTTTCTAAAGTCCATCTCGGAATGCTCCTGTTGAAGAATCTTTTCCTCGACAGGGTGAACCTCGTTGCGAATAAAGGTGACAACTTGGTCGAGAGTATCTTTAGCTCTTTGCGAAACCAAAGGAGCCACGAGGGGAGGAATAGTTGCAGACATTGGCGATGTTTGAATATGCAGTGTTGGTAAAACGGCCGGGATCAACCCTTTATAAGTAATTTCAAACCACTGGATCTGCGGACTTGTTAGTAGAAGGACGCTCAATGCCGAGCCGGGTATATTGTGGGGTAAGGAGCCGAGAACGGTCGGGTCGGAATACACACTAGAGACAGTATTGACAGTCGAAAGTGTTCAACAACCAATTGAGTAATACTGTGAGACTTTCCTCGTTTCATGCAAATTATTAACTACATCTGATATTTGTTACTTGTCTGCCGTGCTTCGTCAAGTCATAGGCGCCAACCTCGGTAAGTGATTTACTTCGTCGGTCCCAACAACATTTGTGGGGTGCATCCCATCACAGACTCGAAATATCCGTGTGCATAGGGCCCTCTTACCATTGGGGATGCGAATGCTTGAGTGAAGCGTCTCGTGTACTAGGCTGTCTCCAATCCCAGCTTTTTCATTTTCACTGCCAAGTCCATTAAATAGTCCAGGGCTTCATTCAATATCTTACATTTCCACACATCGCTCGCCCAGATAAAGATCCCGTGCCCACGCACAATCACGGCCGATGTCTGTGGATACCTCTTCATGATCTCCTCTATATCGTTCTTTAAGTCATCCTCGTGCGGCTTGTTCTCGATAATTGGAATAACCAGAGTCTCGTAATTGTTCAAGTTGCCTGGGCTCGTCACCCTCGGAACGGCCTTAATGTTCTCCATGTCCTTAATTCGAAACTCATCTTTGTATAACAGCGAGACCAAGACGGCGGCGTGGGAATGCGTGTGAATACATGCACCTGCCTGACGCACATTATAACAGGACAAGAACAAGGGAGTACAGGCAGACGGCTTGAATTTTTCCGGCTTCAAAAGATAGTTCTCGGTCTTTAGATCCATAACAAAAAGATCCTCAGGCTTGATTCTTTCCTTTTGAACGCCAGAGGGTGTCAAATAGACTTTGCCGCCATCGCAAATCGACATTCCGCCGCCTGTACCTGTGACCCAATTCCAATCGTAGAAGATTCGACACAGTTCACAAATCACATTGGCGGGATGAAGGCTGTCATCTGATTTAATCAAATCAACAGACATGTTACCGATCGAGCGCTGGATGCTAGTGAGCCATTTCCAAATTTTCTAATTCCAATGATATGTGATGAAATATGGTGGGTAACCACAACACGCAGAGGCATGATAGGTGAGCAGAAGAGGAGCATCGCATCTGAAAACAACTCCTGCTAGACTGCTGTCACAAACGTCCGGTTAATTTTGTGGCTTAGTGTACATCCTCATATCTGGACCGACCGGCAGAGCCGCTGTATGCATACTGGCAATACACTTGGAGCACAATTGCGTACCAACATGATTAGTTAATGTCGTAGTTCCTTCATATAGTTTCTCTAGCAAATTCAAACTTTGAATTTACTACCGCGCTAGCGCAATCCAGGAATACCAGGAATACCAGGAATACCCGACGATCCAGCCGTCTTTTGGTTCCCTTGAGACGGGAGGCTATTGGCCGCAGCAAGTGCCCCTTCTTCACCAAGATAGTATCTGTCAACAAACGCAGTCTCATCATTGGGCCTGGCACGGCACCAAAATCTAGTCATTTTGTCGTTTCCGCCTGAGCAAAGGATGTGACCAAGTGGATGATATTGCAGTGACCAGATTGGCCAGTCATGGGCTTTCTTGATCTGCATGACTGGCATGAGTGATGAGGTATTCTCTGGCAAAAAAGCGTCAATCATAAAATGTGAAATACAGCCATCGTGTGAACCGGTAGTGATCAATCCGGGGTGGATTGGATGCCATGTCACAGCAGAAATATCGGAATCGCTTCCTTCACTACGTAGGACTGCCATGTCTTTCATGGCTCTCAAGTCAAAAATTCTCACCGTGGAATCTCTGGCACCCGATGCCAATAGCCTTTGACCACCCGTTCTTTGGAATGTTGTTTTAGAAATAGTGTTTTTATGACCATGCAAAGTGGTTAAACATTTACCACCAGCTCGGGGATCCCACAATTTCACAAGATTGTCTTTTGAACCTGACGCTAGTAAGCCCAGCGTTGGATGCCAATCAACCGACTTGACATCCCAACCGTGTCCAGTCAATGTTGATTCACAAGCTGCTTCGCCAAAGTTGAAAATCTTGACAGTTGCATCATCTGACGCAGTAGCAAATCGAGAGTCATTAGGAGAAAACGCCAAGTCTCTAACTGTTGTCGAATGAGCCTGCAGAATGTTGACATTGTTGAAATTCGGTTGCCAATATTTGACAATACCCTCATTGTCCCCTGACAGTAACCAATCGTCAGAGTGTGAGTACACCATCGTTCGAACGGCATGCTCATGAGCTTGCATGATGGTTTCAAAGTTGAACGCCATACCATTCCACAGGGTAAATTCTCCAGACATGGAGCCCGCCAGCAATCTGCGGCCTTCTGGAGTCCAAGTAACCACCAGTACCGGATGTTTTATCTTATTCAGAGATGTATGCACAAATTTTGAACACAAAGATGTGATTGGAGACTGTCGTAGGGCCGTGGGCGGCAAAATATCAATAATATACGACGCATCTTTCCTAATTTTTTGGTGGTCGGTAAATGCACCAAGTTGTCTTTCTATAATCCATCTTGAGAATCCATTGGCATGGTCCACAGTGCGTCTGTGGCCTTGTTGTCTTTGATTTTGTTGGTCTTGTTCCATCGGTGTGGTGAGAGTGAAAGTTTCAGCGCCTCCAGCTATCACTGAATGAGAAGCAGCAAAAGCGGCTCAAAGTAGTAATATTGAGATGTTGCACACATTTGCTGAACAGAGCCGATATGAAAAAAACTTTCCTGTCTGCGGTGGCACCACTGTGAAATATTGAAAAGCAAAGCCACTGCGAGGAATAACTTCTCCAGCTTTTGGGTTCCGGTCTGGACGGCAAACTCGACGCTCGCCAACGCAAAATCTACCGTGTAATTCCATTTTGGGAAAACAATTGCTGTATTGCCTTGTTCAACACAACTTATTAACAAGATGATGAGATAGTAATTGAATGTGATGGATCGAAGTTATCTTGAATAGTGTTGAAGACAAATTTACTTTCAATTGCAGGATGGATATTGTCAAACTGGACAGCTCTCCCTGGTCTGTTTCTTTTTCTCTTGTCTCCATCTCCGATAAAATTTCACGTGAGCTTGAACTGAATCCTTCTCAACTCAACGCTCATAAATGTTCAAAAAGTAAGTATTTACTCGACGTTGTTCGCCTCGTTACTAACAGAGACTCACCAAAGAAGATATTCATTCTCGCTCAAACATCAAATCTTCTGCGCAGCGTGCTCTCAAGGCGCGGTTCTTACAACAGTTTCCTGATTTGGAACCTGTTATTGATGATATTCTACCAAAAAAATCGCAATTAGTTCAAGTGAAGGTCCTTGAGAAAATCTCCCTATATGTTGTTGATCAGAACCAAGTTGTATTTATTCAACATTTTGACGACGATTTAGTACCCTCACTTCAACTGGTACATAAGTATCCACAGCTCTTTCCTCGCGTAACTGTTGATCGAGGAGCAATAAAGTTTGTTTTGAGTGGTGCGAATATTATGTGCCCAGGTCTCACATCAAAGGGTGCTTCTCTTCCTGATGCTCCTGGCTACGAAAAGGGCCAAGTGGTGACTATTTATGCTGAGGGTAAAGAAAACGCTTTGGCTGTGGGATGCCTAACAATGTCCACCGAAGATATCAAAAAAATTAATAAAAACATTGGTATCAACCTTGTAACTTATCTCGGTGACTCATTATGGACTCTCAAAGATTTGTAGGCTATGGTGGAGTCCCTCGGCACAACTGATAATGACGCATAATAATAAATTACAATAGTATCTTACTTACCTACAATAGCACTCATCATCTTTATTGCCTGAACCGCTTCCTTGACATCATGCACCCGACTAATGTCAGTGCCTTGATTTGCAAGGTATGCAACAGTAACAGCAGTGCCAATCGTTCGATTCGCGGCCTCAGGCTCGTCAGTCACGGAACCAATGAAGCGCTTTCTACTGACTCCCACTAGCCATGGATGTCCCGATAATGAACTTCTGTTGGCCAGCTTTGAAAAATTCCTAATGAGGGCAAGATTGTGTTTCTCTTTTTTAGCAAATCCAATGCCTGGGTCCAAGATAATTTGCCAGCCCTTCACATTGGCAGAGAGGGCCTCCTGAACGCGGTCCTCGAGTTCTCTACCCACAATCTCCACAACAGCTTCATCGCTGTCAGTTTCATAGCCCTCAAGCTCATATATAGCATGTTGATCCATGCTTTGCGGGTCCCCCCTAGTGTGATTCAAAATTATTGGCGCACCCGTAGCTGCCGCCAATTCAAACATTTTACCGTTGCTGAGTTGACCAGAAGATATATCATTGATGATATTGGCTCCCGCTTTTAAAGCTGCCTCTGCCACCTCAAACCTAAATGTATCAATGGAAATAGGAATGTTGTTTAGCAATTCGCAGCTTCTTAGTGCTTCTATAGCAGGTACAACTCTTTTAAGCTCCTCTTCAACGGTAATTGACACAGACTTAGGATTGGTAGACATTCCTCCTATGTCTAGGATGCTTGCACCATTCTTTACTTGTTTGAGAGCCTTTTCAACAATATTTTCGGCCTCAGTTCCGAATGATCCCCCGTCAGAGAACGAATCTGGTGTAACATTCAGCACTGCCTGGATCGTCGCCAAGGAGTGCCCTGGGCTGAACCGGAGAGGCTCATGAGACCCTGGGATCGGGATGACTTTTGTCAACGCAGAGGAAGTTTGAATATTAGAGGATTCTGGCAATTGGTCATAATGGGCTTTGAATGGCTCAGCAGTGAGTGGATGAATTTGGCCAGGAGAAGCCACGTCCATCAATGGCCGAAGCACAAACGAACGACTCAGCATTCCAGCATGAGGAATTGTAAGATGCTCAGTATTCAACACAAGATCGTCAAATAATAAAATGTCCAGATCGATGGACCGCGGACCCTTTTCAATGAGCTTCTCTCTTTTCAAAACTTCACTTTCAATGCGCTGTAGTTTAGTCAGAAGCTCAGACGGTTTGAGATCAGTGGAAATCTTAACCACACCGTTGAGAAATCGACTCTGGTCAGTGACAAACATGGGCTCCGACTCATAGAGACCTGACGTTGCAACAATATTGATACCGTTTTCTTTCATAGCCTCAATTGCTTGTAAAACATTAGTAAAAGTATCTCCCACATTCGAGCCAAAGGCTATAAAAGCTGTATGAGTACCATCCTTCATCTCGCCGCTATCTGGAAACAATGCTTGTGAATCACCAATACTAATGGTAGGTGGTGGTGTGAAGTGAGGCTCGTGGTCATGTCTGCTTCTGGTTACCTCAACGCCGGCAGCAGCAGCAAAAGTAATTGCGCTTGGTTTTTCGACACGTACTGTAACCTTGTCGACACCAAGAGAACAAATAATGTCAGCCACGGTGCAAACCAAAGCCTCCACAGTTTTGAACCGCGAGTTTTCAACATAATCGGAGACGGTGTCCACAATTTTGCGAAAGTCGTAGTGAGTAGTATCATTCTCCTTGAACAACTTCAAATCGAGTATCACATTCTGTTTGTGTAATCTTTCGACGATGTTGACCCCAATTACAGTAACTAGCTGTAATTGGTGAATAGAAATTGTATCAACATTGTTTTTTGTAATTCGTGAAAAATCCGCGTTGGTTGATCTTGAGAGCTCAATCTCAGCTGATCCAGCCCGGAGAAGACATCGGGGCTTGGAAACCTGAATCCTTGCAGATTGTCCACCCAAGTTTTTTGACAATAAAGTTTCAGCAATTGCCTCTGCGAGATCTTCGAGAGACTCAAACTTTGATTCCTCAACTCGCTTCATGATTGTTCGCGAAATCAAATCATAGTTGAGCGAATACTCCAAATGATCTGTCGAACCAGCTTTTGCAATCGATGTATCAAGAAAAACAGAAATTGAGACGGGTTGAGGATGTTGTCTACTCCAAGCGTCCAGTCCTGTCAATGCCTTCACCTGAAGATCCTTCACGAATACTAGATCTCGCTGTTCAGGTAATTTCAGAGTGGAACTAAAGCGAGTAAATTCCTTCAGTGGTACAGATCTGCTAGCTCTGCCCATCTTACCGGGGCCAGTAGCTCGAGCTGTATATCGCAAACAAGTTCTCAGCATTCTTGTTGATGTAGCTTTTTCGCAGATGTACAAGTATTAGCAATCAACTAAGGAAATGCCTAGCTAGATCAATGCTAAATCGACCAATATATCGCTTAAATCAAAATTGACAAACAACTTTGTTTAATACAATATATGCAAATATGTTTTTGCCAGAAATTTTTATTTTTCTTGATTAGGAATTGATAAATCAACTACGGATGAAATTTAAGCAGTACAGTAGCTCAGCAACTCAACAGACTATAACAAAGAGGAAAATCAAACTCGCTAAAGGTGTATGCTTTCATTGAAACAATCCCATGACGAGCTGATCCGCAATCTCTTCCAAAGGTTATTTTCTACTCAGATACAATGAGCAGATTGGGTTGAGTTGCCAACAATGCCTAGACAACTATAATCAGCAGACATGTAAAACGTTTTGAAATTATTTATTGATAATAAATTAAATATCCACTCATCATCTAGAATCGGTCCGGATAGAGTACTGGGGCAACCAAAGTCCAAGCGTATAATAAATAACAGATCCATGAAGAGACAATCTTTACCCACGATGAGAAATATGTTCTTCCAACAGGAGCAAAATCTCCCATTTCTTCTTCAACGTTCATTGTGAGTAAAGTTGCGGTCCACTGGGTCGCCAACAAAAAGATGATGTGGAAAATCACATAGTTATACTGGGTAGTTGACCTTTCGTCGTCATCCCCATCGTCGTCATCCTCAGAATCCCATGGATCTGTTAGGGCAGAAGCTGGCAGCACGCCTTCATCTACAGCCTGACGAAGCGCTTCCTGTCTCATTTGCATGCGCGTTGGCTCTTCGGTCACGAGTGAGCCACCCCCTACGGAAATCCCTGAGGAAGGAACAGCCTCGTAGCGAGACGAAGTGGTAGCAGCGCGGGTAGTGGTGTAGGCAATTGCTAAGAAAGTAAATAGAGCCCCGAGAACAATTGACGCAGTGCGCGTTCCTTTTGACCTAATCAGGGGATTGCAGGACTTGTCATCGGGTTCTGAGGCCACAGCCGACATTATTAAATAAGCGCAGTACACCGAAACCATGGCAGACTGAGCCAAGCCAGCCTGGGGATTGTGCTCCTGGACCTTTTCATTGACCGAGAGCACGGCCACGGCAAGGGTGAAAATGAGGTTCAACGAGATGGCCGTTTGGTTCATCGAACAGCCACTCCCGGCAAAGTAGACATACATAATGATTGTCAGCACCAAGGAGGCAATGTACATTCCCAGCGTTCCGCCGACCAGAAGGAACCTCCAAAAACGGGAATCTTCCTCCTCAATGTGCCTTAGAGCTGTCTCAGTCGAAGCATGTGCAAAGTCAACGAGCAAAACGAGACCAATCAAAATAAAGGCCAACGATAAGGCAATCGCAAAGTAATTTCCCCAAACAACAAAGAAACCCTCTGGAATCAAAAAAGTGAGAATGATGAGCCCAATCCACGCAAACACCTTGAGTACCCAATATCCATTTTGAATCGACGCACGGGGATGTTTAGAGGACTTAACACCAATCAGGAGGCACGCCATCACCAGGTGGAAGAGCCCCAGTGCAAAGTTCACGCGCTGCACAGCTGCAAATCCATGGCATTCAGAGCCCAGGCAAGAAATCTTGACATAATCAAATGTAATCTTTTCAAGCTTGCGAATTGCCCAGTCGGTCAACATGACCCACGAAAGTAACGAGTTGACCAAAAACAGTACAGCGTAGCCAACTCTTGTTGCAATGGAAGAGGAGCATTTGCTCAAACCAGCGCAGGCCATAGAACCAATACCAGCACCGACGCAAGACGCCACTGCACTTGTGGCCATCGAGGCGCCGGCAAGGGGTAGCGATAGCAATGCACCCATGTTTCAATTATCTTTGTTTACGAGCTTGAGGAATGTGGATGTCGAGTTGAAAAATGGCCGAAACTCGTGCACGCCACAACAGCCTTTGTCGGAAAACGCCGATGCCGATCTCCGCCTTTACAAAAGGATAGCATTGGACCGCATTTCAATCTGTGGCCCGCAGGTACACAAACGCCATCAAAATATTCTTTAGATATTACTATGCTATATATATTAATAAACTAATGGTTCCATTATTTCATATGAAGATTAGACTTCAGCCTATAACGTGTGGGGATAGTTTGGCTAGCATTTCTCGCAAAAGCAAAGGAATCAGTTTCACAATATTCTCCTCGCTAGCTTCACAAGTTTTGGAAACGTGCAAAAGCTTCGTGTCAGTTTGAAGGGTGGCATGGAAAAGAGTTTGGGGTATCGACGACGAGCGTCAATGAGAGACGAGTAGGGCCATTCACTACCTTTTTCAAAATGTGTCTTCGACGGAGACAAAGTCCAGTACGGATTCAGAGCAGGGGATTTCAAAAATCGCGAGCGTTCTGTCTTCAAAGGGTAGCCCAGTCTGTGTGACATGCTTTCGGTAGTTTTTGAGTGAGAAAGAATTAGCAAGTTCCTAGCCCTCGTCAGCGCAACGTAGAGCACTCTCAGCTCTTCCGAAATTGCACTATCGTGCTGAGACGTGTTGCTGCTTTGCAGCGCCATGAAATGAGGAAAGGACGTATCGGTGACTCCGGCTACAAATACTACCGGCCATTCCAAACCTTTGGCAGCATGAACTGTGGCGATTGTGATCTGGTTTGTGTGCCCCAGACGACCTGAGCTGTGCAAACGGGAAAGAGCAGCGTTCAAGCAGTTCTCGCTCTCCGAATTGCTCACAACCTCTTTGATAAACGTATAGAGCGTCTCCAGGTCACTGGCTAGAGATGCCGGTGGCTTCAATGCTCTCCATGCATCTGACTTTGTGTACACGGATTTCACAAACTTTTCTATACACTCAATCAAAGCGTCAGACGAATAGGGCGCCTGAGCTAATATCGTGAGGCATTCGTGATAAATTTCCATAAACTTGGTGAGTCTTTTCGATGAATTCTTTTTGTCCTGATTACGCATCAACAAACATTGCCAGAGTGACATGTGGTTCTGCTTCGCTTTCTCAGATAACTTCAAACACGCTGATTCGGTCATCAGCGGTACAGGGTGTCTCATGATATACTCAACAAGCATATCACGATAGGGATTTTGCAAAAGTTTTAGAAACGTTAGAATTTTACTGATATGGGGACGGTCAAGAACAGAAGTTCCACCAAAGGACACCGCTTCATGGCCGCGTTGTGTCAAAGAACGTTTGATGTTGTCTTGTGAAATCTTCGATCTTGAAAGAACAGCAATGTCGTTCGGTTGCAACTCTTTGTTGCTCTTCAACAAATCGTGAATCATGCTCGATATCCATGCATACTCGTGATGCTCAGATTGAGCAGTATGTAGCAGTGGCTTCTTACCATATGGAACCTGGCCGGTGTTTGCTCTAGGAAAATGTGCAACCTTAGATTTGTTTGTCTCTAGCACTTTCATAGACAGGTCTGTGTTCTGGCTTGTGGCTCGATAATTAATCGTCAGCTCCTTGGTAATTGGAGAGTAGTCCTTTCTCATAGTGTCAAAAACTTTGGGGCCAGCTCCTAAAAAGCCATAGATACTCTGGTTAGGGTCGCCCACCGCTGTGAGGCCACGCTTCACCAGGTTGTCGATGATTTTCCACTGTATTGGAACTGTATCTTGTAGTTCGTCAACTAGCACATGCGAGAATTCCTTTACCTGAACCGATTGTACAATTTTGAGTCCGCGATCCAGCAAACCATTATAGTCCATTAACGAGGATTCATCGAGAAGGGTTTCATAGTTCTGTACAAGACTGTCCAACTCAGGGCTGTCTGGGATTCTGCCCTCATACGATCCATCTCTAATTAACTGTGTACGTTTGTTGAACGCAGCTTTTACAGCTTGCGGCTTTGGTCGTACACTGTCAAGTTGCTTGGACGCCAAACTCATTATGAAAGCTTGCTCGGCAGTTTCGCATATGCTTAGACTGGTATTCATTCCTGCGTCTTCGCCATAGGCAGATATCAAGTAAGAACAAAACGAATGAAAGGTATAGACTCTCACACTGCTGTTTTGCAGGCTATTGTACAATCGCTCTCGCAACAACTCTGCTGCTCTATTTGTTAGCGTCATGACTAATATTGACGCCGGGTCTACACCCTGACTAACTAGATAAACAATTCTAGCAATCAGCGTGGCCGTTTTGCCCGTCCCTGGGCCGGCAGTAATCAAAACATTCTCATCCACCGGTGCAAAAGCGGCTGCGGCCTGATACTGATCCAGGCGAAGAGTCGCCGACACTGGGGTACCATTCAAGGTTTCAGGCACATTTTCCATTTGAAAAAATCTAACCGTAGGAGTAATAATTATGCTTAATCACGTCTGAACATTTGAGTGTAGCCGACTTTCCACTCACGTTATCAAGGCGAATGACGAAAACCAACAAGTGATGGAATTCCTCGAAACAATGAAAATAGAGTGAAGTCAATTGACTGCCAGCTTGAGCTCTCTATTTTATCACCCCTCGTGTCACTGGCCCGCAAGTAAAGTTTTGTCGCGTTCAAACTCTAGTATGCAAGGCGCCCTTTCTGTCTGAAATCAGATCTAGCAATCAGCCCACAGACTTTGAATACCTGCAAAAGATTGACAAATTTGTCAATAAAATAGCTTGTAAATAACAGAAAACCAGAGTGCGGCTAGCGATTGTGTTAGAATCGAAGCAAGCTCATTGACTTTGTCTTTATAATCATGCTTGCCAGTAGAGTTTTTACCCGTCGCTTGCACGATGTCGTGATTGTAGGAGCAGGTCCTGCCGGACTTACTTTGGCAGCATCGCTAAAAGCCAATCCGGTCACTTCTTCTTTGAAGATTGCTGTTTTGGAGGGTTCTTCACTCGATCCCGTCAGAGAATGGGGCGACAAGGACGACATTGAAGGCTACTCCAATCGTGTATCTTCGCTTACCCCCAAGTCTGTCGAGGTTCTCAAGTCAATTGGTGTTTGGAACAATATGAAGACTGACAGAGTACAGCCATATGAGGAGATGAAAGTATGGGACGGTGTTTCTAATGCTAGAATTGACTTTGATAGCTTGTCATTAGCTGCTGAGACTGACGGCGAGGTGCCAATCATCGCTACCATGTGTGAGAATCTAAATTTGCAAAGCGGACTACTAAAAACTCTCGCCACCAGTAGCGGAGTAGATATCCTGGATAAAAGCCGGGTATCCAGTATAACAAGGTTGAATCCTACTGAGACTGGAAGTTTTCCTACGGTGACGCTGGAATCTGGTGATAAATTGGAAGCTAGGCTCTTGGTAGGCGCCGATGGTGCCAATTCTCCAGTACGAAAATTTGCTGGAATTGAATCTAGAGGATGGGACTACAACACTTTTGGTTTGGTCGCTTCTCTTAAGCTGGAATGGGAGGACTACAGAAACATTGCCTTCCAGCGATTTCTTCCTACTGGGCCAATTGCAATGCTCCCCTTACCAGATGGATATGCATCATTGGTCTGGTCTACCAGACCTCATATTGCCAAACATTTACTGAGTTTGTCGCCGGAAAACTTTGTCGCTGCCGTAAACGCTGCGTTCAGGCTTGAACCTGCTGATCTCAAATATATGTATTCCATTAATGACGGGCTGCAGGAAGAGCTTGATTGGCGCCTGGACGTTCTCAGCGAAAGCGGGTCTGAGCTTGTGGATGCCAATCTTCCCGTGATGGTCGACAAGGTTTTAGACAAGTCCCGAGCTGCATTTCCTTTGAAAATGAAACATGCAGATACATATGTCGGAGATAGGATTGCGTTGGTTGGTGATGCCGCCCATACTACACACCCGTTGGCTGGACAAGGGCTGAACATGGGTCAGAGAGACGTTGAATTTCTGACAGAGGCGCTTGTAAAGGGAATGTCCAGAGGCTTGGATATTGGATCAGAGCTTTGTCTTGAACCATACTGGGCTAATGCTTACCTTCCAAACCATCTTAAACTTGGAGTTGTCGATAAGCTACACAAGCTTTACTCCACAGACAATGCCATCACTGTCGCTGTTCGATCTTTCGGACTGGATGCAGTCAACAAGCTGGGATTTGTAAAGGACTTGATAATGCAGCAAGCTGCGAAATAAGTTTTCCACTAAACATGTGCCTAGATACGTAGAGGTATATATTCGTCGTTGGTTGGATCAACGTCCTAACATTGTAAATATTTTTCCACCTGCCAGCTGACATTCCTGTATTCAACGCGTGAACCAAATAAGGGCATTATCACGGTTGAGAGAAATGAAAACAAGTTCTTTTCATCGCTTAATATTTGGCGCGCGTGGAGTTCACATCTCATCGACGCGCCAGGCCTGACATCGTCAAAGTTGCCTTTTCCGCACAACACAGTCTGCTTCTCGACGAAGCTAAAAAGTATCAGTTGTAGGCAGGCGAGAGAACAGAATGAGATGGAATCTCAATCGAGCCCTAGAAAAGCGTCTTCGTCTCATCAACGACGGACATCAAGGACCGGGCGCCCGTCTATGACACCCATGCCAAGTACGCCGCGTGTAAAGTCAAGAATCTCGTCACGTTTCTCCAGTCACACCATTGTTCCTGAGAGAGTCGACATTGTAGATCGCACTATTGTTTTGGAGATTGGCGATCGTATTGTAAGGGCTGGGTTTGCTGGTCAGCCTGTTCCTGTGGCAACGCTGAAGCTGGAGATGTGGAAGGGCTTTGATGCTGCGCTCGCAACAGGTGGAAGTCTCCTTGGTGACCATGATAATATTGCAGTCAACCCTGCAGATGCAAATTTTCGAAGGAGCTTTGGCGAAGAAGTGAGTAATATTATCTTCGAATATTTGTTGGTTAGCCCGAAGAACCAACGCATTATTGTTGTCTGCGATTTCAAAAAAATGACACTACCCCAAGAAGATCTGCTGTACAATGTTTTTCTGGAGGACCTTTATTCAGACTCTCTCATTACCCAGCCTTCAACAGTGTCGTGCTGTCTTGCATGCGGAGTTCACTGTGGCCTTGTCATCGACATGGGGTGGAAAGAAACGGTTGTGACAGCAGTTTATGATTACAGGGAGATAGCTGGTTTTACAACCAAAAGATCGTCCAAGATGATATGTGAATATTTAAGCGCGGAAGTTCCAGAAATTCCAGAGAGCAGTGGCTCTAGATCGTTCGCTGGCGAAGAATCGTTATTAGAAAGCTCAGTATTTATTGAAGGAAACTCAGACAAAGTAACAAGCTGCATTGACTTGGTGCTTTTTGCATCTGGCGAGAAGTACTTTGACGATGATGAATATCCAATCCCGCAAGCAGTCAATGCCTGTATGAAAATGGTCCCCCTAGATGTTCGCAAAAATGTCATTGACAATATAATCTTTATCGGTTCGTTGTCTCAAATGAAGGGCCTACGGTCGCATATTCTTAAGCAGATTCGCCAAATGTCTGATGACAACTTGCAGCTCTATTCCAACACGAGAGCGTTGCAATCTAATGACTCAAGTGCATGGAAAGGAACCAGTCTTTACATTTCCTCTATTGGGTGGATCCTTGAAGAAAACAGGGTCAGGCTGCCTGGTGAGGTGATGAGACGGTGAAAGTTGTTTATATTTGTGTATTATAAAATGATTGCACTGTTTTTGATGTTACTTTAAATTGTGATTCCTCATATTTTAAACAGAAAGATGTGATTTAGCCTCAATCATATGTGTAATAACAATACAATATACTCCAGTTCTTCAAAGCCAATGGCTATTATGTTAGTGGATCTTGAAGGTCCCTGCATCTGTTGCAATCACAACATAAGGAATTTACAACCGTTGAACGAGCAAGCTGGTGTGGTTTGGCTATTAAGTCAAAAGATCTACAAAAGCGCAGCTCGTCAATATCTGCCGCGAATGGGTTTCCTTGTGAGGTCAATGTTTTGTGTTGGATGTTTGCGCGTGTGCTCCCTATCAATACCAGGCTGGCTATGAGCACAAACTAATGGCATGTGCTACCCTCAGCAGCCGTTTTCTTCTAATCTGCGCTTGCTTTCATGAGTGAAACAATAGTGGCAATTGACTACGATGAATTTGATGTCGATGGTGCTGTGTTATTTGTTTTCATTTGACACCTCACTCGACACAATGAGTGTGTTGATAGAGACGTCACTGGGTGATTTGGTGATAGATTTGGAGGACAATCTAATGGCCAAAAATTTTATCAAATTATGCAAGATCAAGTATTTCAACTATTGTCATTTTTACAACATTGTTACAAATTTTACGTGTCAAACTGGTGATCCGCTCCACCCCCAGGGAGATGGAGGGGCAAGCATTTGGGGGGTTTTGGACGGCAAGGACCAGAAACGTAGATTGTTTGAGGTAGATTTAGAAGAGTTGGAGGATAACACACACAAGGAAAAGGGAACTGTTTCCATGTCCCTCACAAGGTCGCAGGATGGGACTCGCTGGCTTGCTGGATCGCAATTTGTTATTACGCTGGTGGATGGATTGGAACGGCAATTGGACAGTTGCAGTGCTGTTTTTGGGCATGTTGTAGAAGGAATCGATGTTCTTGATGAGATCAACGGGTGTGTACTCGACGATGACGGACGGCCCATAACCGATATTTTGATACTGCACACCCATGTCCTGGACGATCCTTACGAGGATCCCGCCGATTTGCAAGAGCCTCCAACTTCGCCAGAGCCAAGCGACATGCAGAAGGCACAAACAAGGCTACCGTCCACCAGAAACGACACGTCTGCCGCGGCCCCGCTCTCAGAGGCACCCGACTCTGCGGATGAGAAGGAGCGACGGGCAAGGGCTCAAGCGCTGACCTTGGAGCTTCTCGGCGATCTTCCATCGGCAGACTTCACGCCAGACGAGAAGACGCTATTTGTTCGCAACCTGAACCCTGTGACGCAGTCCAAAGATCTCCAGCTCATCTTTTCGAGGTTTGGAGACATTGTCAGCTGCAACATTATAAAGGACAAAACTACTGGAGATTCGCTACAATATGGATTTATTGAATTTGCCACTAGAGAGGCTTGTGAACGAGCGTATACAAAGATGGATCGCGTGCTAGTAGACGATCGGAGGATTAGAGTTGATTTCAGTCAGAGTGCAAAACGGTCACGGGGGAATAACATACCGCAGCGAGCAGACAGAGCACATAGAACGGGTAAATCGTATGCAAAGGGTTACAGTACACCGCACGGTAAACCGTACGGAAGGCCGCATAATAAATGACTTATTTATGAAGAATGTTGGATGTGGACATCAAGTTTCCAATGTAGTCTTGCAGAAACCGGTTT
This sequence comes from Limtongella incommunis, assembly GCA_003706695.3. Taxonomy (NCBI): domain Eukaryota; kingdom Fungi; phylum Ascomycota; class Dipodascomycetes; order Dipodascales; family Trichomonascaceae; genus Limtongella; species Limtongella incommunis. The sequence goes on from PPME03000006.1 coordinate 247,893, forward strand.
TCACTTGACAGTCTGTCGCAGTCATCCTTGGCCTGCCCGACCCGCTCCAGTATGCCGCTTAGAGATTCCTGGATTAGCTCTGCTTCATGCTGTAGCAACTTGACGCGTTCTCGACCTTTGCGCTCAATAGTGGTGTTGTCTAAACGGGGAGAAGGGCACCTTGGCACCACATTTCCGTCATTCTCGTTTTGTGCAGTGCCGTCTTGATTCGCCGCCACATCCTGAGGAGGAAGCGGAGATGCAATAACAATTTTGGTGTCGGTGATTTGTGTGATGGGAAGGGTCTCGGACGAGATTTTGCTCATTTTTGTTGTGATGAGGCTGTATTTTGGGCCTGCCGAAAACACAAATGCAAAATGATGAAAGCTACACTAGAGCTCTGAGGATATTAATGTATGTGTTGTTATGTTTGCCTTTTTGTGGAGGTGTGTCGCGGGGAAATGCCGGTCTGGAGGCTACCTGCTGCTGTTAGATACTGTTGAATGCTGTGAAATACTTGTGGCAAAGTTGCTGATCCTCACTGCAAAGTATCAGGGTGAAGACGCTCAAAAACTGATGAGTAAGGTGTGTTGGAGAAATCAACGGCTTGCAAAACTGTTCAGTGGGTGTGGGTACACTCTCAACTTCCCCATTAGGCTATGATTTGCATTTTACGCATTTTATGCATTACGTCATAGTGTGAGCGGTTTTTTGATTGCAGAACACCCATAATTTAGGGGCCGTTTGAGGCGTTTCTCTACCACAAGTGTCCAAACGGGGGTACCCAGTGACACTCAGGGGAGGCTTAGGCCGCAAGCAGGTGACTGAACTTGTCAAAGAGGGATGTTGGAAAAAAGGCAGGGAAGTTATCCGAATGACGTCAGAGCTCGGCAAGTACTTCTTATCCGCCGATTTTCAACGAGTCTGCCTCTGCAGCGCCCGACAGCAGAGCCCAGAGTGTCTCTCTTGTCCGGCATGCATTCGAGCTGCTCGCTGCCCCGTGAGGTCATCCGCGCATCCACCGACGTCATGCTGCCGCGCAGAATTTGGAGTCGCCATGCGCAGTCATGTGCCTAGTCTCGTGAAACGTTGACTCTATGTACACATTCTGGGACGCTCTGGGAAAAGTGTGAACCACCTGGGACCACTCGGAACCACCTTGGAGCCACTACAGAACTATTCTGTGGTCACCTGCAACTGGCCCGCGGCCCGTGATACCATTCCATGCCATCGCTATGCAGTTTTAGGCCGCATAGAGATTTTTAGCACTGGGATATCTAGATCGGCTATGCGCACCTCGCGATCCATTTCTTGTCTGTAGCCGATCAAGAAAGGATGTGGTGTCAAACCGGATCAAACCCCGGCACGGCATTGCGAATATTTGTATTCGCAAAATTTTTTGCGCGATTGGCAACACAGTTATTATCTAGATGCTTATTCAAGTAGTTGCTATAGTAGTGAGTTTCCCGTTTTCTCCGTGACGCTCTTTTATTGGAACGACTTTTCAAGAATGGACAAGAATGTAGCCATGTGTGTCTCATCAAAGGTCAGGGTAGGTCTGAGTCTGATGGATTTGGGTCCGCATCCACCAATGTTGAGACCGTTAGAGCGGGCGACCTTGGTCAGGGTGTCTCTCACCTCGGGAGACTCGCAATCCCAAGCAATAAAAGTGCCCTGGCCCTTGCCTCTAAGCTTGGAAATGTACTTTGGATACTTTTTGGACAAGAGCTCAAGCTCCTTGTAGAGCTTGTCACCAACCTGGGCGGTCTTTTCGACCAGTCCCTGGGCCTCAACTTCGTTGAAAATGGCCTTGGCAATAATCAAATGGGCGGGGTCACCGCACCAGGTGTTGAACTGACGGTATGGCTGGGCGGGTTTGAGCTCTGGGTTTGAGAAAAAGTATCCCGCGGCCTGCGCCTTTTTGGAGAATGTCACCATATCCGGTGGAGTAGTCAAATTCCAATGCTCATGTGCCCACATCTTGCCAGTGGCCCCGACACCGGTTTGAACTTCGTCGACAATCATGAGTACGCCGTGCTTCTTTGTAATGTCACGGACACCTTGGAAGAAGTAGGGTGTGGCATGGTTGTCACCACCTTCGGACTGGATCGGCTCAACAATGATCGCAGCAACCGGGTTCTTCCACGTCTTGAGAGTCTCTTCAAACTCAGCCAGGCAGCGGTCCTCCTCGGCGCGGTTCTCAGCAACAAAGTCCTCGAGAGGGTACTGCAGGTCGGGGAATGGGGCGGTGGGCCAGTCAAATGCGGGGATGTCAATCTTGTGGATGTACTTGGAGCGAGTGGTCGACAGGGAGCCAAAAAGACGGCCATGGAATGCCTTCTTAAACGACAAGATGGACATTTCAGGCGAGCCCGGCGCGTGGTTGTCCATGCAGGAGGTCTCTTCCTCCACCGAGAAGCCCGCGCCGTGACGGCCCTTTTCGGCCTGATAAATAAACGCAGCCTTGAACGCGGTCTCATTCGCGTCGGAGCCAGACAGTGCTGTCCACACCTGATCCATGCCCGGCGGAGCATGCTTGATCAGACCCTCGCTGAGAATGTTGTAGTAGTCGGCCGAGGGAAAGTTGCCGGTGGCTGGACGGTTCACCAACGCAGAAATCATTTCTGGCGAGGACGCAGCCTTGATGAGAGCGGGGTTGTTGTAGCCAAGTGCAATTGATGCAATTTGAGCATACACATCGAGCATGGTGTTGCCGTCGACATCCACCAGATAGTTGCCCACAGACTTTTGGTAATCGCAAAAGAAGTAGGCCGAGGACGTGTCAAACACAGAGTCAAGCTCGGTGGTGGCAACCTTGGATTGAGGGCCAGGAATGCTGGAGACAATTGACGGCTCCTTTGGCTCAGTGGGGTAGTAGGCTTGTGCAGCGGTGCTGTAGCAAGCAACGGTTTTTGCAATCGCTGGCGAGCGAACTCGCAGGGATCGTGCCAGAGTACGCGAAACAGAGGACCTGAGCATTACTTGGAGATATGTCAAGATTAAGGAAACAAGAAGGGATGTTCAGACCTATTTATTCGGCCAACATGCGACCACTTGGTCCCGGATAAGCGCGCGGCTAAACGCTGCCCATAAATGGGCTCACACTGCGCTGACGCGCTGCCTGGAGAGTAAAGTGATGAGGGTCGTTTGCCGGCCGCTGCTATCCGATTTTGGCGCTGTCTAGAATCGCTCCAAAACGTCGCTTCAGAATACTGGTGAGTGCTTTGTTTGGCGATTCGACCCTTTGTTTTCGTTTGCTTGCTGTTTTCGGGCACCACCCCACAATTTCGTGCGAGCACTTCCAGCCAATAAGGTTTGGTACCCTCACAGCTGCCAACATGGGCTTCTCAAAAAGGTTTTAATATACATAATGCTAAATTTACAGATTTCACCAAGGCCATGACTCTTTTCTCATCAATGGGTTCCCACTGAGCCGGCGAGCCAGCAACACCTCCGATAACCTGTCCTTTATCCGGCCTTAATTACCAAGATAAGTAACTTTATCAAACACCCCTCCAATGCTCTTTGGCAACAATTCTCTTGATTGTGCCAATAGCGAGACAAAGCATGAACGAGACTAGCAGCTTTGTTGGCAGATTTTTTTCCGCGCAGCTCTAACGTACAATCCAGTCAACTGTACTGAAATTGTAGCCAGTCGAGGTTTAGCCCTCACTTTAACCGCCCATCGCTTAAATTTTCCCTCAATTTAGTACCTCTTTAACCGAAACTACAGGCCGTCGGGTCGTGAAACTGTGCAACGAAAAATAAACACACCTTCTACGAATTGTTCACGGGCTAGTGTAACCACTGGTCTGTCATTGCACAAATGTAAAATAACAGCCGTGATCGGAGGCCAGCAGTGGTTGTAAAGCTCTCGAGATCTCACTTTACAATATAATCAATTTATTGCGGGTTTCATTTTCATCAATTTACCTTGTTCCCGATAGCTAGCCACTAACAGAAACCTTTTTACCGTTACCGTTGGCTTCACCATCGTCATTCGTCCTCTTGCGCTTCAACTTCTTCTCTTGGAACCGAGTAACATAATCTTTGGTGAAAACCTTGATTTTCTTTTTTTTCTCATCTGAAAGGCTATCACTGAGCTTATCAGTGTTACCTCGTTTGATTTCTTTCTCTACCAAGATATTGACAATATCCTTTGCAACATCCTTAATTTCGTCGCGTGTCAGCTCCTTGTTGTGACGAGAAACAACATTTGGAACATATCCCGCCAGCAATTTTCGTAGCTTATGCGCAGCAGGATCTTCCTTTTCACGATGCTCTTTTGCCGATCCATGACTGCTACTCCCTCCTTTGTTTTGCTGCCGTTTCTTTTCCTCTTTCCGAGCGCTTCTCTTTTCTAATCTGGCTTTCTCTTCCGCTTTCAACTTCAATTCAGCTTGCTCTTGTTCACTTTTTAGCCGGTTGGCTTCTTCAATAATTTTTTGTAGCTGAAGATTCTTTGCCAGCAAGTCTGCAGAAGCCTTTTTCTCCTCCTCGACCCGTGATTTATCTTCTTTGAACGAGTCCTCGTCAGGAAATTTCCATGTAGTGATATTTTTTTCTCGATTGTAATAGTATTCACTCCCGTCCGGCGCAGTGGCCTTGAACCATCCTTTTGGCAACTTTCTTTCCTTAGGTTTACGAAACGTTGGGTGTTGTGGGCCTTGAGGTAGCCTTGATCTTAGGTTCTTTATAGTTTCTGTCAGTGCTTCACCTGTTGACAAATCCCCAGAGGGCTTGTCGTTTTTATCTCCAGAGGGCTTGCCGTTTTTATCGTTAGGAGACTCAGATGCTTGCTTGGAGTCATTCTCCTCAGATTTAGCTCGTCGTGGAATACGATACGCCATCTCCAAGTTGCTCCATTCCTGCAGCAAATTCCGTGCCAATTCTCGGCATTTCTCGCTCTGTGACGTTTCTGATAACGACTGGACGGTGCTCTCAATCTTCGACGACGAGATTTTGTTCTTGGTGAGACGTGGCCATTGAAGCATAATCTCCATTATTAGCAAACAAAATTCGGAATTGTCGTGGTATTGGACGAGCAGCTTGCTAAAAATTTCATATCCATGCATACGAATAACTTCAAGACCAACAGCTTTGTCTTGCGAGCATTTAATTCGCTGTAATAACTTCTTAACCAACCATGACTCCGTGCTTTGCACAAGCGCCGCCATGAGTTTGGACACCTCCGAGGGATCGATTTCCTTGACTGGCAATTGTGCCAGTAGCGACTCGTCCAACTGTTTCGACTTTTTGCCCGCAGAATCTTTGGCAGTGCCGGCAAGCGAAGCCTTGAAAAACCGTTCCTCGTCCTCATCACTGAGTGACAATGCATCTATCACACTTTGTGGCAGCCTATTAGATTGCGTTTGAGTTTTGCCACCCAATACTCCAATACAGTTGGGCTCACCACAATAACAGGACTGTGGGTTGGAGCCGTAGCGGTCAACATTATAATCAAAAGTCACCTCTTCTCCGCTTGTAATCGTTCGCTTAGCAAAAATTCCCATTCTTAGTTTAGAGCCGACCATCCATTTGTCGACGTATGCATTTGGGCTACAAGAATGGTTGCAGAATCGTGCGAATCCTCCCTTGACGGTCGCATCTATGAATTCACCCGACCGTAGCATCATAAAGTAAAAATGCTGGCGCTTGTCAATCTCCACATACTGCCGCATCCGCTTGCGAAACCTTCCTTCGTCAATCACCTCGCCTATGTATTCAATGATAAAAGAATCGGCCGGGATGTCTTGCTGGGCACGTATTCCATAGCCCTTTTTCTCGGTGCGAATCACATCCAGCTTAGCATACTCTTTGCGCTGAAACCTTTGATTTTGACAGTTGTCACCGCACCCACAGTGATCGTTAACACACTCAATACTTGTCAGCCTGTTGATACAGTCCGAGTGCTCGTCACATGCCAGGTTCTTTTCAGTGCCGTTCTTTTGCACTTTGATATTAGGCCGACAATCACAGGTCATGATTTCCAGCTGGCCGGATGAACCGAGCGACTTATTTAGAAAGTGGCTTTCTCCTATCAATGTGAACTCCTTAGTGGCATCTGACGTTACATCTGGCAAGTCAAGAAAAGTAGCTGGCGTGTTGGAGGCGGTGGATACCGGCGTCGCGCTCGAAGGTATCGCAGTATCAACTGTTGCAGTCATTTTGCCAGGCTCCTGCGGGCTTCTATTTGTCTGTTTTTTACTTCGTTAAAAACGTGGTTGTATCGTGGATTTGTTTGTGTGTGGGTGAAAATTCGGTTGTCACAACCGGCTGGAGAACAAAGTGGAGTGGACTCGCATGAATTTGAGCAACTCCAAATAGATAGTTGGGTTATATGAAACTTTATGGGTATTAATAAAAGTCATGGTCTCTCTATAAATAAACCATTTAATGTCTATGGGCACACCTCCTCCTCAATCCACTCGGACTCCTTCCTCGCAAACAGCGTCCTCCTCTGAGTTAGCAGATTGACCAAATCCACGCTGTCAGCAATCATGTAGACCACCATAAAGTTGTCCAACCCGGAGTCCTCGCCTGCCCCGTCGACCCCACGCTCAATGGAATCAATCAGTTGCTGAGCGTCATCCGAGATGGGGCTCTTTGGTGCGGGTTTGCGAAACTGGGCCTTCATTTCTCTCGACATTAATTCCCAGACTCGAGAAAACTCTTTAGGCCAGTCCGATTCTGCTACGGTGCTAGTGTTTGGTATGCTGGTTGGAACCTGTGACCGCGACAGAAGCGAGGCTCTTCCAGAGATGCGAAATTGCATTCTTGGCTCGGGAAAGTAGAAGCACGCTTCGTAGTGATCGTTTTCCTTCAGCTGGTGCACCTTGTCCATTCGAGAATCGGTTGAAAATGCGAGCACGTTTGATGACTTGTCGTTGAACAGCCACGTTCTCATCACGCAAGTCCTTGCTTGCGGTCGGCCATCTTTAGTGACGGTTGCAAACGTAAAGGTGTGAGGGGGCTTGGCCTGAGCGAGGCAGCTATCGAGTAGAGGCACCCAGGGGGCAATGGGAGGCATGGCGGTCAGGAAAGTGGAGTATGAAGATTACAAGTTGCAGCGCTAGACGACTGGGCTGCGACAGCTATGCAAGAGATTCAGCGAGGGAGATACAAACAAGCAGCGCAAACAGCTTATATTATGGCCCAGTGACAAAGGGACGTAAAATGACAAGCAGTAAGGCAGAAGGGAAGATGCGACAGAGCAAGTATGAACTGGCGGAAAGGAAGGTAGGAGGAGTGTAGAGGTTATGACGGATGGAGTACCGGGCAAACCGGGCAACCCCAAGAAAAGTGAAAATACAGGGCAGCCGATGGGGCGAGAAGAGGTCTGAAAAATTAAAAATTAGCCAAAGTTGGTGTGCAATGCGAGCGGGTCCGGACGTTATCCACAAACAGCCATGTTGTCTGTCCAAATCACTTGATGTCTTAGTTGCTATATTCAGTTAAATATTTACAAGAAAAAAAAATATATCAATATTGTGGTGTCAGTCTCGTATAGAGTTTCATTGCAACTGTGGACCCATTGACTGATTTGGACTCATTAGGCAATCACCGCAGGGCATCAGGGCAGTAGCGCCAGTCTAGACTGAGCGCGCGCAAAAAAGCCCTGCGCTGTGACAGGATGCCGTCCGGGAGCGTTGGTACACATGACAAAACGCAGAGCTAGCGCACCACCCCCTCCGTGAGCCGTTCCGAGAAACAGTTCTGGCCAGCCTGGTTTTTTAACTGTGTGACGGATCCGTCATCGTGTGTGAAAACTACAAGCCCGTTTTGCAGGCTCAGGCCGGGCTGGATTTTTTTCCACACCGAGGGCTTGACGGTGGTGGCCGCGGCGCTCCCGGGGCTGTCAGAATTGTCCGTGCTACTTGCAAAACTATAAACATCGCCTGGCGCGGAGTCGGAGGCCGGAGAGATGAGGTCGACGACCCCGCCGTTTTCTGCCGCGAGGACCATTGCCTCCGAGACGATGCCTCGCAATTTTGAGGGCTTCAAATTGTTGACCAGCATCACATGTCTGTTGAGCAGCTGCTCGGAGGAATAGTGGTAGACGAGGCCCGAGCACACCGTCCTGGGGGCCTGACTGGTTCCCACATTGACAGTGCTCACGTAGAGCGAGTCTGCCTCCGGGTGTTTTACTACCTTGGAGATCTGTCCGACCACGAAGGAGACTCTGTTTGGATTAGCAAATAGCAATTTTGTCAGTTTCATTGGTGCTGCGAGCCTGTGGCCGGCGTGCTTGTGGATGGCAGTGGGATGCCGCTGCCGCGCCGCAGGCCGTTGGGGGGAGCTCCTTCCGAGAGGAGCCAGACGAAACGCCCAGCTGTCGCCAAGCGCTGTGACAGGAGGAAGTTTGACCGAGTTGGAGCAAGGTGCTGCGTCACGGGCACACGAGTGCCGCTCCGTAGCAGCAGTTTTGCTCCAACTTTTTCAGACGAGCCGATGGCTGCCCGTAGTGCCGTCCCAATGGGGAATTAGGTGACACAGCGCACTACCCCGGTTTCCACCTCTGCCCACAGCCTGCTGAGCTGAGCGACATGTGCCGCGCCTGCCGCCGCCAGCAGGAACCAGCAGACGCAAGGTGACACCGCGAGCGGCACGCACTAGCCGGAAAAACACAGCAGCGGAATTGTTTGCACAGAGCGCAAAGCCCTGGGCAGCAAAATCCCACAACCTTTTCCCTTTCGCATCCTCCATCTGCTTATCGCTTCGTATTTGACCCTCATCCAGTGTCTCACCTGTGAGACAGGCACCACCTCAGGCAAGCGACCCACCTCCCAACATCGGCTGCCTCGTTTGGGCTTATCGTCCACTGGCAACCTTTGCATTTGACAATTTGCAAACCATAAATAAAAGCGCTTGCAAAGCATCTCTGTGAAGCAACTGCGGTACCTGCACTTGAGCACACCGTCCACCATGCTGGGCCGACTATTCACCGGGCCCAAGGACGCCGCAGACAGCGACCGCGACGACCTGCCCGACGCGCAGGACCAATCGCACGAAGAGACAGAGTCAAAGAGGCTTCTGTATGGAACTCTGCCGCTTGACAACAGCCTCAGCACCACGACCAGCGGCATCCGCGTCCTGGTGCTGGCCCCAGACCACATTTTGTTTGACTCGGAGAGCGCTTGCGAACCAGAGCAGCAGCCCCCCGCCAGACCGGCCTGCCTGCGACGAGACTCCGCGTACGCCAGAAGCCCGCACGCCGCCGGCCCGTCAGCGGTGGAGGGCATCCACATGAACGAGCTGCGCGAGATGGCGTTTGGCGCAGCGCCCGTCAGGTTTACAAACACAATCACAAAGCTGCATTCGGTCAGCGACAAGTCCGGCCGCGCCAAGGTCGTGCTGACACGGCTCTTCAAGGTGTCCGCCGACACGTCCATGAAGGCCCTCCAGGGGTTCCCGACCCGGCGCGGGTCGCTGCGGCGAGGCGAGCTCGACACCGAGCCCTTCTTCCCCGACATGGACATGCCGGCCGCCGGCCCCGCCGCCAGCGCGACACCGGCCGTCTCGAGCTGGAACCCGCAGCTCACAACAAAGGCCGCTGTGCCCGCGGTGGACAGCGCGCGCAAGGGCGCGTCGTTCCGGTGCGCGCTCTGCGTCGTGCTGACCCCGCCGGAGCCCGCGCCGGACATTGTGCACCAGCACTGGGAGGAAATCTCGTACGCTACAAGCGAGCTCCAGTCGCTGGTGCTCAGCAAACTTGTCGCCATCCAGAGCTCGCTGCTCGAAATCACCAACGACTCGTCCGCCCCGCTGCGCCCGTCGTTTTTCATCCAGACCCAAATGGCCCTCTCGCACGACCCAGACCTCAACACCATGGTGCGCAACTACCGGCACCGTCTGTCCTTTGCACAGGTCATCCCCAGGGTCCTCTGTGGCCAGTCTGACTGGGACCAGCTGCGCGTGCTGCTAAGGTCGTTTGGCGACAATTTTTCTAGCGACCTGTTTCTAGCTACAGCGCTCACCCTGTTTATACGCACGAACCAGCACTTGTGCTCGTCCGTTGCCGCACAGTCCATCCTCGGCAACCCGCCAACCAGAGTCGTCGTCATCTCCTCCAACCCCGTGGTGGCTCGCCACTTCATTGCCATACTCGCTTCCCTCATCCCGTCACCGCTGCCAGAGAACGTTTTGCATTTAATGTCGGAGGAAAATTCATTGTCCGTTGCAAGCTCGCAGGTTCTCATGCCCTCCGATTCCAACACGAGCGCCGACACTGTGAGCGACCATATTTTCGACGTCGCTAGCGACCAGTTTGGCAGCTTCTACGGCAATGAGAGCTTTGAACCCACCTGCTCGGCCCGAGGATGGGAGATTCCAAACACCCAGGCCGGCCAGCTCAGCAAGTCCCGGTCGGTGTTTTTCAAGCCATACAAGGTGAAGCCGCCGTCGTTTTCCTCGTCAATCTCCTCAGCGCAGTCAAGCTTGTCGGGAATATCAGGACTGTCACTATCCCGCTCAAACTCCCGCTTTGATTTGCAGTCTGCTGTCGGTTCCTTGCGGCGCTCCTTCACCTCGGCGTCCCTGTCGTCGCTGGTAGGCTTCATTCACTCGCCGGAAGAGTACGAGACACCTCCGAGCGACGCGTCCCTGTCATACGATGCTCCGTATCCGTTTGTTGAAAGCTGGAGCCGAAGTGCAAACTGTGCCAGCGGGCTGAGGAGGAATGCCACCACGGTGTTTCCTAGAGAGTACAAAAGCAGCAAAAAGGATGTCCTGTACATGTCCACGCGACCTGTTTATCACGAGAGTAAGCAGTTTGAAAACGTTCTTGACATGGAGGTGGAGCTTGACGCTGCAGATGTTGGTCACATTGAGGACCTCCCGGTAATACTGCCACCAATTGTAGGACACATTCGAGAATTTCATCCTGAATTCGCTCTGCAGGCCGTGCCTTACTCTCCAGACCTTGAGCACAGAATCGAACACACAATGAAGAGAGATGCATCTGTCGTTGGCGTTCCAAAGTGGGTCAAAACCGATACTAAACCGCAGCCGGACACTGCTGATAAAGGTCCTTCTGGGCCTGTCGAGCAATTAATGTCCCGCTGCTTGACTTTAAATCTCAAAAAACGCGAGGTTTGTGACATCAAGCTGTTGCGCACCTGTACAACGGAGGGATGCAAGCAAAAGTCTGAACGACGCATCCTGTTTTGTAATGGAAAAACCTATGTCGGCGATTCCCTTCTGCAGTCGATAGTCCATGTCGCAGATACACTGTCAGCAGCAATCAACGACTCTGAGTTTTTAGCTTCCAGTTTCCGAAGCAAGTTTCAACTTTTGGCTTAGCGCGCATATGCGCCATTGTTTCAACCTATTTATTCTATATTTATTCTATTTATTAGAGCCCTCGTTTAATTCAACATCAATAAATAATTACAATCTAGTCTGTTTCTCCAAAGTTGTTGATAGCTTTTCTTTTAACTCACAAAGAAATGCCATAACCATTGTCATTTCATCCGCTGGCGATTGAAGTTCGCGCCAAACAGAGGAGGCAGCTAGAATTACTGCCAGCACAATTGCTGCCCCACCAACGTGCCAGCCTGTCAAAAAGATTGCACAGCAACACGAGCAGTGGACGACGAGGCTCGACCGCTTGTGCCAGAGACACGAGCCAGCCTGGACGCGCCGGTAGCGCTTGGACCACTGCTGTCGCCTGACGGCTTTGCTAAACCCGCAGATTTTTTGGTGAGATAGTTGATCTCCTCTAGTGCAACAGACAGTTGCTCCATAATCTGAATATTCAGTTTTTTCTGCTTCTCGAGCTCAATATCGGTGGAATGGTCTTCTTTCAGCGACAGACTAAGAAACTCAATTTCTTCATCCTTCTTGCGCAGCTGCTGCAGCAAGAATCTTACTTGATCGCTTTCAGAGTCGTTGCCGCTGTTTGCAAAACCTGCAAACCCCTTTTGAGCTCCATACGAGGCCTTCAGACTGACAAAGTCCTTGCCCTGTTCGAATAGCCTTTCTTTCAGCTCTGCAATCTCTCGTTCCAGCGTGCTGTTCATTTGCGCCAGCTCCGTGATACACATGGCGCTTTCCTCACTCTCTGTTTCCCGCAGCTCCCGCTCACTCTTTAAGCTAGTCTGGAGGTGTTCAATGGTTTCTTCAAAGCCCTTGACCATGGATTCTACCGAAAGAGACACACCTCGTGTGCGCTCCAGCATCTCATCGCCAGATTCGCGAAAAAAACTCAGCTCGTTAACGGGGGAGTCAAGGGCTCGCGAAGTTGGGGAAGATACTGGCGACGATCCAAACAGTTTGGGGGACTCGTCCGGCAAAAAGGAGCTCGTGGGGCTTATCGGTACCAGGGTGGAAGTTGAGTCGTTCATGAATTCGCTTGTATCGCTTAGCCGTGGCCCTGAATTTCCCTTGCTCCTCCAAAACTCGAGCTCCTTTGTGAGCATTTTGACCTTGCGCTCCAAGTCAGCCTGCGACTCGCGCGCAATGATCTGCGGTGTGGAGGTGATTGACCGGGCGCGGAACGCATACGACAGGGTGTTGTTTGTTTCTGTTTGCGAGGAGCTCTCAGTTGGCACACACGCAATCAGGTAGGTGTACGCGTTTCCGCCGAGCGAGTCCTGCAAGATGCGGGTCAGCTTTGAGTCCCGGTACGAGACGTGGACCGGGGTTGGCGACGCCAGCTGGGTGATGACCTTTCCTAGAGCCGTGAGCCCCGAGTTTATGGATATCCCCTCCTTTGCCCGGTTGTCAGACGAGTCGCGCGAGCCGGTTGCGGCCTTCATGCGCTCTGAGCCGGCGAGATCCACCAGGTTGAACTTGCTGGTCACGAGCGCCCCGCCGGCCTCGATTTCCCGCGTGAGATGGAGCGAGCAAACGGCGTGCGAGCGCGAGCTCTTGTCGTTGATGTCTGTGGAGTTTGTCTGGCGCTGGCGCGAGCCGGCGCGCAGCATGTCGAGGGCCTGCGCAAACGACGTGAGCGGCACCTGCCTGAGCCCCACAATGTGGATGCCGCTGCCGTCCTCGCGCACCGTGATCTGCGCGTGCGACGACGGGCTCAGCAGGTCGGAAAACTGCTCCTTGTAAATCTCAACAAACGACATGGAGAGCTCGCCCGCGCCCAGCCCGTGCTCAAACAGCTTCGAGAGCACACGCGGGATGATGCCGCTGTGCTCGTTCAGCGCGCTCGCGTCTGTGCCCATGGTGTACGTCTTGCCCGAGCCCGACTGGCCGTAGGCCATCACGCAGACGTTGAAACCGGCCAGAAAGCGCTGCAGGCCCGGCTCCACGTAGTCAAACACACCCTGCTGCGTGGTGGTATCGTCAAATATCTTGTCAAACACATATTTGCGCTTCTGGAGGTTGGTTTGCAAAACGGTGACCGACGTGTCTGTGCAGTCCGCAATGGCGGACTCGCCGACGGAGTTGCGCTGGCGCGGCTTGATGCGCACCGCGACCTGCACGGAAACGTTGCAAGATGCACTCTGCGACCGTTTCACTGCGCTTGGTGATCCGAGCGTGGATCGGCTCGAGGCCGTGGACGACACGGAGCCGGTGCGCGATACGCTGTAGGGGTGCTGCGCGGGGAACGACGCGACAGGAGTCACGGGGGCCGGCAGTGGCATTGCGTGTAACTACAGCGCGATACGGAGGACGTTATATAAGTGACAGGACAGAGGCTCAGCGAGTTACGTCCAAAGATATGTAATGCAGTCACGTGAATTTTTTGTAAGGGGCTCAATCTATCAGGGGGCAGCTTAATATGAAATTGCTTTAAAGTGAAACAATTATGGCTATCGTGAGTCAGGTGGAGACTTTTCAGAGGCGCGCTCGCCCCAAATGGCACTCATTTGCGCTGGCCCTTTTCCCAAAGAGATGACCCAGGTGGCAGTTGTCTTGCAATCAGGTGAGAGCGCAACCGTGTAAAGTTGCCAAACGCAGCCAGAGCGATGGCAAAAGCGATGGCAAAAGCGCCAGCGAGCAGCAGCGTTACTGGCAGCTTACCGCAACAGCTGTGAAGCTGGAGCCTACAGCAGGTGACAACATCACGTGATATTTGGAGACACCTGCCACGCTTGCAGATTGCAACTGCCAGACTGTTTTGCAAGATGGAGCAGCTCAGTAACGACGACGTGGTCACTATCTTTGCCGACCCGGACCTGGTGCCGCATTCTTATATTGACAACGACTTTCCACGGCTCGAGAACATGGGCCAGCTGGGCTCTGTCAGCTCAAAGAGCGTGGCTCTGCTGTCGCAACTAGACGCGCATGTACAAACGCTCACCTGGCAAGTGGAGGCGCACATTGCGGATCTCGTGAGCGCGTCATCCAAGCTGGAGTTCCAGATGGAATTGCTTCAGTCCGACGTCTTGACGTTGAGCGACGACTTGGCGCACAAGACTGCACCAAAGTTGCAAGAAATTCTGGCCAGCGAGTCGCCCTCGGCTAAGGACTTGCAGGACCTGGCGCTGATGCGGAATCGCATAAACTTGGTCTCGCAGACGCTGGAGCGGGCTGAGCAGTTTAACGAGTCGCAAATCACAAATTCCGTGCTCAAGCTGGTCAACAAGGGCCAGTTCGAAGAGGCGTTGGCCGAAATCGCCGAAGCTGCTCACCTTTGCAAAGTGTGGGAAGGGACAGCGGCTTATGCGTCCAAGCTCAAGTTTATTGCTTCGCTGAAAAAGAGGGTCGAGGTCGTGATGGAGGCCGAGTCGGGCAGCTCCGCCACGGTGACGCCGTCCTTGTCGCGAACTAACTCGCCTGCTCTCAAAGGTGATTCGTACTATGGGTTTTTGAAAAAAATCACCGGGGGTGGACAGAAGGGTTGAGATGTGGGAAACTGACTGCAACACTGGATTGATTAAGCTTACATATGCGGTTGGCTTGACGCACTACCTGTTGGAAACTGACTGCAACACAAGGGGGACTGGATTGATTAAGCTTACATATGCTTGGACTTGACGCCCTACCTGTTGGAAACAGACTACAACACTGGATTGATTAAGCTTACATATGCGGTTGGACTTGACGCACTACCTGCTGGGTCCATGTATTGGCTGTCTACAACTGGCTCAAACCCGGGTTCTGCATCTTTGCATATCTAGCAGGGTCTCAAACGTTCCTCAGCTTGTGCACTGGGATCGGCTCACTCTTTACGCATGTAACTGAAATGCAAAAGTTGTTCTATTCGCAAAGCTGTTCTATTCGCAAAGCTGTTCTATTCGCAAAGCTATTCGCAAAGCTATTCGCAAAGCTATTCGCAAAGCTATTCACAAAGCTATTCGCAGAGCTATTCGCAAAGCTTTCGCAGAGCTATTCGCAAAGCTTTCGCAAAACTATTCCGAGTTGAGAATCATTGCTCTTTCCTTTTCATCATAAATATTGGCACCGATCTTGAGCGCATCGATAATCAGTGGCAGGGATTTGTCCCCGAAATCTTTCGACTGGCGAAGAGCATTCAGGTCTTCTCCGAGCTGTTGCGTGACATATCGCTGATAAAAGGCCTGGAATTCTGCATCTGTGAAGCTTGAAAAGCGCTCCAGGTCTTTTTTCTGCTCGTACTGTTCGTCGAGCTGTGCAGACTCGTCCTGGATATGGACGGCCGGCAGATGCATGTTGAGCATTTCAAACTTGTGAGTTTGCTTTTGTGGCTCACTTTGAGACTGTGGAGTGAACGACTCGCCATCGCTGGAGTCGTCAGAGTCGGACGAGAAGTCCTGGGTTCTCGACTTTTTCTTTCTTCTTTTCTTGTCTGGTGCCATGCTGACAGGTGGTGAAATTATTTTTATGCAGGCGGATCAAAACAGTTGCGCAAATGTGTCCCAGGCCATCGCTGTGGCACTTTCTCAAAAAAGAGATGAGCCACTACAGTTATATAGATTAGAGAGCCGCCTTGACCAAGTCTTGCGCTTTCTAGTGAATACTACTTTACTGCAGATACTTTGCGTACAAAACATTAATTTACTCAATTGGGAAATTTCGGCCCGTGGCGCGTATAAAAGTCAGCACTGTGCCATCTGACTCTGTACAAGTTGCGATGAGTGATGCAGAAAGGGAATCGAGCGAGCCGTCTCCGGCGTCTGCGGTCGATGACAAAACACCGACAGCTGCGAACAACGACGACGAGGAAGTCATGCTGACGGAAGAGGAGTATCTAGCACAGGCCAAGAAGGAATTTGCCGTGAAGGAGTACAGCAAGGCTGTGGAAAGCTTTGCAATGGCGTGCCAGCTCCACGCCGAGGAGCACGGCGAAGACGACCCGTACCTGCTCTCGCTCTACGGGTCGGCGCTGTTCAACATGGCTGTGCAGAACAGCAACGTGCTCGGCGACGCACCTGAAAAGCAGCAGCGCGAGATGCTGGATGCACACGCGAGCAAGGATGCCGCCGCGGGGACGTTTGAGTTTGCCGAGACGGTGCCGGTGGAGGAGGGCGAGGAGCCGGCAGCGGCGGAGGAGGAGGAGCAGCAGGACGACATGGAGGCTGCGTGGGAAGTGATGGATCTCGCACGCACGCTGTACGCGAAGCGCGAGCAGACGGCCGAGGTGAAGGAGCGGCTCATTGCGGTGTACGATGTGCTGGGCGAGATCTCGCTGGAGTCTGCGAACTTCCAGCAGGCGGTGGACGACCTGGAGAAGTGCGCTGCGCTGACGGTGGAGGTGCGCGGGCCGGAGCACGTGTCGGAGTGCTACTACAAGCTGTCGCTGGCGTACGAGTACGTGGGCCAGCCGTCGTCGCTGAAGAAGAGCATTGCGTGCCTGCAGAAGGCGATTGACATTGTGGCGCGCAAGAAGGGCCACGACGCCGAGGTGCTGCAGGAGCTCGAGACGCGGATGGAGGAGCTGAACGAGAATCTGCAGGAGGTGGAGAAGAGCAAGCGCGAGGCCATTGCGGGCATTCTGGGCTCGGTGGCCTCGGGCACGGTGGAGGCCACGCCGGCGAACGACATTAGCGGGCTGGTGAGGAAGCGCAAGAGCCGGCCCGGTGCCGACGGCGGCGCCGACGGCGACACCAAGAAGCCCAAAGAGGACTCTTCGTAGCTGTGTATTTAATGTAACTGTGTGGGCGCTAGCTGCCAGCGCGCTCAGCGCGCTCGCCGGCGCTGCATATTCGTACCTTAGCTTATCCCTTGATCCCGAGGCCGGAAATGTATGCTCGGCAGGCACAGGACGGGGGCGCCCAGCGGGAGTAATGCGCAGCGCTTTGAAACTGTAGTAGTGAGAGCACACTGAAAATGGCGGCCAGCGGCGCGCCGGTGCTCTATCACTGCCAGCGCGCTGCTCGGCAAGCCCTCCGCCAGGCACTCCGCCCTGTGGAGACCCACTGCGCTGCCCACCACCTTTGTCCCAGTCAGCCCGCAACGAGTGTCGAGGCCCCCTGAAGCAGCCCTGCCGCGTGGCTCACATGTTGCAGACCAAGCGCTACCCTCTTTCTCCACACCAACAGCGCGAAGCTTTGCGAATTACAAAAATCACGGAAACCGAGTCATGACGTCAGGTAAGTACTCGCAAAGCACGTTGCAAAACACACGTTGCACGAGTTGCAAAACACGTTGCACGTTGCAAAACACGTTGCACGTTGCCAAACACGTTGCACATTGCAAAACACGTTGCACAAGCTGAACGCAAAACTAACCCAGACTCTCGAGAATACGCGGAGGCCCCGTCCATTGCGCCGATCGCCGCGCAGACCAACGACATTGGCCGCTCGGTGCTGTCGACCAAGGCGCTGAACGAGCAGAACGTCATTCGCCGGAAACTCAACTCGTACGTGGGTTTTGCAAACCTGCCGACGCAGTGGCACAAAAAGTCCGTCAAGAAGGGCTTCAACCTGAACGTGATGGTGGTGGGCGAGACCGGCCTCGGCAAGTCGACGCTCATCAACACGCTCTTCAACTCGTCGTTTGCCGACGAGCGCGAGCACACCGCCGAGGGCGGGCTCGTCATCCCGCAGACGGTGCGCATCCACAAGGAGACCAAGGTGCTGAGCGAGAACGGCGTGCGGCTGCAGCTCTCGGTCATTGACACGCCGGGCTTTGGCGACTTTGTCAACAATGCGCAGGCGTGGGAGCCCATCGTCAAGGACATTGAGAGCCGCTTCGACTCGTACCTCGAGATGGAGACCAAGATCAACCGCACACACATTGACGACGAGCGCATCCACGCGTGCATATATTTTATTCAGCCCACCGGCCACTCGCTCAAGCCGCTCGACATTGTCGTGATGAAGAGCCTGCACGAGAAGGTCAACCTCATCCCCGTCATTGCCAAGTCCGACACCATGACCGAGG
Source organism: Limtongella incommunis (assembly GCA_003706695.3). Classification (NCBI taxonomy): domain Eukaryota; kingdom Fungi; phylum Ascomycota; class Dipodascomycetes; order Dipodascales; family Trichomonascaceae; genus Limtongella; species Limtongella incommunis. The sequence continues at coordinate 266,133 of PPME03000006.1, forward strand.
AGGAGGTGCAGCTCTTCAAGCGCCGCATCCTCGCCGACATTGCCGCGCAAAAGATCTCCATCTTCCGGCCGCCCAAGTACGACAACGACGACGAGGAAACGCTGCTCGAGCAGGACGAAATCATGAGCGCCGTGCCGTTCGCCGTCGTCGGCTCCACCGAGACCGTCGCCACCCCGGACGGCAGACAGGTCCGCGGCCGCTCGTACCCGTGGGGCGTCATTGAGGTCGACAACGAGGAGCACTGCGACTTTGTCAAGCTCAGGCAGCTGCTCATCCGCAACTACCTCGAAGAGCTCCGCGAAAAGACCGCCAACGTGCTCTACGAAAACTACCGCTCGGAAAAGCTCACCGACATGGGCATCCAGCAGGACGACACCGTCTTCCGCGAGGTCAACCCTGCCATGCGCCAGGAAGAGGAGCGGGCGCAGCACGACTCGCGCCTCGCCAAGATGGAAAACGACATGAAGGCCGTGTTCCAGCAAAAGGTGCAAGAAAAGGAAGAGAAGCTCAAAAAGTCCGAGGCCGAGCTCTTTGCCCGCCACAGACAAATGAAGGAGGAGCTCAACAAGCAGCGCGAAAAGCTCGAGGAAAAGAAGGCCGCGCTCGAAGCGCATCGTGTCGGCCAGGAGGAAAAGAAAGCACGAAAGGGGTTCAGTTTAGGGCGTTAATTTAAATATTTGTAGTTGCCTCCAGGCAAAGTTTAATGTATATTGATGTGTTTACTTGCATGTGACTGCCCCCCGGCCCCTCGTCGCCGGCCGCCAGCGCCCTGCCAGCTTCAGCTCGCACGACAATCAGCTCACACGACGATCTGCTCCAGAAGGCGCTTGTTTCGTCTTCAAAGCAGCGATTGGCGTCGAGCCGGCTCTGCCATTCCTGAGCTCTGTACATCTGCAGGCCCAACGGCCTGCGCGCATCGCACCGAATGTAGCCGTGGCAAAAGAAAATCGCCAAGCTCGCTGGAAGTTAACAGCGCAGATCGCCGACATTGGTCTCAGGGCTCTGCAAATTTTACTATTCATTAAGCGGTATACGCCTCAGCTTCCCCAAGAGGAAGTTCTAACAGCGCATATTAAAATTTTAACGAATGTTGCACGTGTCATGCGCGCGGAGATGTAATTCTAATTTCTCACAAAGCGGCCGGTCTGGACACCTCCACCCGACGAAGAAGGGTGCTACGGGCTGTTGGCAAGGAGATTAGTAATTCTCATTAGTAATTGACCTTTACAAAACAATAGCAGCTCCTTAGGAAGCTTGCAAATAGATGCCTCGAGTCGTCAAAACCTTCTTTTGACGGCTATCTTCCGACGTATAGAATTGAGATGCTCTGCATATGCAAAAAAATTCTTCTCCTTATCATCGGGCACTGGCGCTGCCAACGACTATCCAACAATAGATAAGCGGAACGAGACCGCTTGGTCATGGATTAGTCAGTTGGATAGCGACTGCGTGTTTCAGCAAAAATTTATGATATCAATAAACCTCATTGGAGTCTCGCTCTGGGTTGCCATGAGACATTTCTAAGCCTCAGTTACGTCACAGTTGCGCGGAGTGACATATTTGCAATGGAAGCGTTGCTAAATACTTCCAACAAGGCTTTATGGAAATAGCCAGATCTGACGCTCAGCGTCAAAGGCGTTTGTTTAACTTTATCCACCTTGCTTCCATCGAGCATGAAGCTCATACATCGTAGCTGTGGCATAGTAAACTTGCTAACCGGTCCGGAAAAATGCCTCAAAAAGGTTTTCAAAGTAACTGAATTCAGAGTAACTGCATTGCTTTCCCTTTTAGCTTCACTAAGCTAATACCTTTGTAATACTATCATATCCTCACTGCAATGCATGTGAATTTTAACCACTGCGATCCTTCTCTCTTTGTACAGTTCAAAAGCAATTTTCAAGTCTGGAACTATTATACATGCGTCATTGCAAACCATCTATAGCTGTCACCATGTCTGTTCTTTCAAATGCTGGATTATTATTCTTTGATTATACGACATAAAATATGGTTTTTATCAAAGAATTTTCCAATATCCTCTACACATTTGAAAAAAAAGACCATTATGCTGTCTACCGTAAAATTATTGTCCTATACGACAAGTCGTTGCAAGCAATATACCAACTGTGATGTCCTGCATTAATGTATGTACTGCAAGCGCAATGACATCACTTCTCCGGAACTACAGCTGTTAAACACTGTCAAGTATAGGTACAGAGCGTTCGAAAAGCACAAACTAATTATCCGATTGACACTTTGTATCCTGGTTTTTTGCATGCGATTTATCCACTAAGTCGCCCTCGAGCATAAATCTCAAATAGGAAGGTTTGTTACTTATTCTTTCCTATTTTAGAAGCTTGAGTATCATGTTACCGCATCGCATCCACTCAATGATTTATAGGCTTAGGAAGAATTTTTCATCTATACGTCCAATGTATATGGACTTTCATTGTAGATAGCGACTTGTTTGTAGCGACAATCCCTAGTTAGGAAGTTTCGCCTTTACTCTTTGCCGATTGATGGCCTAGAATACCTGGTTACAGTGTCCACATGATGTAGTGCTTGGATGAAAGATTTGGCGTCAAGTAAAGTTGAGCATGTGAACTTTTCGCTTCACATGAGGGCAACATGCCCTAGTCAATCGTAATATATAACGCAAAGCTGGCTGATATGCGCGTATCCATATTGCAGCCCAAAAGCTCTTTATACAATAATGCATTTCAATACAAAGACATTGTTTTTGTTTAACTTTATACTGAGTTTCGTCGCCTCAGAGTACCAAGATCCAGATCTCCACAGAACTGTTTGGGTCACTGTTACCGGTGATGGTAAGTTGTGCTCTGCTGAAACACAGCTGACATTTGTTGCCACGGCAACAGCAAGTCTGCTTTCTTCAACATCAAAGATATCCAATACTTTTGTGCCCGAGGTCGCATCCGATTCTGTTCACCAAGACCCGACGACATCACCGACTCCAAGTTGGGTCTCTCTTAAAACATCTGGTTGGAGTGGAACCCAGATTGATATTGAGTCTTCATTTCAGTTATATTCTGTGGATGCTACTAAATCTACTCCTGTGAACATTGTCACCTCAAAAGTAACAGTCTCAACTCCGGTGAATACCGCAATCTCTGTTCCAGTTGTTGAAGCGAGTGGCCTCTCTATCCAGCCTGAAACTGATAATAGATTTTCCAATATCACTCAAAGCGAAAAAACAACCTCATATGGTGCAAAACCTTCTGCTAAAGGTGATGAACAGATATTTAGCACCTTAGCTCCAACGGCAGATACAACTCTTACCGTTGCTTCAAGCTCTGCAAATTATATTGGTAGCCTTGCCACGATTTCAGTAGACTCTAATCACTCTGAAAAAGGGCAGACAGTCATCACTTACACTGTTGAGTCTCTTTTTGTGACTGCCTTGACGACATTGTCCACTTCTTTCTACAGCCGTGAGATTTCATCTACGCTCATCTCAGGGCAGTCCACAATTACAACCAAAATTCCTACCTTTATAGAAACTGTTGTTCCCGTAACAATAAGTGAAACTATAACAACCACTGTGAACTCCACAGCTCATTATTCAGCTGAGGCCACCTTGACTGAACAAAACGGTGCAACTTTCACGCCGTATCTCCCCTCCGCCACGCAGGTCGACTCGGATTCTTTCAGCACAAAGACCAGTAGCTCTGCGAATCAGCCTTTTCAGAATAGCGCAGCAACAGACATTTCTTTTCCACCACGCTCATCCAAAACAACCGTCATCACTTCAGCCGTCACGCTATCGACCTTGTCTCCAATTGCCTCAAAAGATGAAAACCTCACTAAGCCTGTCAATTCAGATCCCTCTTCACACTCCGTTCACCTTCCATTTAGAGCTAACTCTCGACTTCTCCCCATTCATTTACAATCTGATACCCCAGTCAACTTCAATTCAACATTGTCTGGCGCTACTGACTTCAATCCCTCATCGCACACAGCAACTCCACAACCAACTACATCTTCAGCAGAGCGTGCCACAACGATCAGTAGCTCTGCAGACCAGTATTTTCAAAAAAGTGCAGCAACAGACTTTTCTTCTCCAACACACTCGTCTAAAACAACCGTCATCACTTCAGCCGTCACGCTATCGACCTTGTCTTCAATTTCTTCAAAAGATGAAAACTTTACTAAGCCTGTCAATTCAGATCCCTCTTCACACCCCGTTCACCTTCCATTTAGAGCTAACTCTCGACTTCTCCCCATTCATTTACAATCTGATACCCCAGTCAACTTCAATTCCACAGTGTCTGGCGCCACTGACTTCAATCCCTCATCACACACAGCAACTCCGCGACCAACTACATCTTCAGCAGAGCAGTTCTCATATGGTGCACTTCAAGTGAAAAGCAAATCTGGATCTGTGAATGCCTTACAGTTATCGTCATCAACTTTGTCATCATCACACGTTCTTTCTCTTGGTGAGTTTTCAACTCGTAACTCAACTGTTACTGCAAGGTCGACAGATGCAATTGAGTCGACCGGAATCTCAACTTTGTCATCATCACACGTTCTTCCGCCTGTAGAGTTTTCATCTCGTAACTCGACTGTCACTGCAAAGTCGACAGATGCTACTGAGTCGCCCAGAATCTCAACTTTGTCATCATCACACGTTTTTTCGCCCGTTAACTTTCCAGCTCGTAACTCGACTGTCACTGCAAAGTCGACAGATGCTATTGAGTCAACCAGAATCTCAACATTGTCAACATCACACGTTCTTTCGCCTGTTGAGTTTTCATCTCGTAACTCAACAGTCACTGCAAAGTCGACAGCTGCAATTGAGTCAATCAGAATCTCCACAAGTTTATCTCAAAACTCACAGTCCACAAATGTGTTCAAGGCATCTTCGCGAGAAAATAACAGATCATCAGCAAACTCTTCAGATAGCTATACCATCAACCGCTCACCCGAGTTTACGACCAGTAGCATGTCTGCAGATAACTTCTTACTGACCTCTGTTAGCAGCTCGACAAAATCGTCAAAGAGTTCATATGGGTCTACATCTGGAACAAAGCCATATTCCGGCTTATTACCCTCCTCGCAAAACGCAATTCAAATTTCAAATAAGACGTCGGTCGGGCTAGATCCCGTATCAAAAAGTACAGTTACATCATCATCTAATTTGCTTCCTCAAACAACACAACATACATCTGCCAAATTTAATTTCAAATCGTCATCTGTGTTGCCTGACAGCCTTTTATCGACAAATGGTTCATATACTGAACTAAGATCCTCAACAAGATCTCTAGAAAAGTCAGCATCTTTGAATGAGGTCCAAAGATATCCTTTTAGCTCTGGAGTTTTAGCAAGCACAACCTTCAGCAGATCAATTTGGTCCTCTGAGGTACCAAAAAATAACTCTTCGATTAATAGGCTTTCAAACACTGTTACTCCAATATCAACTGCAGCCTTGTCTACAATCCAGTCAGCAAACAATCGCAGCCACTTTCAGACTAATAGCTTATCTCTCACGATAGCTTTACCTGTTGAAAACGTTGTGCAAACGAACAATGGTTCGATCATTTCTAAACCATCATCGAAGAAAATTACACTGCACAACTCTTTGCCCACAATTTCCTCTCTCTATGCGGAGAGTTCTAGCAGTGAAAGATTCAAGCCCCAAAACCATTCTTCAGCCTCTGAATTTACGGCACGTAGCCCAAATGTTCACACCACCCATCTATCAGTGACTTCCGACTATGCTCATTATTCCATATCTCCTATTGGTTCTTTTGCTGGCACGCAATTTGCCAAGATCTCAACTCTCTCCAGTGCCAAAAAGGAATCCCCTTTGTCAACTACAGCAAGCTTTGCCCCTTCCGTGTTCAAAAGTTCGTCTCGAACACACAAACCTGCAATGGCTGATCAAAGTTCCGCAACTATTTTGAATGCCACAGTCTCCAAACCTGAAAAATTCTCTGCAGCTATAACTTACGCAGCATCTGTTTCACAAAATTCAACCTTGTATACTTCTCACATCACTTCTTCCAAGCGTTCGGAAAGTAGTAATGTTGATCCACAAGGGTTCACGACTAAAAATATTGCTGGACTATCATCCAATTCGTCATTTGATTTGTCTGGTAGCTCAACAGTACAAGCATTCATCTCACCAAACCATCGGGGTCCAACGACTGACACGTTTACTTATTTGACCATCAATTCCAGAAATGAGTCAGTAACTACCGGCAGGTCTGCTTCATTGGCACAGAATACAATGGTGCTGAAACCTTCAGACGTCAGCAGCAAGTCAAGTTCATTTCACGACAGCACCTATTCAAATACAATGCGTACCGCTGTAAGTTCTTCCGTCTTTCTGTCTGCATCCAGTATTTTACGAAAAACAACGTCATTTTCTGCCATCACTTCCATTGCAACAAATTTCAACGACCACTCGAACGATCCATCAAATGCTACCCGCTCCTCTCAAGCAAGTTCAATAGTAGAATTACCATTACCTTCTAATGGGTTTTCTCTGAACACGAGTGTCTCTATTGCACCAAAATCAGCGCAGTTACCATCTGACAACCACTTCTCAATCCAGAGTTCAGTATCTCCACAGCTGTCATCCATAAGTCAATTGTTTAACTTGATAAAAACAGCTGATTCTTCATATGCTATACCATCACCTTCTACAAATGCTTCTTTTGTTTCAGATGGTGTTGTTAGCACCTCAAAAATACTGCCATTGACCTCAGCCAACAATTCACCAAGTAGTTCCTTGGCAGCAACTAGGTCACTCTCAGCTAGTGCTATTTCTGCCTTGCTTCAAACAAACAGCCTCTCAACTGCAGCACCAAGCTCATTGTTCAGCACTCCTTCCATCATGCTGCTTCATTCCAGTTCACAAATTACGGCACCATTGTCAACCAGTAATGCTTCTAATAGTATATCAAAAATCACTAGTTCTGCAGCTGTACAACCAATGGTATCCACCAAAACTACTTCAATCAGGCTAATTACTTTCAGGTCATCAGCAGCGATACCGTTATCACCTAGCAGTGCTTTTGCGGATCCTGTGAGTAGTGCCAATATATCTTCAATTGAAGCCCTGTCATCCACGAGCTCATCTTCTTTTGCGATACTCCTAGTATCTAGCAGCGCTTCTAGTGATGCAATGGGTGCAGCTACTTCCGACCCGGTTCATGGCTTTTCAATCCCTACAGCTTCCTCAACGGTAAGAGTCACATCGAGTACATCAGTGGCAGGTGCAGCTACCTCTGACCCAGTCAATGAGTTTTCAATCCCTACAGCTTCTTCTACGGCAATAGTCACATCGAGTACATCAGTGGTGGGTGCAGTCAGTTCTGACCCAGTCAATGAGTTTTCAATCCCTACTGCTTCCTCCACGGCAATGACCACTTCAAGTACACCAGTGGCGGATGCAGTCAGTTCTGACCCGGTTAATGACTTTTCAATCCCTACTGCCTCCTCCACGGCAATAACCACTTCAAGTACATCAGTGGTGGGTGCAGTCAGTTCTGACCCAGTCAATGACTTTTCAATCCCTACTGCTTCTTCTACAGCAATAGTCACTTCGAGTACATCAGTGGCGGGTGCAGTCAGTTCTGACCCAGTCAATGACTTTTCAATCCCTACTGCTTCTTCTACAGCAATAGTCACTTCGAGTACATCAGTGGTGGGTGCAGTCAGTTCTGACCCGGTCAATGAGTTTTCAATCCCTGCTGCTTCCTCTACGGCAATAGTCACTTCAACTACATCGGTGGTGATTACAGCTGCTTCTGACCCGGTTAATGGCTTTTCAATCCCTACTGCCTCCTCTACGGCAATAACCACTTCAAGTACACCAGTGGCGGGTGCAGTCAGTTCTGACCCGGTTAATGACTTTTCAATCCCTACTGCCTCCTCCACGGCAATAACCACTTCAAGTACATCAGTGGTGGGTGCAGTCAGTTCTGACCCAGTCAATGACTTTTCAATCCCTACTGCTTCTTCTACAGCAATAGTCACTTCGAGTACGTCAGTGGTGGGTGCAGTCAGTTCTGACCCTGTCAATGACTTTTCAATCCCTGCTGCTTCCTCTACGGCAATAGTCACTTCAACTACATCGGTGGTGATTACAGCTGCTTCTGACAATGGCTTTTCAATACCTACTGCTTCCTCTACGGCAGTAGTGACATCGATTACATCAGTAGCGGGTGCAGCCAGTTCTGACCCGGTCAATGAGTTTTCAATCCCCACTGCTTCCTCTACGGCAATAGTCACGTCGAGTACATCAGTGGCGGGTGCAGCCAGTTCTGACCCGGTCAATGAGTTTTCAATCCCTACTGCTTCTTCTACGACAATAGCCACTACAAGTACGTCAGCAACGCCATTGTTGTCAACAAGTGTCTACTCTAGCCTGATGCAACCAATCAGTTCATCTATACCTCTGACAGTTGTTAGCGCCTCATATGAAGTAGCAAGCACAACTAGCTCACTAGTAAGCGCACCAATTCCTTCATTTACAGGTACTTGTGGTGATGAAAACAAAGCAGGTAGCCAATGCACAAATGGTCAGAATTCCAATAATAGTGGATCCGATAGTGGCCAAAATATCAACAACCAAGGTTCTGACAATCAAGGTTCTAACAACCAGGGCTCTGACAGTCAAGGTTCTGACAGTCAAGGTTCTGACAGTCAAGGTTCTGACAGTCAAGGTTCTGACAGTCAAGGTTCTAACAACCAGGGTTCTGACAGTCAAGGTTCTGACAGTCAAGGTTCTGACAGTCAAGGTTCTAACAACCAAGGTTCCGACAGCCAAGGCCCTGACAACCATGGCTCTGAGAACCAAGATTCCGATAATCAAGGGTCAACTAATCAGGATTCCAATCAAAATTCCGATAATCAAGGCTCCAATAACCAGGGCTCCAATGACCAGGGCTCCAATGACCAGGGCTCCAATGACCAGGGCTCAGATGGTTCAGATGATTCAGATGGATATGATTGGGTTTGGACACCTTTTATTTGGCTTTAATGATAAGAATGACTTTCCCATAAATTGAGTATTTCATAAAATAGGTGTTCAAAAGTATTTATCCTCACACATTTAACCGGTAAACCCAATTTTGAAATAGGCAAAGTTTCTTCACTAGCATCTCCAGTAAGGTTTCTGAACTACAACTTATTGTTCAGTGATCTGCATGTACTTCTACTGGCATCAAATTATTCAAATCGCCTCAGGTAGTGGATTCGCAACATTGAAGGTATATTGGCAGGCAATTGAAAGACAACTAAAGACCTTTGACCCACAAGCCAATGCAACACCACACTTTCAACCTTAGGAAGGACGGCTGATTGATAGTGACTACTTTTAATGATAGACATAATACCCATTCGCAATTGTTTGGCATATTAGGCATTTTCAAATATTGCACTCTCTGAAATGACAACCCTACCCGACAACGGTTCACGCAGGCCCACTGAAGTGGTCAAATGTGGTTCCGAGCGACCCACCGGAGTACTCGCACGAAACAGCAAGTTACTAAAGGGCTAGACAAGTGGCTACTGTTGGCATTCTGCACGAGTATGCTCGAAAAAGATTTATTTCTGCGACTGTTCTCATTTAATTCACATATAGCGGGGCATGTGGGCTTTAATGTGCCTCGTTGTATTAAATGTGGGTCCGTGAAGCTACCGCAATTCAAAATCAGGTATGATCCAAAAGGCCTAGCTATAAAATATCCATTTGTTATACAATTGACGTAGAACAGTGCCGAGCCTCAACTCTGGCTTTTATTTGGCCCTTAGTTTTCATTTGATGAATAAGGCAAGTAGTCGTATTTGAAAAGGCAGGGCCGCAAACTATACAGCAAGCAAGACTAGCAAGTTTGTTGACTAAATAATCAAACTATGAGTTAGAGCGCGTTTGAATTAACTCTATATTTATAAAGAATCTATCAAATTGAGTTTCGCCGAATTCACCATTCAGGCACGGCATAGCGAAAAGTGAAGAGGTATCTTTGATATTCTACACTCAACTTGACCATGATTCATGTATCAATTGCAGTGGCCCAGACAATTTATTTCGGTTAAATGTGGAAGATATCAATAACATTCTGCTTCATTGTCTGCGCTTGTGCCGCAGCAAGGAATGGCATGGGCGCTTGAATCGATTATGTATGAGGTTGCAGTAATGGTAGTGAGTAGCAATGTTTAACGCTTCGGCAGTTTCAATGTTGTGTTGATTGAAGAAGTATTTGGCTAAATATGACATCTGCCAAGGAGGAGCTTTATCTGCGCAACATACAATTAAGGAACGAAGTTGCTGAGATGTATTCACAATTCGTCCTGAACAAATTCACTTTCATAATATCAAAAGGATAGTCAGTGCTTGAAAAATCAATGCGGTGCATTACATGTTCAGCGTTGTTTGAGACTAACCAGCTAGGCATCCTCTGCCGATCGACTCTATGTCGACGGTAATGGCGAGCACATCCACAATTCGCACATGCCATTGCGATGCTTCGGGTAGATGCATTTAGGTGGATCTGCCTGCATGCCAGTCTATTTGAAGAAAAAAGTAGAAACGCAGACATTCCCTTGTAGATAGTAGTGAGTGAACCGACGACTGGCCAGAAACTTCAAAGGTAAAGAAAATCGAATTTCCAGCTCATTTGAAAGATTTCAAGTTACATATAACAGGTAGATTTCATGGTTCATTGAAAAAAAAAATTTACACCACTTGACTCATTGTGTCTCACTTCGAAATTGGCTGCGGACTTTCAACAAGCATCCGATATGTCCTGAAAGGTGAAGAATGCCTCCTTTCCAGTGGCCGTTGTAATGATCTGAAACAGAAGCATTAACGGATTACGATTGTCCCTCAGAGATCCAGCAGCTATACTCTATATTCTCGGAGGGTGTGCCTATTTCAACTTATCAAATAACCTTAGTGCATCATCATTAGTTAGGTGCAGTTGAAGGCCTTTATTTGTAGAATTTTAATGCAATTGCTAGCATCGGTTAGCGGAGTTCATTTCTGATGGGACTCCTCCGAATTGTATGGAAAACGCAGGCGTGCAACAAGGATGGAAGAAGCAAGTTGCATATTCAAGGCGTGAGATGGTGGTTCCAAATATGTTGCTCGCCAAATGTCTGTCGAGAAGGATGCTACAACTATAAGAAGAGGAGGGGCTGACAGCTGCAGTAGTTTTATCACCAGCTTTATCTACTGATTAGTAGTATTCATATGTATTTTTTGCGTCGCATTGCCACGTTCCTTCTTCCTCTGCTAGCTGTTTGCGAGTATCAAGATCCAGATCTTCATAAGACAATTTGGGTCACAGCCACTGACAAGGCATGCTTGGATTCATCGAGTTCGAGAATCAATACTGGAGTTTTGACTGCTGCTCTGGCAACATCAAATCCCACTGCAATCTCATGTAGTTCTTGTGCACAAGAGACTATTAGCATATCATTATTTGAAACGATATCATGCCCAACTTGCACCGCAGCTTCCACCGTTCCTAGCGAGACAGCCCTTGACAGCCCATGCACAACATACACCACCACAGAAACATATCCGTACACTACTGTTGGCTCCAAGGTAATTACAGAAGATTGTACTTCCACTGTTGTCGATGCACGCTCTACATATACCACCGTGTATGCTACGACCAAGGCGGTCACCTTCCCGCTCACGACGAGCAAAACCTCAGCGGTGAGCTCGGTCACAGGTTCAAGCGCAGCATCAAGTGCTAATCTAGTTTCCGGTGGTTTCAATAATGGTACTATTACTTACATAACTGTACCAACTACTATATTTCAAACTACGACCATCAACTCCACCATAAGCACTGCCACTGGTACAACGACCACCACCGTCATCATCAGTGCTTAGACGGCTCAAGCAAACGAACCTACAAAATTACTTCCCAATTTTTTGGTGACATATAGCCTATTATGCTTCAAATTTATTTATGAAATATAGATAATATCCAATCTAGCTCACGTTTTCTCCAAGTCCGACCAACGTTAACAATTCCATGTTCGGCCATTACGCCGCACGGTCAGGTCCACATCCGAATCGAGTTCAGTCCTAAGTAAGTTCCAACGCTTTGGAAATCTGTCAAAGTCCACGCGCCAACATCACATCACTGAATATCTTCACAACCATGTCTTCTAATGCGAGTACTCATACAAGAACGGCTCGACCTATCATGGATTTGGTAAAGGTAAGTAGAAAACTGTTACTGAAGACTAGTTTCAGCACTTAATATCCCTTGTGGCACATTACTAACCAAGACTGTCCAATTCTGGTGGTTTGTTGGCCAATTAGCTTCCATGGTCGGAACAACTTTCTACTTTTTCCTGCAGCTCGGGTTTTTCAAATCTTCTCGTATGCTCGTTTTTTGGTACAGGGAATCATTGTTCGCTACACTGTGCACATTTTCTATCATTCTTTACAACGTCTATTCTCCTTCAAACCGCAATCTTGGCTTTTCTGTCCTCCACAACGAGAATGTTCAGTATTTAGTGATCACTATTCTCTGGTTGGTGACTAAGCCTTTCCTCTTGGCTCTTATTCCATTTTTCGTCTTTTCTTGTATTCATGTGATGAATTATTTGCGCCACACTCTTCTTCCGTTTCTTGGCTACAATGCCGAGTCGCCTCTTGTCATGCGTCTTGGTTCTTTGTCGGACGCAACGAACTCATCCGGACTCATGTTTGCAAGTACAGCTGAGTTTTTGACTCTTGTTACTCTAGTGGTCAACCTCATCACTTTCCGAAAGGGCTCCATTTTACCTTTTGTCATCTACTTTGTCGTGTTCAAGCTTCGTTATGATGCATCTCCAGCTACTAGGCAGGTGGTGAGAAATAGCGAGGTTCAAATCGACTCTTTGTTGTCACGTCCACAGATTCCAGTTGCCATCAAGCAAGGTTGGGTGGCATTCAAATCCTTTGTGAGACAGGGCGCGGGATACATCAATATTCCAGGTGGTTCATCTTCCACAGCTCAGCCCGCTTCTTCGTCGCAACATGACAAGAACCAATAGATGTAGTCTATTGTGGTAGAAACGACGAAACTAACAGGGTACGGAAAATGGAGTGATATGATCCAAAATGGAAATTGTAAACAACGGTTACCAGTGTAGTTGAGCTATCTAAGCGCCAAGATAGGTAATAGCTTTATATCAAGTGTTGAGAAGGTTATCTGTCTTTCACAAAAAGCTGCAGGCAACACTTTGAACTGATCCCATTTCACGAGACAATTTGCAACTATTGGGAGTGTTTTAATTTCCGTGAACTTGGTTATTTAGGTATTTAGGTTGACTTGTGATCGTCACAATGCGAATATATTTTATACAAAAAAGTCGCCATCTGGATATAAGGTTGTCGTTCTATCATGAGTCTTTGCAGTGGTATATGATTTCACGCGGTTGGAGGCTTCAAGACCGTTTTAGGTATTCTCTTCATACTGATTGGAATATTGGTGATTTAGTCAGTTATTTTTACATTTCTTCCTTTCATCTGGCTATAGGCTGGCAGTCGAGGAATCCAAAATAGGAAATCGAATAGTCAAATTTCAAAGTAAAATCATTGAATTAACACAATCACTGTGACAGACATGGTGCGTCTCAAATCGATAGCCTCTGGACTTTCGAGAGTTCATTTGACTCGAAAGTCTGTCTCTTTCGTGGCGTGCCATTGGTTGGTTTCTAGATCAATAAGCCACACTACTGTCCGACATGCCTCCAAACTATGGAAAGATGACGAAAATGATTTTGGAAATAGAAACAATAGATTGAGAGAAACAGGCACTGTTTTACATCCTCTACTTTTGGATGTTGTTCCGTCTGACATACAGGTGATGCGAATTCCTCAATTTATTGAAAGCTACTTGTCTTACGAATCTAACAAAGATGATCTAAGGGAGCCCAAGGAAATTTTGGCAGAAGAGATCCATGATCAAAAGGTGTCAAAAGTTTCCAGTAAGTTTCCCGACTGGAGTGCCAATAAGCAAGTAACCCTGCAAGGACGTATATCTTCGATAAGGGCATCGTCAAAGGGCCTTATATTTATTGATATTGTTCAGGACTTTGAAAAGGTTCAAATTGTATTGAATAGAAAACGGATAGGTTCACAACCACAAGATTTTCAGAGCGATACAGAGAATTTGAGAAAGGGTGATATTATCAGCGCCACTGGTATTCCTGGCAGAACCAGAGCAGGAGAGCTTTCACTCTTTGCTGAATTTCCAGCAACACTTTTGGCTCCTTGCATGCATCCGTTGCCCGTCACTCTTGAAAATGCTGCTTCAAGAGCGGAGAATAGGGTAGTTGATTTGATGATTAACAAAAACTCCAGAAACATTTTATTATGTCGATCGACCGTTTTGAATTCTTTGAGATCCTACTTTTTGAAACGAAAATTTGTAGAAGTGCAAACTCCAATACTTTCTGATCATGCAGGTGGTGCCAGTGCAAAGCCATTTTCCACTTCATCTACATATCTTGAAGGTGATTTACGGCTTCGTGTGGCACCAGAACTTTGGCTCAAGCGTCTGGTAGTGGGTGGTTTTGATAAGGTTTTTGAAATTGGCCCATGTTTTCGAAACGAGGGAATTGATTCAACCCACAATCCGGAATTTACTACTTGCGAGTTTTATCAAAGTTATACCACTCTAGAACAGCTGCAATCTATGACGCGGGAAATCCTTACTCAGGTATGTCAGGATGTCCAAACACTGATTCCTGAATATGCCAACAACTGCAAAGCTATCGTGCAAGAGGATATTGGACAGGGCGAGTCTGCAGAGATTCCCATGCTAGACTTTGTAAGTGGCATAGGCCAGGCGACGGGCTTCCCTCTACCAGATGATCTTGAGGACACATCTATGCTGTTGGAATATTTTGAGATTACAAATACTCCAATTCCAGAACGACACAAGGATAATCCCGTGAAGTTACTTGACGAGCTAGCATCGATTTACCTTGAATCACAGTTTTCGAAAGGCGCAGTATACATTGTGAATCACCCTAAAATAATGTCCCCTTTGGCCAAATCGTTTAAAAGGGGACCTCATGAACTGTCACGAAGATTTGAGCTATTTGTCAACGGCAAAGAACTAGTGAATGCTTACGAGGAACAAAACTCACCCACATTGCAATCTGCTAACTTCATAAAGCAGCTAAACCTCAAAGACGAAGAAGCTATTCTCCCCGATGAAGGCTACGTGAGCACCCTTCAGTGGGGATTACCGCCCACTGGAGGATGGGGTTTAGGAATTGATAGGCTAGTGATGATGCTGACCAATAGTGATAGAATCAGAGAAGTGATGAGCTTTGGTGGGCTCAGAAATGTAAATAGACAATGATAGACAAGGCTAGCAATGACTTAGTGGCTTATCCCTTTTCCACTGCACAATAATAGGTGGTACACCGCAAGAATCAACCTGGTATATAATTTCATTGAAACTGATAAATAAATAAAGACAAAACTGTTATATCATATGCTTTCTACTTCCGCAAAGTAACTAGCTGCAGTAGAATTAAGTGCATTATGATTATTTGTGAGCCGACAGTCTTCTTCTGTTGATCGGTGCATGTCAGATAACTCATCATTCACAGCAACATACCGGCCACCGTTGGTGACAGTGAGGTATGCATCCACCGGTTCGTAGTCGGCATCCAAAAAGGGATCCACCGCCAATCTATTTCTCTTGTTATTCTGAAGAAGATAGAGAATGATAAAGGCCGCTAACGTTATGCCAGCTACAGTACCAATTACTGAACCAACAATAGTGCTATTTTTAGCACCTTGCTGTTGACTCTCTTGGTAATCTGAGGGTACTGTGGACTTAGCTCCGGATTGCGTTGTATTGCTTGTCCCTCTTACTAGTGAAGAAGCACTAGTACTTTTGATTGACGAATTAGTGAACAATGGTGTTCTGAAATCAGAAGTTATCAATGTTTTCTGTGTTATCGTTGCTGTTTGTGAACTAAGCTGAGTAGAATGGAACAATGTGATGAATGCACTATTTTGCGTGGAACCTATAGTGGATGATTCTGATGACTGTGAGATAGACGTGGTTGCCACCGTTGTTGAGGGGGCAGAACTCACCGTCGCCGAAGAATTGGAGAATGCTGTGAACACGAAACCTCGATGAGTGATCTCGTTGGAAAACCATGGTTGCTCCATTTCTCTGGCAGCGAAAAGCTATTAGTGTCTGTAGTGCTTAGATACCCTGTAGGAAGAACACTCAAAGCCCAGCTCGAAGGTCGTTGACAACGATAGTCACTCCAATATTGTACTCTCCGGCTGGATCGTTGTAATTATTCTTTGAAAAGCTAATAGCAGTATATATAGAAAAATGTATAGACAAAGCCAGCATGAGCTAATATGCGTATAATTTATACCTAACGGTTGAGAGATGACCACATCCCGCACCTTCCTAGAATAGACACAAGGCAGTAATAATTTTTTTGGTTCCTGGTCAATCCAATCGGCCTTGACGGCTCATGTTGCCGAGGAAGAATGGGTTTCTTTTTTCCAATTACGGGCCACTGCAAATAAGCTTTCCCGAGTATCAAAGATGTTGTGCCTATGGAAAGGCTTATTGTTTCCAAAATTGGAATTTCAGGGTCTGTGCCTACCTAAAGTACATAGTAGATATCATTCGAAAGTGGACTGGGGGGAAGCGATATATTGCAAAGCCAATCATTTTGAAGGTCCACGCTGCGACTATTTTTTATTTCTGTAAATTTTTGTATGTAGTTATGCTTAATTACAGAATGCGAGCGTTGAAACCACCACGCTCAGCCTTCCATGCAGTAGCGTTGCTATCTATAGATAATTAAAGTTGGTTATTTGCGTGTTAATAGCGTTGTACCGCATGACGCACCATGACGATCGACACATGTTACTGGTTAGCCATCTCGAAGCACACCTGCTTTCTGATCTCTCAAGACTTTGATAGTTTTTGCATTGACAGCGCCCATATGTGGCCAGTGCTCGCTTGTTAACACGCGCCCAAGTTGCGACCACTTCGTGAGATAGCTGCGACAGTAATGCTCACGGGGCAACGCAGGCAAATTCAAAATGGGAATTATGTCTGCGCTTTATCAGCGTGAATTTCACAAAAGAGCAAAAGTTTGTCCAGTCAGCTTTGTGAAATCTGACACTTTTTGCCAGCTGTGTCAACGCGCACCCAGGCGACACCGTCACCTCACTACCCAGACTAGGCTTAATTGAGACCGAATCAAAACAATTTATCAACACACCACAAACGCTTCACACAACAACGCTAGAATGGAAGCTGACTCTCAGGAAGTGTCGGAATTTCTCCGCCATGTGCGCGAGCTGGAGGAGCAAGAAAACAGAGAGGACGAAGAACGAGCTAAAGAGCTAGAGCGTGACATTCTAGATGGCAGGCGTCGGCGTCAAGCGCTTCGAAATGCTCGACAGAACGCTTCCAGCGCACCTGTTACAACAACCAACACTGGCGCCAGGAAAGTCTCACACAAGGAGATTATGGACACTATTCAGTCAATTGCACCCGAGGGAACCATTTCGCTGTTTGGTACTCCTGGAAAAGCTTCACGTGATAAAGAGAACCAGCCTGTTGCAAGGAATATGCTTGATTCCAGAGCTGCGAGAGACTCTGTCAAGCGCTCCGACATGCCCGACACCAATATCGTCGATCATCCAACAAAGCCTTCGGCTCAAGCGGTGTCTGGTTCGACTGGGTTCAATTCTCAAAAAGCCCAGACACTAGACAGCCCAGTCCACAGAACCCCAGACAAGCCGCATCTACTGAATCGTTCTCCTAGCCCGTCGAAGCCATTGTCTTCGTCTGCGGTGATCTCTTCTGCGCTCAAAGCCACACATTCTCCTATCAGCGAGCGGATCAAGCCAGTCGTGCCTGCAAAACCGAAATTGGACCTTTCTCAGGATTCCCCCAAGGTGCATGAGAAGGCTCAACCGCCTGCTGTTGAAGGTACGGAATCCCCCAAGGTCAAGGTTGACTTGTCAAGACTCTCGACAATCATGCGTGACAGGACGAAAGGCAAAGCAGAGTTGTCTCCTGTATCAGCTTTGCCAGATGTCACAATGAGCAATACTTCCGCAGATAGTTCTATTGAATCGCCTAGACCGCCATCACCGTCAAAGGTTGACCTTAACAAGATATCCTCTTTGATCAGGAATAAGGAAAAGTCAGCCACCCCACCAGCAGCGAGCCATGAGAAGTGCCCTTCGCCCCCATCAACATCATCACCGAAGTTCACGGGGACAGGTGGATTTTATGGCAGTGCAATGGCGAAACAAAACAATCTTTCTCGTAGTCCATCGCCAGAAAAACGGCCAACTCTTCCACCCAGGAACAAGCCGTCGGATGACAGCTATAGCTTGTTGCCAAAACTCCCCCCTCGTAGGCATTCCCCTGAATCAGAACCTGATATCAAACCAGTGCTTCCTCCAAGAACGGAGGTTTCTCCACTTGCTATCAAACCAAAGAAGTGGCTCGAAAGTGCGCTCGTCAAGAACTCACCTTCCGAAGGCTTAGTTCGAACATCTACACTTAAAGCAGTTCAGCCACCCAAATTGAACTATTCTCCGTCTACCAAACGTACCCCTCCAATACCAGCAAAAAAGTCAAACTTGTCTGACACTGCGAGCAGTGATATCAATACTTTTGAGAAACCAAGGCTGAAGCCAAAACCGTCTTACTCTGAAATCAAGCCGAGCATTCGCAAAGAGGAGGATCCGCCCAAACTTCCACCAAGAAACTTACGTCATGTGGATAGCCCTATCAGAAGGTCACCTTCTCCAACCGTAAAACCTGAGCTTCCTCAAAGAGCTGCTACTCTAAGGCCGTCCTCCCCACGACGATTGGATGACTCTCCAAAAGAACAGCACGCTGTAGACTTGCGGGCTCACTTGAGAAGTCCTACACGAAACACATTTGCTTCCTATAAAGATGATCCAGAAGCTATACAGAAGCTGCATAATTTGCGCCCCGCATCTCCTGTCAAGTTTGAAGCTCCTGATGAGGTGAAACACAATCTTCAGAAGGCGATGGGTGGATTGCAAAAATCAGAGACTGTCAAACACCAGGGGAATGATGAAGTGAAAGAGCGGCTAAACGTCGCAATGACTGGACTAAAGGTATCTGAAACAGTTAAATATGAGCCAGAAGATGAGGCAAAAGAAATCTTAAAGCAAGGTGCTGGAGCCTTACATAGGAGAGACTTTGTTAAAGAAGAAAAGGTAGACGAGGGCAAATTAATATTAGACAATGCAATGTCCTCGTTGTCAAAGAAATCCGTCACTGAGGTGGAAACTCGAGAGCCTACCTCGTTTAATGATATGCTCTCTAATGCTTTGAAAAGAGGTCCAGCACCTCCTATGCCGCGTAAATCCGCTAACAGTTCATCTGGCGATTTGACTTTGAATAGCATCAAGAAAGCGGCTACATTTGATAGCAGTGAATTGTCCACTAGCTCGAAGAAGTTGGAGCACGTTACCAAAAGCAGAACCAAAGGGCCTAAACGAAGACCACCAAAGTCCCTTCAAGCGAGCGGCAATAGTCAAAGTCGCCTAGATACCCTCCATTCCACAAAAAGTACCTCGAGCTTACCCACCTTTGTAAAAGAGGAAACTTCAAACGAAGAGCTTGTCATTCCAAAGCCGAGAGCAAAGAAAACACCTCCTGCAATTCGCAAACCTTCAAGAGCAGTTTCTGTTAAACAGTAATATACAGCACTTTATTGACTGGATAGATATTAATTTATAACACTCTACTTTCTACACCCATCGAAGTCCTTCTCTGTTCAAATGATTATATATTGCAATTATGTGTGTACGTGGCCAAGCGTTAGTCTTCCTGTTACCACCATGAAACAGGAATTTGTCTAAACACCAAATGCTGCTGAATAGCAGAAGCTTTCTAGAATTACAAGCAGTTTTTGATGCCCTTGACAACACTCATTTCAGAGCATGACATTGACAAAAAAAATCAGTTGCCCACCAACGGCAACTCTTGGATTAAGTGATATATTGCTGACTTCTACAAGTATTGCTTTCGGTACCAGAAGTGAAAAGCATCAGAAAATTATTCTGCTTCATACAAGTCGATTACCATTGAATGAGAAAGAACAGCAATTTTGGGAGCCTCAACAGCTTCTTGCTTGTAAAAGACAGCATTCTCGACTCCATCTGAGATAACCAACACTGTGCTGAATTGTTTGGAAGCATACTTCAAAACTGTTAGCCGATCTCCCTCTACAACTAATAAATAATTTCCACTTTTATCAAATTCAACAGTTCGAGGCTGCTTCATGCATTCGATCGAAGCCTTTTTTTCAATCTTGCCTAAATCCCAGATATCCACAGATGTTTGTGTACCGGCAGCAAGAAAGCGTCCATTTTCTGAAAAGGATAAAATATTGCCCTCACCGTCTAGAACGGCCATGTTTTGGCCAGTCACCGAATTCAAAATGTATATTTTGTTATCTTCAAAGGTTGATAGAGCGAATAGTAGACCATCAGGATGAATGGATAGTGTCTTGATTTCACTGGAGCATTTACCTTCCATTATAATTGAGTTCTGCTCGAAGCTTCCAATTATCCACCTGTTTCCTGCTGTGGCATAGATCAGTCCTACCGGATGAAAATCCAAGCAAGTTATAAGCGTGGTCTCTTCACCCAGCGATATTTGGCCTGCAACATCGTCATTAGAAGAATCTCGCAGCATATCCAATGTGTAAAGGTTAATGTTACCATTGTCGAGCCCTACCGCAAGTTCTTCGCCAGAAGGATTCCACGTTTGATAAGAAGTATTCTGGCAAAATACTGTTGCAGAAGAATCAACATCTAAAAACTGTATCACATTTCTTGCCGGTGTCTTTTCTCCTTTCAGATAATATAAAGCAGAAAGAGAATGGCGGCCGCTTTTGAGGTCAACCTTAGATCCTGGCATAATTGAGTCCCTGGAAATAAAAGATTTGGAGAGGCTTTCTGTTTTTTTGAACGATAGTACAGAGGCCTGAGGTTTTGCCTTTTGTTTTCTCTTTTGCGTTAGCTCTTTACCAAGTGAGGTTATCTTCTCAACGATGGACTGCGACATTGGCCTTTCAACGGCAAATACCACCCCTTCGGGACCATTTGCAGGCATGTATTCTTCGTTTCTTTCTGAATTTTTTCGTTTCTTAACCTGTGCAGTAGATGCATCATTGTCATCTGCTATCATGGCATCGCCAGCGGAAATAGAGCTTGCAAGTTTTGTCAAAGCCTCTCTTGCGGCGTCTCTTTCTTCTGAAAGTCGTGCTGCAACTCTTGTGGCCGCATCAACTCGATACAAAGCTGTTGAAAGTTGTTTCTTTGTTTGTGTCAACTCTTGCCGTAAATTGAATACCTCAAGAGCTGTGGCATCCCACTCCGCTTGCAGAGCAGAAAGCAATGAGGGGATGGAGGTGAGAGAAGAACTCACTGGAATTGCAGAGCGGTGAGACGGAACAATGTCCACAAGGTCGTCCGGAGATGATTGAGTGTGAGTGACTGGGTCCTGACCATGTTGCTGTAGATACGAGATAATCAGTTTCTTCTCATAGATTCTACCTGACTTGACATTCACAACCGGCTCATTTGCAGGCTCTCCTGAAATTGCACATTCCATTGGAAACGGAGTCGTTACTAATGGCCTTGAAAAGTGCTCTGAAACTTTCTTCTCACAGCACTCGGAGATGAAATAGGTTAGCACGTGATGCAGATTTAATGAGCAAGAGCCAGGGAGGTGATGAAGGAGCAGAGCTTTGATGAAGCAAGGAAAATTTCATGCCGAGCAGTCGCTGATATGAGACCCAGAAGCTATAGTTTGTAATCTGTAGTCACTTTGCTTTAGGCACTGCCACTGAACCTCTGATTATTTGTAGCGGAGATTGAACTCTTGAGGAGAGTGCCAGCGCGAGAATCCAACACTGCGCAAGCCTTTGAGCTTGGTAGTCATTTTTTGTCTACATTGATTATAGCTATTTACTTGTCATTACACTGGCTATAAGGCTCTGGGAAAGCATTGCACGTCATAACTAGATCGAATCTTGTTAACTGGACAAATTCCGAAAACACCACACCACAGAGCAATGTAGGAGACCGATTGTGTACAATCGGGTTGAAGCCGCGGTCCTTCAACTCATTGTTTAGCGACTCGACATTTCCGGTGAGTGCTATTGGGCGCGCTCGAAACTGCCAGTATCTGAACCGGCAGGCATGGGCGATGCACGTACAGGATCTCAGTTTCAGCGCCTTTGTGGAACAAGAGAGTCTGCTTCACACAAATTGGATAGCATTGAATTCATGAGTGTCCGGCAGCTGTCGAATTATATCCACCATTGTTGCTCCCTATCGTAGATTTTTTTTCCAATAGAAAGCTTCATAGTCAAACTCTCGTGGCTCTTGGCATGCATGAAATTTTCCCAAAAGGGTCTTTGTCAACTCTGAGCGTACCGCGAAGCGGTATCTGTGAAGGAAGAATAACGGCCACAAGAATATGATTGCAAGATAATACTCAGCATGATGGTTAAAAATCTGTGTTGGCGCGCTTGAAACGTCTGCTCAAACTCTCTGCAAATGCGACGTTACTGAGCATTTCGGATTTTATGGCCTACGGGATCCAAAGCTCGAGAAAATCGGTACCCCCCTTGATCAGAGCAAGGATCTTCTGAGCTCTCCAAGGGATCACCAAATTCTTGACCAGATAAAAATCAGCCAATAGAAATGGGCACGCCCCAGAGGACCAGTGCCATTCCGAGTTTGTCTCTTGTTTTTTCGCCCGCCGTCCGCAATACTTGCGCTCAGAACTGTCACTTTCGGAGCCTCTACAGTGTTGGCAATCTCCCAGTAGAGCACCACTTCCCACTTCCCACTACACCACAACAACACCACATTACACCACAAAAAACATCGTCACCATTCTGCTCAAATTCCACCACATCAAAAAAAGCGCTCAAAAAATACACACGGCGCTGGATTCATTGTTCATTTGCACCACAACGGCAAACTCTCTATAAAGATGAGTTTACCTTACAAATCTTCTGAACATGAAGGTTGGTTCAATAAGTAAGTATTTCTGTTTGCAACGACATGCCCTGCATTCAATGATTTTGGTGTGCACTGCAAAAACGCATCGACGCGTGCCTTTGTCGCTCGAATCTTTTTTTGTAGCACCGCTGCAAAGCTCAGCCATGACCTGCTTTCTCCTGTGTTTGTAAAAAGCAGGCCCACGGCCGTTTGGTGGTGATTGTTGCACTTGCCGGACTGGGTCATTTTGCGCGACCTGTCATCTCTTGGTGCGGTGAACTATACGTTGCACTGCGTGCGCCAGTGTTGGCTGTCGCCGGTTTATTGTATGTTTACTAACACAGATTTCAACCAAGTTTCACCACAAAGAGATCTGTCTTTGGAACCAAAAAATCGTTCAAATTTATTGTTTCGACAGTATTGCTGGGCCTTGTGACTTTCTTGGGCTTGAGCTTCTTTCTGTCCACGGGTGCGCGACCGTTAAGACGGGTTGAAAATGACCCGTCGGTGCCCTCGGTGGAGTTTTATGATCTCAACGATGCGCAAGCCACGGCGCATGGCGCCACCAACAACGAGCGAGTCTTGTTCCTTGTGCCACTGAGAGATGCTGCACCACACCTGGAGATGTTTTTTGGCCACATGCAACGGCTGTCGTATCCCCACAACCTGGTTGACTTGGCCTTTCTGGTGTCTGATTCGAAAGACGCCACTCTGCAGCTGTTGAACGAGCATTTGGAAACGTTGCAATCGAATTCCGATCCGGCGAAACGGTTTGGAAGCATTGAGATTTTTGAAAAGGACTTTGGCCAGGCCATTGGCCAGGGCTTCTCTGACCGCCATGGATTTGAAGCGCAGGGACCGAGACGAAAGCTGATGGCGCGCGCCCGAAACTGGCTGCTCTCGGTTGCACTCAAGCCTGACCACTCGTGGGTGTACTGGCGAGACGCCGATGTTGAGACTGTTCCAGAGACCATTTTGGAAGACTTGATGAGCCACAACAAGGATGTGTGCGTGCCGAATGTCTGGCGACCGTTGCCTGACTGGCTGGGTAACGAGCAGCCTTATGATTTGAATTCGTGGAAAGAATCGGAGACCGGTCTTCAGCTGGCTGATCAGCTTGATGAGGACGCTGTCATTGTTGAGGGCTACGTTGAGTATGCCACGTGGAGACCCCATTTGGCGTATTTGAGAGACCCGTTTGGTGACATCAATAATGAGATGGAGCTCGACGGCATTGGCGGTGTGTCCATTTTGGCAAAGGCTGCTGTTTTCCGTGCTGGTGCGCACTTTCCCGCTTTCTCTTTTCAAAAGCACGCCGAAACCGAGGGCTTTGGCAAAATGTGCAAGCGCATGGGATTTTCCGTCATTGGATTGCCGCATTATGTTATTTGGCATATTTATGAGCCGTCTGCCGATGATATCAAGCACATGGCATGGATGGCAGAGGAAGCCAAGCGCCAGGAGACTGATGAGCGCTTGAAAATCGCCCACGATAAGATTTTCGACGCGGGATTCCAAAATGTTGTGCCTGATTGGCGAAGGGAAAGAGATGCATTCCTCAAAAATACAGAGTTTGGCGACGTTGACAAACTTACGGAAAATTGGTACTCTGAGGATATCGAGAGCTCTGTTTTGGACTCTGCCAAAAAGCTTGACAACACCAATGAGCCCAAAGATTCCAAGGTTGCCGCTGTGGGTGGTGCCGAGCCCGTTGCTGAGGAAGCGGCCCCGGCTGCCCAGGCAGAGGCCGCTGCAAATCCAGCCGGCGATCTATGAGACAATAACCATCCGCACAAAGAGCTGGACGCACAGCCCACACTTATTTAAGTTTGAATAGGGGACCGCAAACTGAATGCGCTCCTATTTCTTTTACTAACGAGATGAGAACACGTTTTTAATACCCACGTAAGGGACCAATCAAGTTACATTATAGAAAAAGCTTGTAATTCCCATAAAAGCATATAATAAACAGTGTAGATCACTGTCAGTTACAATTGAATTCATTCTAGTTTCTGCTTACATTACTCATCAGAGTCATCATCTTCTTTCCACTGCCAGGATCGGTACAATTCTCCGGCCTCGAGAATAATCATTTCGATATCGTCTGCTCGCCGCACTCTGGTGAGCGACTCACGAATCTCCGAAGAGTCCAGCTCCATGAGGGTCGCGGCCCTGGACTCAAGGATCGCAGCAGATATAAAGAGATGCCATGTATAAATATCGAGTTCTTTTGGCGGGCTCGACGTTGCTTCTGGGCAGTCCAGCAGGCCCCAAAAAGGGTCTGGACAAATTCCAAGCGGGTCGTCGTCATTGTCGCTTTCTGAAGTGTCGGCCCTCCAGCCAACATACATGTCCCAGATTCGTCCTCTATCGTGCTTGTCAAACACACGGGCGCCGAGCCAGCGAAACCACCACAGCAGCCACTCGTCGTCACCCACGCCGGAGACAATGTCTTCCTCGTCAAAGTGCCGAGACAATGCGGGCAACAAGCGGTGCAAAATGCTCAAAAACGAAGATATTCTTTCCGACACGGGCGAGTCGTACGGGCCAGACGGCCCAGCAGTCTCCGACTTTGGCGAATGCAAAATAATGAGCATCAAGTGCTCAAATGCGTTTGAAAATTGTTCTGCGTGGCTCGACTCCCATAGTCCAATGGGAACAAGCTGTGGCGAGCTTCCGCCGCTGACGTTGCTTGCGCTGCTGAAATTGGAGCCTGTCGTGGGCACGGTGCCCGAGCTGCTGGACAGCCCCGTGGAGCCAGACGTATTGTCGCCAGAGCTGTGAGAGTCTCCAGCAGAGCTGACTGCCATTTCAAAGACAGGGTTCACCCACTCAGACAGTCCGATCGCGACCCACACCATTGCCCGTTCGTAGGGGACCTGCCGACCCCACTTTTTCAAAAAGGACTCAATCGCGGTCTGGATAATGTCAAATATTTGCGAGTCGTGGGTGGACGACAGCAGCTCTGAAACCACGTCAAAGGCAAGCAGCGGGTCAGCTCTGGCCGACGACGGACTGGTAGACAGCGGGGTGGAAAAGGCAGTGTGCTGGTGGGATATCTGGGTGACAGCGACGGGGGTTGATCCGCCGGTTCTCTGCAGCGGTGGCGGCTTGCGGTGGGTTTGGTGTGACGACAAGAGGCGCTTTCTGCAGCGGGAAATGTCTTGCTCAATTCTGCGGGTTGGAATCTTGTCGTCGACGTCCACGACGTTTTCTGGATACTCCACCACAATCGACGGTTCCAGCACGTAGGGGTGGCTGGCGAGCAGCAGCGGCCAGGCATACTGGCGCAGGGCAGGGGGCAGTCCGCGCGTGCGCGCAATGCGCGCGAGCCCGGCAACGTTGCCCGTTTCTACATATTCGTGGCAGAGCCTGACAAGCTCTGGCGTGTCTGAAATGGTGGGTTTGTGGTAGTGTTTGTAGCGCTGCGTGGAGATGGTTGGCGAGGTGTTGGCACGCGATCCCGACAGGGACGAGGACGCCGACAGGGTGCCCGAGAGCTGCGACATGGACTGCTGGCGCGCTTTTTGCGTAACCTTGGGCGGCTCGCCGAGCGGCATGTTGAGGTCGCAGCGCTCGTCGTCCTCAATGGCCGAATCGGACAGCTCCTGCTGCTGCGAGAGCTGGAGCGTAAGCGCGGACGGGCGATTTAGTGACTTCATTGTGGGTGTTGCTGCGGTTGGAAAGCTCAACAGCTTTAATTAAGCATCTCTGTCAAGACTGATCGCGGCGAACTGGGGTACAAGGTGCAGAGCAGCGTTTCCGGCTGTCTTTGAGTTTCTATCAAGTGTAAAAAGGGCAGCTGCTGTTGGCAGCGTGTTGAGCGTTTCGTCGGTTTGGCTTGCTACGGGATCCGGTTGCAAAGGCTCGTCCAAAGTACCAAAAGCTAGCGACTCCACAGGGTCCAGATAGGTCCGGTAGGGGCTCAGTTAGCTTGCGCTAGCAGTGTCTCAGTGTGAAGACTTTGTTTGGCTGGAACAACGGGGCTTGTTTTGGATTTTGGAAATTTATATTAATTTTTTGGTGCCCTGTCAGGGCCACTAGCGGACGGAAGAGCAGTCCCTTTAGGGTCTCACCAGTGCCAAACGACACACCGGCAGTCGTCCGGGCCCGGCGTTTCGGACATAAGTTAGCGTGCGGCACAAAATAGACAGACAATAGAGTTTGATGACGCACGCTGGTGCGACACCACGGCCTACACGTTGCAGCTTCTCCTCCAGACCCGTGGTTGCCTGCTTTGCCTGAGCCGGCCGTGCAAATCACGTTCTCGGCGCTGCCGTCAGTGACCTACTGGTCCCGCCCCAGGTCGGACGACCGAGAACGCCCTGGCCGGGGTGGTTTGCTTAGGCAGGATCCGGCCGAAGCGTTGCCCAATCAATCAAAGCACTCGCCAGTACATGCATCCAAACGTGATTGCACAACGAAATCCAGTGATTGAGTGTGATTCCATCCTGGCCCAACCGGGCCGTTCTCCTCCACTTGCACACTTTAGCGCCTGTGGCAAATGCCTCGCGTGACAGCTGACTCGACAAGGATCGCTCCTGGCTGTCCAACTAGCGGACCAGCTAGGATCACCACCGGCCGCACACCATCGCGGTGTCATTTGGTACGCTGTCACTCCTCTTGATTTGCCTCCCAAAGTGGATGCCGTGCTGACTACCTTCTCAAAATGGAAGCTGTCAATGCAAAGTATTATGTAGCAATTTCACACAATTATTTGTTTCGGCAAGCGAGATAGAAGAGAAAGCGAGAATTGAGAAAGCGCATATACGCATCATATCAAATTGAGGCATTCTCTTGCTCAGAGTCTTACTATCCCATCTGGCAGCTCATTATCTTCTTTTGCCACCTCAAATTTGCCACCTCATCACTCCAAACCGCCACCTTCCATCTTGTCCTCACCATGCAACCCGACTATGGACGAACTCACAATTGTTAACAGAGTCGAATTGCAGATCCTTCTGGCTAAAGGAACAGCCAAACTGGAAGCCGCTTTGAAAGCATATCTTCCTCCTCTTTTGCTGAAACTCTCCTCCAAAAATCCAGCAGTCGTTGAAAAAGTAAAAGATATCTGTGTTCATCTGACTACTAGAATATCAAATGAACGCGCATCGCTGCCGATAGAGAAGCTTATCAGCCAATTGCATTTGCACATGTCTGATCCAAGCTTTTACTTGACCAGCCGCTACGAGGTGGCCTACATTCTGTTGGGATCACGCTATATCGACGACGAGTCCTACGGAAAGCTTTTCCCTAGCTTAATATCAGGTATCTCTTCGATCCCATCTGAGGCCACAGTCATTGCCTTGCCGCCATCTGTGCTGTCCCCATTGGAAGGATTTCCCGTCGAGTTTCAACGATACATCCCCTTTTCTCTGCTCGCGTTGGCTTTAGCTTCTGTGTCCAAAGTCACCCCCGCGTCCTCGGCAAATATCGACCTTGTCGCACACTCAATCTCTCACAATGACCTTGTTTTTGTGGTGGATGCCATCTGCCATATTTTAACAGCTAATGCTCCCTTTGTCAACAATCAGCCACTACGTGATATCTCCCCGTTCAATTGGAAGGAATACCCGCTCGACACATGGGTTCAAGCTAAGAAGTGCTGTCTCAAGCTTTTGAAGTCCTTTGATGCAGATAGCGATCTTCTATACGCTCCATACCTTTTGGCCTCGGTTGATGATTACGATGTTGTTTCCAACGAGGCTGAACCGTTACTCAAGGGTTTATCGCCAAATTTCTCTAATGATGAAATATCTGGTAGGCTGTTGCATGTTTTCCTTGCGCCACCCCGGGAGTTTTCTAAGCACCCTACCAAAATGACTGTCAAACTGCTGAGATCGTTTGAAAAGTTTCCTGCACTCGCTTCCCGCGTTGATATCGTCAAGAGAATTGGTGACAGAGGAATGGAGCTGGGAAATGAAAAGACTGAAATTGCCACTCTCCAGTTTCTTCGGTGGGCTATCAAATCTACTGTTGCAAACGGTGGCTTAGATCAGTTGGCATCTTATGTCGTTCCACGATTAGATGCAACAGCTCGCTATGGCAATGGCACGCCATTTTCGTTGGCCATTGAGTGCATAGGTGAGTGTGTGTCAAATTCCAATACCTTTTCCTCGCAAGAGACAGTGCAGCTGTTCTTTTATAGGCTGGAATCCGCTGATGCTGGAAACAGGCCAGGAATACAACGCTACTTGGGCGCAATTTTGGACCGGGATTTGAATTTGGCAACTAATGACGATCTAAACAATTTGAAAAAGCTCTTGACTGGGATCTTCATCTCTTCACAAAGTCAGCAATCCAAATACATTTCATTGCGCTATGCGCTTCGCTGTGGTACATTTGCAGACTCAGATAACAAAAGACTAGCCCTCTTAGCTCTCGATAAAAGTAACTCCAAAGAAGTGCGAGAAACTGGATCAATTGGTCTGGACCCTTTTCAGCAGCCAGATCGATATGGTAAAGTGGAATCTACATTGCCGGATTCCACTGCACTGTATAATGATCTCATGAATTTTTGGAATCAACTGCCCTTCAGCACAAAGGTGCATGCAATCAAATTCATTGAGAAAATCTTCGTGCTAAACGCAGTGAAAAACACAGTCTCACCTTTATCTGATTCAACACAGGAATGGGAGAAGCAGTTTGACACAGCTCTTGCGACAGACCCAACAACTCGAACTGCTGTCCGTCAATACTATCTAAACTTGCCGGTTTTGCGCAATTTCGAGGCTACCTGTATTGATGAGATGTTGAGCGAAGAGCACGATGAGGCCATCGCGGTGGTGCTTAATAGAACCCTTTCCTTTACTCCTGTCAATATTAAACAGAGTTTGAGTGGCGATATTGAAAGGATTCTTCCGTTAATGTCAGAGCATGGTCGTTTTGCAGAGCTCGCTGCCCGTATTGTTGGTGATATAGGCTCGTCTCTAACCGATCCTGCGTCTTTCGTTGATGAACTCGCCAGAGATGATGGCTGGTACCCGTATGCTTTCTGTGTTCTAGCTTCTCGCATGCAACAGCTCAACATGCCTGTCTCAGCTTTTATTAAGAGCCGTATTGAAGAATTATTGTCCTCCAATCATCTCTTGAGTCCTGACTTGTTTGTTAAGTGCGCTTTCGAATGCGGTCTGTACTTTGGTGACGTATCACGCTTCGTAAAAGAGCGATCTCAGCTTCTTAGCAAGAAGGACTTGGAAAATGCATATCTGGTTCTCGGAGTGTTGGCTGTTTGGGATAAAGCTATAGTGGATGATTTGTTGGCATCGGAGACAAAAAATATTGAGTGTTCTTTTGCTATTGGCGAGGCGTTGTCCATTGCAGCGGTTGGTAAAGACTCTCAGGTTTTAGAAAGATATTGCGAGACAACTCCAAACCTCCCTTCAATTAAAGATAGACTGGGTTGGATTATTGACATCATTGTAGAGAAGTGTACAGCGACAAAACACACCATCAGACAGAATGCTAGCATTTGGCTGTTGAGTCTTGTGCAA
Source organism: Limtongella incommunis (assembly GCA_003706695.3). Classification (NCBI taxonomy): domain Eukaryota; kingdom Fungi; phylum Ascomycota; class Dipodascomycetes; order Dipodascales; family Trichomonascaceae; genus Limtongella; species Limtongella incommunis. The sequence continues at coordinate 296,679 of PPME03000006.1, forward strand.
TTCTGTTCCAAAGAGACCGAAATTAAAGAAAATTTACCACAAATTCAGCTTTCTTTCATGAAACTTCTATCCGATAGAGAAGAGCTTGTCCAAGAGACTGCTGCAAGAGGACTAGGCATTGTTTATGACTTGGGTGATTCTGCCTTGAAAGAAGACTTGGTGAAAAATTTGATGAAGTCCTTCACCTCTGACACTGCCCATGGAGTGAATTCTGGAACTATGTCAAATGATACTGAAGTCTTCGAACCGGGTGTTTTGAATACGGGCGATCAGGGATCGGGCTCTGTGTCAACTTACCGAGATATTTTGAATCTGGCTACAGAGGTCGGTGACCCGTCGCTTGTTTACAAGTTTATGTCGCTTGCAAGAAATAGTGCAATGTGGTCTTCTCGTAAAGGTGCTGCTTTTGGTTTAGGAAACATTGTCACAAAGGCTAGGCTCAGTGGTCATTATAATTCAAACTCCATGCTCACCAAAAAGCTTGTCATAAAGCTCTACAGATACAGATTTGATCCAAGTACCTCTGTTCGACAGTCCATGACCACTATTTGGGATATGCTCATCACTGAGAAGACAAAAACTATTAATGATTATGCTCTCGATATTTTGGAAGACCTTCTCACTTCCTTGGGTTCTAAAGAATGGCGTGTTAGGCAGGCTAGTGCATTAGCTTTATCAGATCTTCTCCAAGGACGTCTTTCGAAATACATGAGCCAGCTTGAACGTATAATGTTGATGAGTTTTAGAACAATTGATGATGTGAAGGAGTCTGTGAGAGCAGCTGGGTTGGTGCTGGCTAAGACAGTTGTGGGTTCCGTTATCGCACAATTGGAATCATCCGGAAAATCGTCTGAAAAAATTCTTGAGAATGTGATTCCATTTTTGATGGGCATTCACGGTATACAATCTGATGCAGAAGATGTACAATCATTTTCCTTGAGCTCTATTTTGAAGATTTGCAAAACTGGAGGTAATCAGCTCCAGCCATACATTCCGAGTCTTGTAGAAGAGTTTCTGGGATTACTATCAACATTAGAGCCTCAAGCTGTAAATTACTTGGCGTTAAATGCTGACAAGTATGGACTGACCAATTCAGCTATCGATCAGCAAAGAATGGCATCGCTTTCCTCATCACCCATGATGGATGCAATTGAGCAGATGCTAGTTATTTTGAAACAAGACCAAATGGAGAATCTCACAAGGCGCCTCGCTAAAGTCATTAAAACATCAGTGGGAATGCCTTCGAAGCTTGCTGCTGGACGAGTATTAGTGACATTGACAATGAGAAACCTACAAGGAATAACTCCTTATGCAGACAGCTTGATGTCTGCTTGTCAATCTCAATTAAAGGATAGATCGTCTACCGTGAGAGAGGCATATTGTATTGCATGTGGGTATCTTTGTCGGGTAGCTTCTCCTGCCACTTTTTTGAAATATCTTACCTATCTACAAAGCTTATATTTTGACGACAATATTAGCGACTGGAAGTTGGTTGCAGGACAGGGAGTTGTTGCAATTTCGTCCCATGCTGCTGATACCCTATCTCATTATTCATCAAGTGTGTTACCATTTGTTTTTGTTGCTAAATTCGATGCTAACTCTGAAGTGAAAAAAGAGTTTCAGCAGGCTTGGAGTGATAACACTGGAGGCACTGGTGTGGTATCTCTATACCTTCCTGATATAATTAAGATTGCCAAGCTGCACTTATATTCACAGTTTTGGGATGTCAGACAAGCGATCGCCAGGGCCCTTGCAGAGGCCGCCGAAGTTGCATCAGCGTCCGCTCTTACACAAGACAATGAATTGCTTCATGTTTTGATGAGTGCTTGTGACGGTAAAAGCTGGGATGGAAAAGAAGTTGTTTTGAGAGCTTTGATTGTTTTGTCTGGTAAGATCAAGGAAAGCCTGCTGATTGGTGACCAGAAAGCTTTGGAACAGGTTTCAGCTATCATAGTGAGAGAAGCCAAGCGCAGAAATCCCAAGTACCAGTCGAAAGCAATACCGTTGATGGGAAAATTTTTATCATTTTTTCCTCAAAACAATCTGTATGAAAAGTATTTTGAACTTTGTGACACGTACTTTGCTGAGGATGAAGATGCAATGGATGAAGACTCTGAGGACGAAGATTCTATTAATAAGAAATTCAATGAAGCTGTTAGAATTGAAATTGCAGAGTCGGCTGTTGATTCTTACCATTCAGAGGATATTTTCCATCAACATATGGACTGTGTGTCAAAAATCAAAGAATATCTTTCTTTTCTCTTGAACGATTCAAATTGTACTTGGAAAAGTAGAATCAGTGTTTGCAAGAGCGCTGTGAAATTATTGCAATCTGGCGCTCCTGCCTTGATTATATATGAACTATGGAAGAAGGAAATCAATGAACGTTGCAGATCAGACCAACTGGAAGCAGTCAGGCTGGAAAATGCAAAAGTTGCCGTTGAATTGGCCAAGACTGAATCTACCCGAGTTGCAGCTATGCATGATATCGAGATCCTGAAAGCTAATGAGCTGTCAAGCATTGTAACTACAGAGTTGCAGAAAGGGCTCAATAAATAGCTTTATTTACACATCCTACTAAATTAATTATTATCGAAATATCTCAGCGTAGTCGCATTCTGCGATTTGGCTTGTTTTCTTCAAGCGATGTTACCCTAATGATTTGACCGTTCAACTCAGTTCCATTTGTTGCCATTTGTGCTGTACCAGCAGCGCTAACAGTATCATATTCCACAAGAGCCTTCCCTTCTTTGGAAAAGAGTTCAACACTAACAAGAGGACCGTATTTTTCAAATGTGCTTGTAACCATATTTTTGTCAGTCGAGTGTAATATACCTTCAACTACTATTGTCTTCGCCAAATTGTGTTGTGGCTTTTGCTGATGTTTGGGTCTGTTTTCCCTCTGCTTTGTTTGCTTCTGTGATATAGTCACTGTGACGGTTCTTTTACCAAGTAGCTGTCCGTTTGAAGCGAGTGAATCTACGGCAGTTTGAACCGTTTCAAAAGCAACAAATGCATACCCTTCGTGATGTCTTCCCTTTCTTGGTAGACGAACAAACTCTACCTTGCCATATTTCTCAAAGTGATGCTTGATATCCTCTTCCCCTAGATCAAAATCTATACCCTTCACAAAAATCTCTCTACCATCCTCCATCGCTCCTGAACGAGCCTTACGAGAAGATGGATCAGATATTTTAGCCACCAGACCTTCTCTATTATCTTCTCCTTCCACTAAATGTTTGGCTTGTTCTCTTGAGCTCATTTGAACATAGCAAAACCTTCGCTGACTATTGAACTTCAATGATGGCATTCTAACACTCAATACAGTGCCATACTTTGAGAACTTCTTTGTCAATGATTCAGCGTTTTCTCCAGGCATGAAGTTAGTCACCCACACAATAGTACTTTCTCCTGACCGAACAGTTAGTGGAAAGCCGTCAACAAAAATTTCATTTGGAACATCCCTGATGCCGTTTTCGAATTCCACAACGGTGACTCCATTTACATAATCACTGATCCCGAGAACCTTTCCATAGCGCTCGAGAGCTGTTTTGATTGAGCCTTTATCAACCGAATCGACACCACTCAAAATGATTGTGTTGGATTCACGGTCTCTGCTAAATTCTGTCATCGTTTTCGCTTGTTTTACACTCTTAGGATCATTGTGTTTTTCGAGATCCATCTCCATTTTCTCACTCTGATCGTCATCTTCCACTTCCATTTGCCTTTTCAAATTTTGTCCATCTGAAGATCCTTTACGATCCATATGTTCAAGCTTCTTGGCCGATACTAGCAACAATTTTCTTAGCTTGGACTTGGCATTGCAAATAATGCTTTCAGCTTCCAATGGGCTCATATTTCTTGACGCAGTTTCGACAATAAACGCGCACAACAGATCAGGTTTGTCCAATGCTTGACAGTCAAAACCGCGCATTGCTTTTCGATAACCCACCACAGGGTCGGACTTGGCCCACTCAATCCAAAATTCTGCTTTTGAATCATATATGCCAATAGCACCTGCCCAAGTTTGATACGCAGATTTTTCCAAACCCAGCTTCGAATAAATATTGGACACAGTGGACAAAACGGAAATGTAATAAGGCTCAGAATAAGCTCTTGTAAGCACGCTTTTCAGCATTGCCAACAGTTCTTCAGACTTTGGAAACGCATAGAAAAATGTGTTCAAGTATGATGTGATATAAACAGTCCACTGGTCAGCTTCCATACAAGCTTCATCAACAAGGCTGCGATTGCCACTGCCACCAATTGCAAGCGAAATTCTAATAAAGTGACCTGCAAGCTCACCATTACCACGGGCATACACTACTGCGGCTCTGGCAACGAGATACAAATCAGTGGGTGTTTTGCCCCCGTCAACATTCAATGTGTGAAGTCGAGGGTTACTCAATTGGTGATGAATGATGAGATCCTGCCATATCTCAGGTAAATACGGGGCAAGATCAAGAGCCCTCCAGTACAACGATGCGATTCTCATTTGCCGTTCAGATCCAGAAGGCTGCTTCTTTTCCCAGCCTATATATTCTGCCAAAATTGGCAGTGCTGAGAGCGAATTCTCGCTTTCGATACATTGATTGACAGATTCTTCCCATTGCTGTCTTTTGACCAAGTGCTTCTTGGTAGTGCTGACAATTTTACTTGCCTCTATCATAACTGACTCATAATTTTCACTGTCGTTGGCAGACAAAAAAGAAGAGAGCCCATTGTAAGTCTCTTCTAATGTAGCATGGGCTGTCTTCAGGCGCTCAATGTATAACTCTTCAACCATCTTTGTAGACTGGTACTTTGTCCATACAAACGATCTCCATATTTCCCATACATTATGAGAACAAGCAAAGTCCATGGCAGTGAAGTCAACAATTGATTTCAGGGGTTCAAGATAGTTTTCTTCAGAAATGGCCAATTGAGCATAGATCCGTGCAGATTCCACACAGACGGAATTGACTGGAAACGATGTCAAGGCCAAAGAGCAAGCACTGCTTTTATTTCTATCTGTAGTAATATATTCACAGAGTTCATCCCCCGTCAAAGGAATTTGCTTGTCACTCATTTCCTGTAACACTTTGAATCTGTACTCGGCATCGCTGAGCTGCTCAAGTTCACAGACAAAATCTTGTCTCTTTGAATGCCAAAGGGCTAACGCCATGCTGGGCTCACCAAATTTGGTTCCAAGAAAGGGTTGATTTGGACGAGATAATTAATTGCAATAGTTTAACCGTTGCGTTTCCACAATTTATTAGTGACTTTTGACGTTCAATGTGGCTGTGGTTGAGCTTTCTTTTTCAAAAACGTGCTCCTAACAACACCATCACCAATCGAGGGTTGCAATTGGAAAAATGACTACAGTATCGGAGCCCACATTTGTGAAAGCATTTCTGTCTCTCTTGGAGGGCAAAACTCAGCAGATTCCTTCCAACTATGTTTCGCCAGAGTTTATACCAAATACGGTCCTGGCCAAGATGCCAAACGACAAAAAGAGGAAGCAACATGTTGAGCCAACATCAGTCAAGAACTGCAAAGTGTCTTTCAAATCTATTAAAGAGCCCAAATTCACGCTCTCTCAGGAGTTTCCATCAGATACAACGATCCTAAGTTTGAAGCAATTCCTGACTGAGAAATCACAACCGTTGGCAGGATATGAGGCCGTTAATGTCAAGCTTCTATTAAAAGGAAGGTCATTTGCTGATTCAAAGCAGCTAGATGAAATTGAGGCACCAGAACTCAGTTTCATTGTAGCTGCCAATAAGCCGGTGCAGCCTGTTGTCACTGAATCTGACGAAATCACTGTCGACACCATCACGCCGGAAATCTGGGCGCAAATAAAATCATTGCTGAGCAATGAGCTAGGTTCAGACAAGGGGCCACGAGCCTTTGAGAAGCTTCATAGTGCGTGGGTGAAGAATTAATAAGTTATTATTATAAAAATAAACATATTCCAAATCAGACCTACATGAACAGTGATCTGCTCAAGAGAAATTAAGAGCCCATAAAGAGATGAACACAAAACAAAAAATGCAAGTAGTTTATAGACAATTCGCTCCTTACCTTCATTGCGCAGTTTGAGTGGTACTTCTGGACGTGGTCCTGGTGGTTTGCGATCCTTGCACTTGTTGCGTGACGGACGGCAATCTACTCAGCTTCAAACTTTTCATTTTGAATCGTTGAAATGCACTCCCTTTACGCAAGGGATTATCGTTTAAATACTCGGCTAGGTCCGTTGTCGACTGTCCAAATCTGCCCTCAGAGTTATTAACAAGTGCTGCCAAATTAACAGCTTGACGGCGCTGAAAGACAAACTGACGTGCTCGACTGACATCAACCTGAGACACGTTGCCAAATTTTTTATGGCAGGTGCGCATCAGGACTTCTGGATCAATAATGCGACGCGGTGTATTCTGAATAGTTTGAAAGATTTCCATTTGGTCCTCCAAGTCAGCAAAGTCGGGCTCGGCTAGTTTAAGGATCGTCAATGCAATGCGGAAAAACACCTTTGAACCTTCCAGAAAAAACGAATCCCAGACTCGGAGCACGGTTTCTGTTGGTAGTACATTAATGAACGCACTCATAAACCAGGACGAGGTACACAGAGTGATTGGGGGCAGTTTGGACAGAAAGTTGTCATAATGGTGCCCGTCAAAGTTTTTGCCAACTCTTTCCCATATCGAGGGCATCAGTTCCTTCACAAGTAACATGAGAACGCCCTGGTCAACATTGACTCCCTCTAGATTCACTTCATGTACCCCTGGAAGATAGTCCTGCGTGATGGTGTAGAGCATCCAGAAGGTGCGCTCCTCGTCCATAAAGAGCAGTAGCATGCCAGCAATGAAATTGAGAGATTGACAGTAGCCAATTTTCGGAACATACACCGAAAAGCATGTCAAGACCCTGCGAAGGGCCGAGATTTTGGGTAGCTCCTGCCCGCTAGTATCTTCGTCGTCTCGAAACTGAATATTATCGGGGAATGTGCGCTGGAGATCGCGCTCAATCAAGTCTGTATCGTTATTTTTCAGATTATGAGTTTTGGCGCACAGCGTTTTGTAGGTGCCCTGTTGCATTTTCTCGTGGCCTTTTGAGTAGTACCACCACGCGTTGCCTCTCCAGTCTGGAGGAATGCCCTTGCGAACATAGCGTTTCAGCTTCTCGCTCTGTTTTGCAGGAAAGCGTACAGGCAGCGTGGAGTCGTTCTCCACCGGCAGCCCCGACTCTCTCATAATTTTGAGCCACTTTTTTTTCCTTCGCGCCAGGTGCTCCTCGTAGCCTTTGTTCCATGTATCGTAGGCCTGTTCCGAGATGGCGATGGTCTGTCGCTTGAAGCCGTAGCGATCGCGCGCGCAGGCTGGCGTGGGCACCGCCGTTGCCGCCGTTGACGACTCTGAAGGGGTGGTCTTGTCGTGGAGGTCTGCCATGTCGTCAGGGGCGGGTTTCTGCGCGGTTTCCGCGGCCTGCGCCGAGTTGGCTGTGCTTGCTGGCTCCTCCAATGCTTCCACAGGCCCGCCGTCGTCCGAAGACACCTCTGAAGCGGAGTCCTTTTGCAAATGCAACGTCAGCGGGGATTCCAGCTGTTCATCCGGCTCGCCTGGCGCGTCTTCCTCTGTTGCAGCGGGAAGTATCAGACTGGTCGGTCTATCAACAGTCAGGCTATTATCATGTCTGGTGCTGGAGGATGCAGGAGTGGTGACGCTCTGAGGCCTTGTCTTTGGCTTTTTTGCGCGCTTGTTCTTTTTTCTTGACCGAGCTTGTTCAGCCATTTTGTATGCGAGCAGCAACGCTTGAACCTAGGCACAGCCGGTATACAGCCCGTCTACTACAACAACTGTTCAGCCAGAGAGCCACGCTGTTTCGGTTGAGACTGGTGCTACACACTGACTAGCTGGTGAAATATGTCTGACCTCCCTATCGAGCGGCTGAAAGGAGCACAAGCGCTGAGCTTTGGGTAGCCGGTTTTGGCTTTGGTGTGCGCTGCCGCTCCTGGCAAGGTTTTAACACTCTGATATGCCACATAATTTTGTAAGCTGAAACAATGGCAGTTGGGACTGGCAACGCTGCATTTGGGCGCTGCATTTGGACACTGGGGAGCACGTTAGTGAGCCAGCCCAAGCGGTTGCAGGGACGCACTCTGCATGCGCCAGTGGGCTTCTCTGAGAAGAGTCCGATGGTGCGGGTGCGTGCCGGCTCTGCACTCGCTGGCGGTGCCGTGGATGTGCGGCCGGCGGCTTGCCGTCTGCGCATGTCTGCTGGCTCTCGCCGTGCTCTGCGGCATTTGCTGCCCCGTGGATGCTGTCAGGCCCGTCCCAGATCCCAGGCTTTTGTTTCACGTGACTGTGCGTTTTTCGTCTGTCGATCAAAGCCAAGTCCAAAGCCTAGTAATGCCCAGACGTTTTATGAAGGGCAAGGCCGCACGCAGCACGATTTGCAAGGTCTTTAAATAGCTGCCAAAATAGCCCTGGGGACGCAGTAGCTGGAAATGGTCCAGAACGCCGGCACTGTCCGCGGCCGCTGCGCCGCTAGGCTTGTCTTTAGTCTGCTCCCCGCCAGCCAGCGGAGGCCTTGTCATCAGCCCCGCCCACGGCACGAATTTTGCACAACACAAACCAGAGCCTGTGGGCGGCCTGAGTCATTTCCATTAGCTAACAGCCGACGTGCACCAAAACGGGCCCACTGGACGCTGGCACCCCTACCTGCGCACTCCTGGTAAGTCTCCGAAGGCGTCTCATCCGAGCGTTTCAACATACAGCACGTTCCACCACCCCACCTCATTCTGCCATCCAGACACGGACAAAAAGTTTTTAAATCAACGCAGAGACGGTTTTGACTGCAGAAAAAAATCGGCATAACGTTAGCGGTACGGTTCGCATCCAGAAACATTACGCTTCCGCTCCCGCTCTTGACAAATGCCTGGCCGGCGTGCTTCTACGTCTGACTGGCTGATGCAGCAACGGCAGCGTGGAAGTGCCAAACGGCCGATGCGTGCGAAACGGCAGCTCTTCAAAGCGCCAGCCCTCAAGCGAGCAGCCGTCAATGTTGCTCCCGTTTACAAATCAAAGCAGTCGCTGGTGTGGGGAATCTCCCCCCAGCTGACGACAAACTACAGCATTTGCAACCCGCTGAATCTGACCTCCGGCATTGTTGTGCTACCCGAATATGGCCTGACCATCAACCTGAGCGACAGCGACAACTCCGCGGTTGCGACATATACCCCCAAGTGCATCTACGGCACCCCCGTCACGTACATTGGTGCGTCCAACCCCTGGGACATATCTTCCATCCTGGTGGCACAGACGGGCTCGTGGCAGGACTGGCTCGACGGCGACGGCGGCTACAATCTGTCGGCCTTCCCCCTGGCTTACGGCGTGGCCGCCTCCACGGTCGTGTGTCTAATGTGCTTGATTGTGACGCTCGGCGTGGACGCCGGCTTCAGAGGCAAGTGGCCGCTGGCGCAGAAGCTGTCGCTCATTGTGGCCCCCGTGTACCTCATTGTGACCTGGGGCCTGAGCTACCACGAGCTGGGCCACCAGAGCCAGCGGGGCTACTTTGACTCCTACGAACTACGGGAATATTTATACGACTGCATGGCTCTCAAAGTGCTGTTTTTGGTCTTCAACTCCATCCTGCTCATCACAAAGGTGCAGCTGACCATGGACCTGTTCCCGCGGCGCAACGAGCGCCGGCTTATTTTGTGGATCGGGCTTGCGCTGACGGTCACCTTCCAGTCCCTGTGGGGAGTTTCCCAGTTCTCGGAATCGGCAAATGCCGACGTGCTTCCCGCGCTGGTTTATTTATTTCAAATCTGCATCGACGTCTTCTTTTTGCTCGGCGTGGCCTGCTACGCATTCATGAAAGGTGCCTCTATTGTCCTGCAAAGAAACCTGTTTCTTTTGACAATCATGACCCACCTGGCGGCATTTTCGCCCCTGCTAATGTTCATCGTTGACATTGTGGGGCTGTGGAACGCCGACTGGTCCGACTCGCTAAACTGGATGACGTCCATCTTGGCCATGGTTGCGGTGCGCTACTGGTACGTTCTTTGCGAGCGGGCCTGTAGAAAGCGTGACAAGGATCGTATTCTTGGCAAGCAGGTCTTTGACTATGAAATGTTTGGCTTTGGCTTTGATGGCAACAATGCCGACCAACCTTCCGCCAGTCAAGATGCCAAAAAGAAGACAGCTCCCTCTAGCCGTAGTAACTCTGATTCGGCAAGCATCTCTAGCGACTCTGTTCAAAACCCACGCATTCACCATGGCAGAGTGGTCGACTTGAGTGCGTCGCCTTCGTCGGCACAAGCAGCCGACGTCGCTCTACTCTATCCCTTTTGGCTGGCTCACAAGGCTGTGATTAGCGTTACCGACTGGATCATTGAAACTGGCTTTTCGTTTTCTCGCAATCAGACCCCCTCGCAGTCCCCGCCGGTCGACAATCACGCTGAACCGCATCCAGAGCACCAAAACATGCCACGGTATACCTACAGTGCCCCAAAAAGGGTCAAAACGGACTTGCTCGGCACAGGCGCCATGGTGAGTAGCTCAGGTGCAACAGTCGGATCGACCCAGAGCAGCAAACTGCCTCGTGCAAGCGGTTCTGTTGATTCTGACGGTGCTGCGCCAACGGTTTCGAGAGCTGGTTCGCGTGTTTCTACACATGTACTTTCCACTGCCGAGCGGTTGGCTTCTAATCACCCTGATTGCGATGTAGATGCGATGAGTGATGCGGCAGCAAACAACTCACCAGACGACGAGCAAAGGGACTCCATTGCTGATTCTGCTGCCCAAAGTGATATTGAACTATATGACTTGGCTAAACGAGCATGATTTTATTTATTTGTATAGTATGTATATTACATGATTTTTCACGGTTTACGCTGTCCACTCAAGCACCTGCGCTCTCTGCGGAATGGACTCTGCTGCTCCTTCTTTTTGAATAGCCAGGCAGGCTGCCTTTTGGCATAGTTTTATTTGCGCAACAATATTTTGCTGCGTCAAGCTTGTTTCAGCTGGAGCAGTCAGCGATCCGACAAGGCAGCCCAAGAAGGTATCGCCGGCACCGGTGGTATCTTTGATGAGACTTTTGTCAACAACGTAGGGTGGAACATGAGCAGCTCCGGGAGCTCCCCGAACAGCCATTGTCACACCTTCGGACCCGAGGGTAATTACTGCACAAAATACTCTAAGCTCGTTTACAAAGTGACACGCCAGCTCATGATAAGATACGTGGCCATCGTCAGATATCACTGATGCCAATTTTCTCAAGCTTGTTGCTTTTGTCTCAGACAAACTATCGGCGGCAAACCGGCACAGATCTTTTGCTTCTCCCTCGTTCACAACCAAGAAGCAGACGTTCTTTAAACCTTCTATATCCAGCTCGCGGCTGAACGGCGAGGGATTGTAAAAGACTCGGGGAATTTTTTCCGGTGCGTCGCTGGCTATGTCGCCGCGTTTGCTCAGGATGAAGTTGATCACAGACATTGGAATCTCATTCTGCAAGACTATTGCATCTGGTAAGTGTGCGCTATTGTTCAAAACTGGCGCATAGTCATCTACCTTCCACGTTCCGTTTGCCCCCGCATTAACCAAGATGCGGTTCTCCTTGGTAGCATCATCCACGAAAATGGTTGCTGTTCCCGTCGGACAGTTGCTCAGGACCTGGATTTTGGATGTGTCGAGACCATTTTCTTCAGCCAAAGACTTTACAAGCTCGGCTCCAAAGGCATCATCTCCAACCTTGCCGTACATTACTATTGTCCATTTCAACAAGTCGCCACGCTGATCCTTAGCATTGTCGTCCTTCAACCTTGCTATTGCTCTGCACTGGTTGGCGCCCTTGCCGCCATGGTGGGTTTCAAAGTTGGTTGCGTAGGCTGTTTCTCCAGCTTCAGGCAGTCTCTTTGCCGTCGTCACCAAATCGTAATTGATGGATCCTACAACATGTATCACAGGCATGGCTGGCTTTGCTTGGAGTATCAGGAGATGAAGATACGATATCCGTGAAGGCATCCCCACATTGGGGGACCGTCCAGACGGCGGGTAACCGGAGAACGAGTCAATGAGCTTGTCAGCAGTGCCAGAATGGCTGATTGTGTTTTGCTAGCTGGGTTTGAGTGCAGCCTCTTGCAGACACACTGCTGCCGTTGCAAGGCACCACGTCGGCGCTGCGGGCCGCGTCACTGGACATCATCATATTCAAGTCGACATATTTACAAAAGAACTACTAATCCTTATTAAGTTTTCTTCTCAAAGACTTTTGAGCCTTCTTTCTCTTTCTAACCTTATGCTTGTTCATCTTGAGCTTTCGCTTTCGCTTGACAGATGTCAACTGGAGAGCTGGTCGTACAAATGATTTGGACACTGGAGATGCAACCACTTCAGTCATTTCGGATGCATCAACCTCATCGGGCGAAAGCAAAATGGCAGAGTGCTCCATCAACTGGTCGTAGAGTTTGGAGTTGTCAATCAGAGTCCAGTTGTCACTTGAGCCCGATGACGAGACAATGGACTCAGGAGAGCTCAACAAGTCCTTCAGTTGGAGAGTCAACACCTTCACCATCTTTTGCGACTCGTCGATTTCTTCACGAGCCTTCTCCTCGCAGACACTTTGGGCTGTATATGGTTTCAAGGATGCAACAATGTCGCGGGGCACATTTTTCATATCCTCATTCAAAACAGTTCCGGAGGGTGACACATGCCATGGAATCTCATTAGCGGGTTCGTTGGATCCCAGCTTGATGTTTTTCTTATCATTGTTGCCAGCCATAAACAACGGTCTGTGGCGGGCAAAAAACGAGTCTAGGGCCAAATCCCGGGCAGTCAGATTGTCTGGATACTTGTCGGCATTATTATAGTGTTCAGAGTGTTTAGGAGTGATGACCGGACGAGATTTCGAAAAGGATCTACGCCGCGACGAAACGGTATCTCTTGCAGCCGAAGCAGCGCCGCCACCAAAAAGATGCCGCCTCACCTGTGATGTCGTTTGCTGACGACACACCAGCCATTGCGACATTTTGATTCAGTTCGAGGCTAGTCTACAAAAGTGCAAGTTAGGATGAATCAAGAGTTGAGGTGGTTGCCGGCCAGTTAGAAGGTGAGAGTTTTGTGAATTTTCAAGTATTTCCCAAATAGGCATAGATCAGTCTGAAGGGTATAGATGACCACGGAGACTAGGCAAAAAAAAAAACTGGCAAACAGTCGCCTGTGTTGTGCCCAAGTGCCTTCTTTGCAAGCCCCTGTCATGGCCCGATTTTTCATTCTCTGTTCTCGTCCTGAGCCTCCTTGGCTGCTTCGCGTCCCTATGCAACGTTGCGGCTGCCAATGAAGGCCGGCACTCATCTCGCACTGATCTGACCAAAAGGTCAATGAGAAGCTCACCGCCAGGCCGCTACGTTGTCTCGGCGGCTTTTATCTTTGTTTCCCCAAACAGCCCAGAAGGCAACAACAGACCACTTCCTGCGCTGGCATTCCCGGAACAACCTCATCGGAAATATCCCATCAACATCAGGTGCTAATTGACTAGCAATTAAGCCTTTTATCTAAAACTATACTCTATCAACCATGACGGTGATTGTTGCATCCATCTTCTTGCCATACACGGTCTATTCTGGGTCCGATGAATCGTCAACAACTAATACAACAGCCACAAACTCAACAACAGATGCACATCGCAAGGAAGAGCTCCGATACCAAGACCATGTCGACAGAGAAGTGCTGGCCGGCGATTTCGAAGGAGACGAGACATCCATACTGAAGCAATTGGACCGAGTCCACACTATGCTGCACTCGCCATCTGTCAATGCAAACGCTGTGTCGCGCTCAGCGCCGTCGAGCACGCTTGCAAACTCAGTCAATGGCTCCCATGCCAGTTCAACGCCAACTACAGCTCCCATGGCCGTGCCTGCAACTGCACCCGAACGCGGCAATGCTTCTTCGTCAGCTGAAGGGTTGGGCTCGCCTATCCCTGACCTGATGCGCTCCCTAACGTCGCTGTCAGCCTCGGCAAGAAGCCCGGAGCCAGCCCCAGATAAGCAGTTCGCGGAAGGGTTTTTCAGTCAGGAGATCAACACTCCTAAACAGAGTTCACTTTCTGCTGCAAGAGCGGGTGGCTCTGCCCTTGACAAAGTTCGCGCTGTCTCGGGGGGCACCGCAACCGTGCCGGTCTCTCGGCCCTCCTCCCCTGCTCCACGAAAAGAGCTATTGGAAAAGACAAAGCCCATTGAGCGCCAGTTTCCATCCTTGTCAGTTACAAATGCTCAGCGGCCGAAAGCTGGCGGAGCTGAGCGCCTAAGAAAACCCCCATCTGCGCTAAGCAAAGTCAATACACCAGCCGTTTCAGTAGACGTTTCGCCCGAACTGGTCCCCTTTGAATCCGTTTATCCAGACTCTTCCCCAAACAACACCATCAACACTCGCGACTCTCTGGCTACGCGTCTCAAAAGGACTCAGACTTTGCGTAGAGAGCCAATCTCAGAATTGGACATTGAGTCTCCCTGGAAGGTTGTGAGACAGACAAGCGGAAATGGTGGACTCAGAAATGCTGTTCTCAGAGCCACGCAAGAAGGGATACTGACTGATGTGCAGTGGGTGGGAACTCTCGGTATCGCAACAGACTCTATTTCTCCGCAGCAGATCCCTCAAATAGAAGAGGAATTGGCCAAAAGAGATTGCTATCCAACAATTGTTAGCGACTCGACATTTGAGGGACATTACACGCACTTTTGCAAGCAGATTTTGTGGCCCACTCTCCACTATCAAATTCCAGACAACCCCAAGAATAAAGCATATGAAGATCATTCATTCGATCATTATCGTGCACTTAATCAGGCATGTGCCGATAGGATCGTCAGCATTTACAAAGAAGGTGACGTTATTTGGGTCAACGACTATCATCTCCTACTTGTTCCTGAAATGGTTCGCGAAAAACTTCCAACGGCAGAAATTGGATTCTTCTTGCATGTTTCATTTCCCTCTAGTGAGGTGTTTAGGTGTCTAGCGTCCCGAAAACAACTGCTAGAGGGAATGCTCGGTGCCAATTGCATTGGATTTCAAATTCCCGAATACACTCGACACTTTTTGCAAACTTGCAATCGTATCTTGGCAGTTGACACGTTGACTACAGGCATTAGAGACGGTGATAAATTTGTCTCTGTGATATCAACTCCAATTGGCATTGATCCAACGTCATTACAAGAGTGGAGTCGCACGGCCCAGGTCGGCGAGTGGAGACAGTTGATTCGCCAGCAGTGGGGTCCAAAGAAGATTATATTTTCCAGAGACAAGGTGGATATACTACGTGGCTTGAAGCAAAAACTAGACGCATATGAGCAATTTCTTAGAGCTAACCCTGACTGGATATCAAAAGTTATTTTTATTCAGGTTTGTCTTAGCGGTGGAGGTGACAAGGAGCTTGACTCTGAAATTGCTGGCATTGTGGATCGCATTAATTCTCTGTCGGACAATGTCATGGGCTCGCCATCAATCATTATGCTTCACCAGGATATCGGCTTTTCTCAGTACATGGCGTTACTGAGCGAGGCTCATGTGTTTGCCGTCACCTCTCTAAGAGAGGGTATGAATTTAACTTGCCATGAATATGTCTACTGCAATGAAACTCGCCCGAGCGGTGTTTTGATGCTTTCAGAGTTCACCGGTGCTGCTTCTCTACTTGGAAAATACTCTGTTCTAGTAAATCCTTGGGATAAGAAGGGACTAGCCAATGGATTTCTTAGGGCACTCACTATGGATCAAGCTGAAAGCAAAACTAAACTTGACCACCTTAAGGCCCTGGTTCGAAAACATAGCTGCACTCATATTGTTGACGACTTGCTCAAGGGCATTCACAAAGCATGGAAAGAGGAACAGTTGAAAACAATAAATGCTAATCATAGGCTTGACCTGCACCTTTTGAAGTCACAGTATGATTCGCTACCTTTGGACACTGATAAAAAGAGGATTTTTTTCCTCAATTTGGATCCAACTCATATGGAGATGGCACAAAGTAACACAGCAACAAACGCGACAACGGGTAAGGCATCAAAATCTATCGTGAGTAAAATGATTGTATCTCCTCAGCGAAAAATCAATGCGCTGTATAATCTTGCTGCTGACCCGCGCAATATCATTTACGTGCTATCTGTTGAAGAGAGAACATCGATGGAAATTATGTACCGCAGAGTTCCAAACATTGGGCTAGTGGCAGAAAATGGGGCCTTTTTGCGCCCAGCTGGAGCGGGAAATGATAAAGAATGGATCAAGTTTTGGCAGGTTAGTGAGTGGCGCAACCTTGTGATCAACACTCTAGACAGTGGAATAGTGAAGAGAATTCCGGGAAGTTCAATCCACATGCACGAAACCAACATTGTTTGCAATCTTGGAGAAGCTATGGAAGGCGATGATGCAGAAAGAAACACTCTCATCATTGGAGAACTGGTGAATCATATCAATGATGCATTTGGCGCGCAAGGGGTGAGGTGTCGATATGCTGACAACCAGCTCTACGTGGATAGTCGATCTGCGTCCAAACTCAGTGCCGTGAAGAAGGCGCTTGAGTTAGTAAAAAGCCCTCTTCACTTCATGTTGTATTGTGCGGACAGCTATGAATCGCAAGAAGATGATCGAGTATTTGATTTTTTCAATTCTGCAAAAGACATAGACTATGTGCACACGGTAGGTCTCGGCGTCGGAGGCACGCTTGCCAAGTGGACTCTCGAGGGTGTGAATGGTATGCTTTCAGCCATAAATGCTTTGGACAAGTAGTAATTATACAACTTTTGTTACTAAATCAATTTTCTAGTTAAAACAGTGGAAGAGAAGCCTACCAAAACAAATAAATAGTGGCATAGACAATGCTCAGCAAGCCCATGCTTTTTGGGGCTGCATGTGGGATTACAGCTGCAGCTGCCTTGGAGGTGCTAGTAGACTTACTGCTTGACAGAGCTAGGCTTGAGGTGTCAACGGTCAGCGCAGCCGTTTGTTTTGAAGAACCGTATTCTGAAGTGACTACAATCTCTCCCGACACGCTCTGGGTAGCGCCATTGTTATATCCAATGGTACAAGTGCTGATGGATGTCGTAAATCCACTGACTGAATAGATGCTCGCCAGGCTGTTCCAATTGCTATTCACTGTGTTTAATGCCTTTATTAACTTGCCTTCATTGGAACAAGTCATGTTGACGTTGTCGACAAATGAGTTTTGAAGCTCGACGGTATAGTTTGCATAAATAGCAAAGGCCATGCCCAGCTCGGACGTGAGATTTTTGGACGCGACAAAAGATAATAAAGAGGAGCCCTCTGTGGTCAGATTGGAGACCGCGGATGCTACTTGTCCGATTGCCGAAGATATCTGGCTTGTCTCGTAATCAGAAATGAAGGTGGCCACGAGGGTCGTGTTATAAGTGTTGTCGACTTCGTTCAATAGCGATTTGAAGGGGCGACCAAGCGCATTTTCTATGGAAGAATTTTGTAAAGCAGCCAACTGCAACGCCGAGGAAATGTTCTGAACCGCGGGCACAATTCCAATGAAAGCAGATACTAAAGGTATTGATTCATTCAGGCCGTCTGCCAGCGCCGCGGCAGGAAGCAGAATAGAGAGCAAAAAAAGTAGCGTACAATTCGGCAGATGCTTCATCACTGTCTGTGGATTAGGTACAAAAATTCAACTCTTAGCTCATTGAGGGACGCCGCGGCCGGATAGACAAGGGTCTTGTTATATATGTGAAGCTCTCCCTGTTTTTCAAAACAGGCAAAAGAATGCTAGGCAGTTTGATATAGCCCAACCGTCAGGCTCACATTAGACAATTCCTATCAAATGTGTCACATTTTGCAGCAAGAAACGCCAAGAAATAACAGGCGCTGTCAAACTACTGTGAACTGCCGAAAGCAGCCTACAGGGTCTAATTATCACGGGTCAACGTGGTGGAGCCTCATGAGCTGTAAGGGTGCTTTTTGCAGTTCAATTATCCGCCAGCGGCGGTGCGGGCAGCTGGTATTTACAAGCGCGCCGTCGCGAAGCAAGTTGGGCACTGGCTTACGTGTTCGCGGTCGGACGTCCGCCCAGTGCAAAGGAGGTGTTTCATGAGCCAGCGAGGTAAGCGTTAAACTCGATGCGCTGGGGGGTTCCCAGTTGACTAGCAAACATTGTAAAGACCGCCGCAGACCCCGAGCGCGGCAGGCTGTCCGAGCTCGGCGTGAAAAGGGCCCAACGAGCAAAAAAGGGGACGTTTGCGGGAAGCGGGGGTGGCCAAGCATTGCTCGCTGGCGAGTCAGCGCGGTGAGTGCTGGACATTAGCCCG
This sequence comes from Limtongella incommunis, assembly GCA_003706695.3. Taxonomy (NCBI): domain Eukaryota; kingdom Fungi; phylum Ascomycota; class Dipodascomycetes; order Dipodascales; family Trichomonascaceae; genus Limtongella; species Limtongella incommunis. The sequence goes on from PPME03000006.1 coordinate 314,968, forward strand.
GCGTTAAGCTAAAAGAGCTCCTCCGCCCCATCTCGGTAGTGTTGCGTAGCGGCATCAAGCAAGTGCACTTTTCAGACGTTGAAGGCCAGCGCTCGGCTACCGGCGACGAACGTCTGCCCGTCCATCTTATCACGTATTGCACAAGCGCTGAGCTTGCTCGCTTTGGAGAATTCAAAACAGTGGTGAAATGCCATTATTAGCAGCAAGGCGGCCACTGATGCAGATGGTGCGCGCATGCGCCTAGGTGCTCACGATCGGGGCAATGAGTGTGGGTCAAGTGAAGTTGCGTGGTGAAGCCCTCATCACGGCAAACGCTCAACTTGAGAAAGGGATGTCAATAGGCGTTCAGCCTGTTCAGTGGTACGTCAGGAAATGGGAGCAGTGGAATCACCTCCTAGCTAAACGAACAGTTTTGTTGCAACGACCCAGTTGCAAACACGCTCACGTCTCTTCCGTGCTCTAGGTTTACAGCGTGTGAAAACTAGCTCGCACTCTGGCACTGACAATCTGGAATGGGAATAGATGCAAGCTTTTGTTCAGAAAACGTAGTTAAAGAGCTAAAACGAAACAAAACTTACTCAAAATAATCCCACGAGCAGAAAATGTTTGTGAGGAATTTTTCAGCTGTTATTCTGATTCTCGGACGTGCCTTGCGTGGAATACGTCCCAGGTGAAAGGTGTCAAGGGTCTTATTTTGTCAGCGAGCCTCAACGCCAGAAGCAGGCATTGTCTCATAGTCCAACTACCTGCCATATTTCTCATCTACGACCATACCAGAATGGAAACAAGGTTTCCCGTCCGATCAACCAATTATTTAAGCATTCTAGGGCCTAGATCAGTATTGTCGTGGGAGACCAGACGAGAACGATAGGTGTTGTAGATAACTTTTTGCTACTGTAGCTATGCTGCAGTATTACTTAAGCGAGATCTATGCCATCAATGGAGTCCTGATTCCACCCCACGCTCACCAGGACGCATTGTGGAGCACAAGGGGCAATTGACCGAGCGGTACCCCGTGGTGCAGGCTTGTTGTGTGGAACAGTAATTACAGAGACACGTCAAAGGAATTGATTATTTTTGGCCATCACCCGCAATTTTCAATCGCTGGTGGCAACAAGACAAGAGTCCCCATGTCCACCCTTTTGGCGATCTGAGTTCCCCTTTTGGACCGACCAAAACTGCCATGCCTGTTGGCTCCACCAGTAACGATACACACTCTCTTCCTCTTCACCACTATGCTTGACTCCTGCGCTAGCCTCGTCAGTCCTAGCATTGCAAACTTTTGGCTGTCTGTGGTTCTTGCTGCTGGAATCGTCTTATCATACATTCCGCAGCATGTGCGCATCATTGCCCGCAAGTCATCGGAGGGCATTTCGCCGTACTTTTTGTTGCTAGGCTTTTGCTCTGGCCTGTGTGCTTTTGAGAACATTCTCCTCCTCTCCGGGCCCATCACAGGGTGCTGCGCTGCTATTGGCGCGTTCAACTGCTTTGCGTCGCTGCTCGGAATAATTCAGGTGGGGTTGCAGTTTGTGGCCTCAGGCTTCATCCTTGTGTTTGCTGAATTCTGCGCCCCGCTGGACGATGCCCCCGTCAAGAAGCGAATCCACCAGGTCGCCCTGACCTGCTTTGCGTTCACCATTGTCACGGCTCTGCTGGCGGGTGTCATTTACAACTCCGACAACGAGTCGCTCATTGACGGGATGGCGTCGGTGTTTGGCCTGCTGGCAACTGCAATGGCAATGATGCAGTACCTGCCGCAGATTTGGACCACCTACGTGCTCAAGCACACGGGCTCCCTGTCCATCGCCATGATGTGTTTGCAAACCCCGGGGGGATACCTGTGGAGCGCGTCGCTGTACTTCAGGGAAGGCACAAAGTGGAGCTCCTGGATGCCGTACTTTGCGTCCGCAACGTGCCAGGGAATCCTGCTGGCTATGGCCATTTACTATGAGTACTTTGACAAGAGCAACGAGCGAGCACCCCTGCTGACCACGGGTGAGGCAGAGCCGTCAGATTTCAGAGAGCCAGTGTACTGATTGCGTTCGCTGGCCATGCTCGGTAGTTTATTTATTATAAGTCCATACATTGTTATTGCCCCGCAGCGGTCGTGCTGGCAACCATATAACAGATATCAGCTAGATTTTACAATCACAAAGCTTCTTTAACTTGCGTTGGCGAGCGTTTCTTGCGTCACCGAAACACTCATTTTGCAGCATATTGTGGGCTGCAATTTTTGTGACGCCGGCGCAACTTGCTTCGACAACCAAGGCACCGATTGCAAGTTGGCGACCCAAGCCCCACCACAACCATCCTTCTTGACAACAGCAAGGAAGTTTCGCAATGAACAAACTTAATCCAAAAAAGGCCTTGTCCAGCATTGGCCACGCTCCCCTGAAACTTGCCAAGGGCGCTGTCGACGTGACAGAAAATGTTGCAAAGGGAGCCCTGGATGTCGGGCAATCCGCCGGCAAAGGGGTGCTCGACATTGGCGAAGGTGCAGCCAAGGGAGTGATGGCCGTCGGCGATGCCGCTCTCTCTGGTCCGGAGCGACTTGCGCGCCAGTTTGCCTCGGCAGACACAAGTCAGGTGGACAAGATACAAACGTCCAAGAAGCAAGACTTCCAGATTGAGGCACACGCAGACCCGGACCTGATTGAGTCTGCGCCCAAGGAACTGTCGAGCGCGTTCAAGTACGTTTGGGGCGCCGGCCATCTCCTGACGGTCGCGCTGTCGCTCACATACTTTGCTCTGTGGCTCTATTCCGTGGGAAGGTGGAGGTCGTGCTGCCAGCGCACAATTGCCATTGTGTACCGCCTGCTGTTTTTGACCATCGTTGGAACGTATGCCTTGTCGTATAAGAAGCGCTTTGGCTCCAGATCGCCGGATATCTACGGCCTCCTGCGCTTCACCACCGTCCAGTACGGTCTGCTGGCTGTTTTGTGGCTGTTTACGCACCAGCACATTCTCAAAATTGTGCCGTATGCCATCTACGCCTCTTTGCAGGGCTCCTCGTTCCTCCTCAGCTTGCTGAAGAACAACGACGCTGGACTGGCCGCCCAGCTGGACACGTTGGGCAACCAGGGACTGCAAATCATTGCCATCAGCAACATTGCTCTGTATCTCCGCCTGGTGCTCGACGCGTTCACAATGAAATCGGACGCCCTGCCATCCATCCTGATTTATTCCTTCTTTTACAGACTGAGGGTGGAGTACGGCCCAGGCAACGGAGAACTGTGGAACAAACTGCTTGACACAGCTGATGGCTACATCGATAAGCCATCTGCATCTCCCAAGGTCAAGCGGTACTGGAAGAACTTCAAATGGCAGCTGGAGAACCATGAAAACCACGAGCTGTCGCCGGTTCATCATGACATATTCAAACATTCAAAGAAATGAGTCTAGCGGCGCGAGCAAAACTCTTGTTGGCAACTAAATGGTGCATTTGTTTCGGGCTGCTCTATAGCGTGTAGCCCAGGTCACAATATTGTGCTGAGTACGTGTTGACCAGCACTGATATAAGAATAACTACTGGATAGTTAAGTAGAAATATAGGAGTGAAACTGCTTGCTGCGTTAGCAAGGACACAAAGTAGTGCACAATGTACTTGTCGAGATGCTGAGGCACGGGTAAAACGCAACGCTTCCTTCATCGCACCAATCTGCAGATACTTTATCCGCATCACCCTAATCACATGACACACATTTGAAATCTTTGTAAAGATGAGCAATAACCTTGCCTTCCAATCCATCCAGATATGTTCAAGAAACGTAAACTGGCCTCCTCTAAGCGGGTAAAGACCGACATAGATGAGGACGAGAATGAGGCTGTGTCTGATCTTGTTCGCAAAAGGACGCCGAAGCGGACTTCACTGGCTGAAAAGAATGTAATGGAACCCATCCATCAAACAAAAGCTGAAAAAGAAGTTTCTGATCTTGTCAAATCTTCCAGTGTGGACGATTCTCAAAGTTCGTTGTACAGAATATCTGAAACCGAAAAGCTAACCTCAGGATCAAAAGCTTCCTTGTCGACAAGTAGAATCGTGGTGGATTATCAACCGGATGTTTGCAAAGATTACAAACTCACGGGGTTTTGTGGCTTTGGCGATTCCTGCAAATTTCTCCACGCTCGCGAAGACTATGCCCCTGGTTGGAAGCTGGACGAGGAATGGTCAAAGTCGATTGCTGACAAACTGAACGGGAACTCGGTCGACACCCCGGAAGCGGCTTCCAAAAGTGCCGCGATTCCAAAAGTCTGCCCCATCTGCCAAAAGCCCTATGATGAACCAATTGTCACTCTATGTGGACACTTCTTTTGCGAAAGCTGCTTCTTGAGAGAGTTCAAGAAAGATTCAAAGTGTAAAGTTTGTGGAGACGACACTAAAGGCTCGTTCAAACCGGGCGCTAAAAAGCTGAAAGAAGCGCTGGGCCAGGTATCTTAGCTTGATCCATCCTAGCACCTGTCCTTCTATCCTGCTGCACACCTCGGCTAAACCATCTCGTTCACGTGATCCCCCACTTATCTGCATCTTTGCTGTGCAGTCTGAGTTGAGTCTCACATCTATCATGGCAGAATGTGGACCAAGTAATCCACTGAAATCGTTTACAAACTCTGCAGATAGAGCGTCACAAGATGAAAGGTATGACAGCCGACCTGGTTTAATCAGGGGCAATTTCAGAACTGCTGAGAGTGTCAACCACAATGTTAGTCAGCAGTACAGCCAGTTCAATCAAGGGCCAGCAGGATCCTTCGTACCCATGGCGGAGCATATTAATCACTCTTTGCATCATCCCACAGAGCGATCCCACGTGCGACCACCTGCTGGATTTTCCAACTGGGCGGATGAGTTCAAAAACCAGGCTGCTTTTCAGCCAGCCTCGTTTCAAGCGTCGCACAGGCAACCTCTGGAGGCACCGGCACTGCGCCCTATGGACGCTGCATTCCATCCGCAATACTCGCAGGGTGTGGTCAACACCAACCCAGCCCTCAGCGCGTATTCCACATCGCCAGCGATGGCGCAAATGAGTGAACATCGGCAAATGCATGCAGCGTCGGAACTAGATAAGGCCTTTGAAGAAGCCTTTGCCAGCGTCGAAATTGGTGAGAACATCCCACAGCAAGAGCCACAGAGACAAAACGAAGAAACGCATACAAAAGAACCGCACAACGATGCTGAATTCGCCAACATTGCTCAGCAGATTTTGATATCGGTCAAGGAAGCTGATGTGTCCTCCCAGACCAGCTCTAAACTAGCTCAATCGCAATTTATGAGTCTAATGCAGCTGGTGAGTTCCAAGAATGTGACTTTGGGAGACCACAAGTTTGTTGATAGTGAGGGTAAGGAAGTTGACGTTCAGAGAGATATTGAGGAAGTAAGTACACCCAAAGAGACTTTCTCTGAAAATCGAGAAAACCAACCTAGCCCTAGGCAGGGCGCTGGGCCGGCTAGTCTTGGACATCTAGGGGATCCGATTGACTACGCAGAATCTCTTGGTATCACTGATTTGACGTCAAATCCATTTGCAAAAGAGGAGGATTACGATTCGTGGGCCGAAATGACCAAAAATTAGCAAGTTTAGAGAATAGCTTCAATTTATTTATGATAATGTAAATGTCCAGTCAGTGGCTCTGTCTGCTATTTAGGGAGCACAGTATCTTTTGAGCGAAGCGGTTGTCCAGTCGGATGCGAAGGAAGCTAAGCAGTAATCAAGTAGTAAGCATCAGTACAAGAAAACCGTTCGTCAATGTGCCCTCTCCATGTCTTTGATCTTGATCACCACTCTCAAGTTTCTACTCGTTTCCCCATTGGGTAACTTTTTTCATTAGATCCGAGTTGAGAGTGTGATCTTTTTTAATCGTCACACCATTATGAAGCATTTAATTAGGTTCATTCGGTCTGCACGTAGACCGGATTTATTGCGTCGGCAGGTAGCATCCTACTCTGTTTCCGCTTCACAGTTTGCCGCAAAGTATGGACCTGATGATGCTCTTTTGCGGCCATTGTTTGATCAGCCTGCAACTTCTCATGCATCGACTAAAATCAAGCCCGTCGGTCTGTTCAACAACCCCTATCTTGTGTCTCCAGCGGGCATTCACGAGTTCACGGAGGCTTCTTTGAAAGAAGCTCAGAATCTCGTCTCTCTCATCATCGACGCTAATAATGACGTCACTGGAAAATCACTGAAAAACAGCATAAAATACCTAGACAGACTGAGTGATGTTCTCTGTAAGGTCATTGATATGGTGGGGTTTGTCCGCATGTCTCATCCAGACCCTGAGTTTCTGACAGCCGCCCAGCAAGCGCATGAACTAATGTATGAATACATGAACGTTCTCAACACTTCAGTCGAGCTATACCAAGTGCTCGATCGTGTTCTGCATACTCCTGGAATATTTGATTCATTGTCAGAAGAAGAGAAGGTGGTGGGCCGCATTCTTTGGCAAGACTTCATTCGGTCAGGTGTGACGTTGGATCCCGAATCGAGACGCAAATATGTTTCACTGTCCAACACTGTTTCGATTATGGGCCAGCAGTTTATCACAAATATTGGGCCAGAGAAGGATGCTATCTCTGTCTCTGACGGTGACTTGATGGGCATGGATCCCTCACTGGTTGCCTCAATGAGAAACCCAATCACTCGTAAAGTGAAGCTTCCCACAGTTGGTTATCTCTCTGATATTGCTGTGTCGTCAGCTCGTAACGAGTCTCTGAGGGAGCGGCTTTGGCTGGCTCAAAGGAAAGTCAGTCCGAGCCAGATTGAGCTGCTGGAGTCCTTTCTCAAAGCAAGAGGTGAGGTAGCCAAGCTCATGGGTTATTCGAGCTTTGCAGAATACGAGCTTCAGGACAAAATGACCAAGACGCCGGCCCATGTCGAGATGTTTTTGAAGGGCGTGGCCCAGAAGCAATACCCTTTGGCTCAACAAGTAATTTCGAAACTGCTGGAACTAAAAAAGACCGACGATGGTCCAGATAGTGTGTTTCAAGCGTGGGATAGAGACTACTACACCACGAAATACCTCAATTCGCGGAGGGTCAAACCTTCAAAAACTGATATTTCTCTAGCAAATTACTTTTCTTTGGGCACTGTAGTACAGGGGCTGAATCGTTTGTTTAAGGAGATTTATGGCTTGCAGCTTGTTGCAAAGGAGTGTGCACCAGGTGAAGTATGGGATAAAGAAGTGCAGCGTATTGACGTGGTTGCCGAGGACGTGGGAACCATAGGTATTATTTATTGTGACTTGTTTCAAAGAGATGGCAAGTCTCCCCATCCTGCACATTTCACTATTCAGTGCTCAAGAAGACTGGAAGATGATGAAGTCTTGAGCAACCATTTGCCAACATTGCAGCAAAAGGACTCTGGCCATCGATACCAGTTGCCAGTTAGTGCGCTGGTATGTGATTTTGTTAGATCAGGTCCTTCCAAAAAGGTGCTACTGAGTTATTCTGAAGTGGAAACGCTGTTCCACGAAATGGGCCATGCCATGCATTCAATGCTTGGGCGTACAGAGCTGCATAATGTTTCCGGTACCAGATGCGCAACCGATTTTGTGGAACTTCCTTCCGTATTGATGGAATCGTTTGCCAAAAGTCCTCAAGTTCTAGCTCTTTATGCCCGCCATCATGAAACAGACGAGCCGTTACCATATGAAAAACTGGACGCCGTTCTGAAAAGTCAAAACATTTTGCAGCACTGGGAAACGTACAATCAGGTTAAATTGTCTCTTTTGGATCAAGCTTTGCATTCGAAGGCCGTTATTAATGACCCGAATTTTTCTTCCTCGAAAATCTACTATGACATCGAGAACGACCATGGCTTGTATCCAGCCCACCCAGGCTCTCAATGGCAAGCACAGTTTGGTCATTTATTTGGATACGGAGCCACATACTACTGCTATTTATTTGATAGAGCAATAGCCCAAAAAGTGTGGTCTAAGCTGTTCGAAGGCAACCCCATATCAAGAGAAGCCGGAGAGAAGTTCAAGAATGACGTTTTGATCTGGGGAGGTTCAAGAGATCCCTGGAAATGTGTAGCAGATGCACTTGACGAGCCAAGTTTGGCTAAAGGTGACGAAGCTGCAATTTCATGGTTAGCCGGTGACCTTTGACAAATATGATAAAATACTGTAAATAGATTTAATATAGCATACTTCTACACATGGACCTTTTATTTTTAGTGGAATCCTAAACTATTCCCATCGTCGTTATATCATTAAGTGTGCATTTTTTTGTGTTTTGAGAGAACCCAGTAAACCCACTTAGGTAGCTCTCATGACTTGCCAGACACGGATGAGGTTGTCAGTGTAACCAGCAAAGAGGTTCTGGCCATCAGCAGACCAAGCAAGAGAAATGACCTCTGGCTCTCTAGACTTAGAGGAGACAAGGGCAAAGTCTGGCTTGAGTTGGTCAATGAGCTCACGCTTCTGCAAGTCGTAAACCTTGATGGAGGAGGTGGTGGCAGCACAGAGCCAGTATCTGTTTGGAGAGAAAACAAGGGAGTGAATCTCGTCACCAGATGGCAAGCTGTAGAGGTGAGAAGATGAGTTCAAGTCCCAAAGTTGGATAGCACCTTCCTTACCACCGGAAGCACAGAGAGATCCATCTGGGGAAACAGTGATGGCATTAATGTAGTTGGTGTGGCCAAGACATTCGGCCTTGAGCTTGTTGGCGGCAACATCCCAAACCTGAGTTAGTAATTGTTAAATGCGACATGAGTAGTATGCTCAGAGATCTTGGTGATATTTTATGTCTCATTCGGCGAACCGTCTGAAGTAGCAAATATGTTGAACATCACGGCAACCTTTGTAGTACTTACCTTAACGGACTTATCCCAGCCAGCGGAGATCATGAGGAGCTTCTTGCCCTCTTCGTCAGCTGGGGAGAATCTGACGCTGGAGATCCAGTCAGAGTGACCGGATTGGCCCTCAAGAATGGACTTGCACTGACCAATGGTGTTCCAAACACGGATAGTCTTGTCACGACCAGCAGAAACAATCTGTCTGTTGTCTGGAGAGAAAGAAACAGAGAGAACGTCGCCAGTGTGGCCAACAAATCTCTGCTTGGTCTCACCAGTGGTCAAGTCCCAGAGACGCAAAGTCTTGTCCCAAGAGGCAGACAAGGCAAATTGACCGTCATAGGAAACAGCGACATCCTGGACAATGTGAGAGTGGCCGTGGAGAGACTTCTTTGGAACACCATAGTTGTCACCGTCTCTGGTCAATTCCCAAATGATAAGAGTCTTATCACGGGAAGTGGAGACGAGGAGATTTGGGTTGGCAGCATTGGTGGCGAGGGAGGTAACCCAGCCGTTATGTCCTTCAAGAGTTCCTTGCAAAACAAGAGTTTCAGTCATTTTTATTTGATTTGGTTGTTGGAGTTGGAGACGGATATTTCACTAAGAGGTGTGCAAGTGAAATATTTAGCCCTAGCTGTGTAACCCTAATTGTGACTGTCAGGGTTTAGGAAAAAGTAATTTTGGGACAATTTGATTGGCCAGAATTTATGCAAGTCGTTGGGCGTGCATGAGCTTGGGAAAGACATTGGAAGGGCGAATAATACAAAGCGTTCGCTGACATGGAGAATATTGTGTGTTCGGAATCCTAGACCCCGATTCAAATAGCACGCTCATCTTTGCCGTCCGCAAAAATAATCTCATGAGGGTAATTTGGTGCGGCCGCGTATTCCACATACCAGCCATGCTATCCACATTCGTATTCATACACATGTTCCATGTTGTCACTGAGGATTGTGTTTTAACACATAGGTCTAGATCAGTACAGCTAAGGAACCTTGAATTGTGTTCACACACTTACCTTAGCAGGATGCTTCGCAGAGTAGACAGTCAGGCATCTAACATCTCGCCCTTGCATCACTCCTCATCACCATAACATGAAACAAGCAAACAAGGGTAAAAAACATTTCTTGAGTCAGACAGCGCTTTGGAGCCAGTAATAAACAACATTGTTTATTTCAAACAATTCAATTTGCACTTCATGAGGCTATCACTTTGCAAAGGCGGTTGCGTATTGACAAGATGCCAAGGCCAAATGCAGAAACATGCATATTGACAGGTACAGTTCATAAACTGACGGATTTGCAAGAGATACCCACGGCTGTGTTTAAGGCGACTTCACGTTGAAAGGAACTGATGACCATCTTCAAATAGCTATAGCCGGCCATAGTCATGCGCTCTATGATACCATGGGATTAAAAACGTTCTCTCACATCGAAACTTTGTTACATAACGATGAGATGGTGCAGCGGGCTAATTTATTGTGGCCACTCTAACGACTAAGGCAAAGGTAGTGAGTTACCTGGAGTTGAAACAAGTCAATTTTTTGTATAGTGACCTTGCTATTTGAGCGACAAACTGCAAAATTTAAAGTCACGCAACGATGAGCCCATATTTGCGAGTGGCCAGAAAATGGAGATAGTCTTCTTATCTATAATGCCAAGATGAGTCAATTTTGCTAATTGCCAAGATCAGCGAAACTGCCTGTATATCGATAATCACAAAGGTGGCCAACGGTTGTGCCAAATACGACCATTAACGCAATCTTCTACACGTGCTGTTTCAACCGTTACCAAATCTGTCTTCCGACTACTATCCCGACAGTCCTCCCGTCAACCTTAATGTCTTGCCGCCTACGAACAGTGTATGGCAACACGTGCTCCCTGGCTCGGCAGGCATGCCTTCCATCCATGCATAAAGCGGCTCCGAGACCATCAAACTTCCTGACTTGGGCAAAGCGGAATTAAGCTGAAGTGAGACTGGATGTAGGACATTCTCAGAGCCTCGGCATACCGCCACGCTTGCGAACTCATTTGCTTTCTTTCTTCAATTCCCTATTGTGATTTTAGTTTAAAATACTCGTCCTTATTGATTGATTGGGCTATAGCAGCTGCCTCGCAATGTCTATATATTTCAGGCTGTATCATAACTTCTTTGAAAGAACACTCATCAGCCACAAGCTACCGATCGGAAACTTCAATTGGATACGTCAGTTGCATTAAGTTATCGACTCAATTAGGTCAGGAATTGGAATTTTTTCCTGCCAGGACGATATTTTCATGCCACCCTACCATACCCACATGTCAAACTGATATGCACGGCGCATCGACAGTTGTTGTGCCGACTGGCCATGATATGGCTAGTTTTGGACAATTAACTTGGCTTTACAATGAGCACACTCAACTGAACAACTCGTGCGACTAAATTGCAACAGGTTATTGCGCTTTTTGCCGACGCATTGCTTGTTCTGAGACGATCTCTGCGGGAACAAACAGGCCTCATGCATAATAACGGTACAAGCTTTGAAAAGCAATATGCGCCACCTGCATCTTCACGACCAGGCCATTAGCCAATCACTAACTCTGTATATGACACAAGGAATCAACCGTAACAGAATGTTGGCACTCAAGCACGCCGAGCGCACTTTCAACGGCTTTTCCAGATTTGTCCAAGATCTGGATATATAAGGAGGGTTGTTTCCTCGATGGATTCTTTACCATTGTCCGCTCTTTCCAATGATCCTCAACACCAAAACAGCTGGTCTCATTCTCGCTTTCGTTGCAGCCCTTGCTGAGGCTGCTCCAGCCGCCGATGTCGACACTCGTTATCCATATAACGGTCCTGAAGTTCCAATCGGTGACTGGGTCGATCATACCATTGAGGGAAACGGTTCCGGTTTTGTTCGCCTTAAGGAGCCTCCAGCTGTGACCCCAAAGACAAGCAAACCATCCAATAACATTAACGTTATCAATACTGCCTTTCTTCCAAATGGTGTGAACATTCATTTTCAAACTCCATTTGGCCTTGGTGAAGCTCCAACCATCAAGTGGGGCACTAGTGCTTCTTCCTTAACCAACACTGCTACTGGTAAATCCATCACTTATGGCAGAACCCCTTCTTGTTCCGCATTCTCGGATATCACCATGTGCTCTGAATTTTTCCATGACGTTCAGCTCACTGGTCTGGACGATGGCACTACCTACTACTACCAAATTCAGGCTGCCAACGGCACTACCGAGTCTTCTGTTTTGAGTGTCACTACAAAGCTTCCAGTTGGTGAATCAAAGAAGTTTGGTGTTGCTCTTCTTAATGATATGGGTTACACCAACGCCGAAGGTACTTATGAGCACCTTGTTGAGGCTGCAACCTCTGGTGATGTTGCTTTTGCTTGGCACGGTGGTGACTTATCGTATGCTGACGACTGGTATGAAGGGTTTCTTCCATGTGATCTCAACGAAACCTCTGACGACTATTGGCCAGTTTGTTACAATGGTACCAGCTCTTACCTTTCCAATGTTGACATTGGTGCTGAATACAATGATGAGTACGACATTCCCCTTCCATCGGGTGAAATTCCTAGTCAGGGTGGTCCACAAGGTGGTGATATGGCCCCCATCTATGAAACCAACTGGGATCTTTGGCAACAGTGGCTCAACAACGTTACTATGAAGGTTCCTTATATGGTTACGCCAGGTAACCACGAAGCTGCCTGTGCTGAGTTTGATGGCGAACCATACACTTTGTCTGCGTACTTGGAGCACAATATCACTAATGGTACCGAACCAAAGATGGATCTTACCTACTACAGTTGTCCAGTCTCGCAAAGAAACTATACCACGTATCAACACAGATTCAGAATGCCAGGCAACGAAACCGGTGGAAGAAGTAACTTCTGGTACTCCTTTGACTACGGTTTGGCTCATTTCGTTTCTTTCGACGGTGAAACCGATTATCCAAACTCTCCTGAATCACCATTTGCTGACGATCTTACCGGTGACGAGACTGCCCCAACTCGTGAAGAGACTTACATTACTGACAGTGGCCCATTCGGCACTGTCGGTAACTACAGCGATGTCAAAACTTATGAACAATATCAATGGCTTAAAAAGGATCTCGAGAGTGTTGACAGATGCAAGACCCCATGGGTGTTTGCTATGAGTCACCGACCTATGTATTCGTCTCAGGTTTCTAAATACCAGAAACACATGAGAGCTGCTTTTGAAGAGTTGTTTCTTGAAAATGGTGTTGATGCTTACATCTCTGGCCACATCCATTGGTATGAGCGTATGCTTCCAATGGCCCTCAACGGTACTATCGACCATGACTCTTATATTAACAACAACACCTACAAGACCAATCCTGGAAAGTCAATGACCCACATTGTCAATGGTATGGCAGGTAACATTGAATCGCATTCTCAACTTGCTGATGATCCTCAACTCGAAATGTCCTTGGTATTGGATCAAATCCACTATGGTTACTCTCACTTGACTGTTTTCAACGAGACCACCGTTGAATTTGAATTCATTAAGGGCATTGACGGTACTGTTGGCGACCATGTTTATTTGATTAAGTCTAGCAACAGCACTTGCAAGGCCAACCCCACAGCCTCTGCCTCTGCTTCTGCTTCTTCCTCTGCTCAGGCCACCTCTACTGGTGCCTCAGAGTCAAACAATGGATCCAAGCTCTCTATCTTGAGTGCTATGGTTATTGTTCCACTTCTTTCATTTTTCCTTTAAATTCTTCTTTTATAATTAACCTTCAATTCTTTCATAGTGTAATGTTCTTAAAACTTGTCGCTCAAGAAAGCACGCAGTAGCTCTATAGTAACTAGTAACTTTTATAATTACTATTTATTGTACTTTATTTCCGGTTAGTTTGCCAAGAAACACTCGCGCTAACCATATGGGGCTCAATTTGAGCACGGGCTGGAATTTGCAACAAGGACTAAGAATTTTGTTCAACCATGTTCGAGCACAAGGATTTTATTCCATGGTTGTATTAAGCCGCCTTCTTGATGATATGCGGCCGCCAAATGCTAACCCAGAATGTGGAGCAAATGATAGCAAGGCTTTCGAGAAATGCCAAGTTTTGAGTCAAGAGTTTGGAAATCTTTTCATTATCAAGACTAAGCAGAATTCCATGTATTGATCATATCAGAGAGTGAGATTTCCATCTGCGAGAGCATCGACTGCGATATTCCTGTTTGGCTATAACCTGCAAAAATAACCACATCAATGATTACTCACCCTTGACAGCAAGAATACACGTGTATTTCAGAATCATTCACTTGCTTAAGATTGGAGTTGCCGCAAACCGTTTTATCGCTGAGTTTGGGCGCATATTCCGTATGAAGCTATATATGGTATTGAATTGGAGTTTAGTATGAACCTAGTTCCACTAAGTGTGGGCGTTATCTAAGGCTGCAATTTTCTCGTTGAAGGCAATTGATTTAGCACTTTAGGACCGCTAGAAATAGTCGACTGTCCAATCAGGTCACGAACAATATAGCACGAGTAACAAGCACAACGCACACGTTGTTTGCTTACTCAAATGATACTTAAGAGAAGAAATGCAGCAATTAGCGACCCGAATCAATTCTGTCGTCAGCTGTGATTAAGATGAGTCTCAAGAAGATTTTGATGGCGCTGGTTGTGATCGTCACTTGTGAGATTGTGAACGCGGATGTCGATACCAGATATCCTTATGTGGGCCCTATTATTCCCATTGGTGACTTTATTGATACTACTATTGAGGGCAATGGCAAAGGATTCAAGCGTCTCAAAGAACCTCCAGCTGTTGTTCCCTCATCCAACAAGCCAACTAATAATATCAACGTTATTGCAACTGCGTACATTCCAAATGGAATCAACATTCATTTTCAGACTCCGTTTGGTCTTGGAAGTGCTCCTACCGTCAAATGGGGAACAACATCCTCGTCATTGACCAACACTGCGACTGGTAAATCAACCACTTACGCTAGAACACCTTCCTGCTCATTGTTTACTGACATCACCATGTGTTCAGAATTCTTCCATGATGTTCAAATTGGTGATTTGCAGTCAGGCACTACTTACTATTATCAAATTCAAGCTGCCAATGGTACCACACAATCTAGCGTTTTGAGTTTCAATACAACACAGGCTGCGGGCAACAAAAAGAAGTTTACTATTGCTGTACTCAATGATATGGGCTATACAAACGCTGCAGGCACTTATAAATACTTGGTAAATGCTGCAAACAATGGAGATGTTGCATTTGCTTGGCATGGTGGTGATATTAGTTATGCCGATGACTGGTACGAAGGATTCATTCCTTGTGAGCTGAATACCAGCTCCTCTGACTATTGGCCAGTATGTTACAATGGCACCAATTCTCAGCTCGCAAACACTGACATTGGCGCACCGTTTGATGACGAATACAATACTCCTCTTCCAGCAGGTGAAATTCCAAATCAGGGTGGTCCGCAAGGAGGAGACATGTCTCCGATTTATGAAACTAACTGGGATCTCTGGCAACAATGGCTTAACAATGTGACTCTCAAGATTCCATACATGGTGCTTCCAGGAAATCATGAGGCTACCTGTGCAGAATTTGACGGCCCCGCGAATGAGCTCTCTGCTTACCTTGACCACAACAAAACAAACGCTACTCAAGCAAAGGACGATCTTACCTACTACAGTTGTCCTGTTTCGCAAAGAAACTTCACAGCCTATCAACACCGTTTCAGAATGCCGGGCGATGAAACTGGCGGTGTATCAAACTTTTGGTACTCTTTTGACTACGGGTTGGCTCATTTTGTTTCATTTGACGGAGAGACAGACTTTCCAAAAAGTCCAGAATACCCCTTTGCATCTGATCTAAAAAAGGGAGAAACTCAGCCAACTGAATCGGAAACCTATCCTACAGATAGCGGTCCCTTTGGCTATGTTGGAAACTATTCAGATTTTACCACTTACCAACAGTACAAGTGGCTCGTTGACGATCTCTCCAAAGTAGACAGATGCAAGACTCCCTGGGTCATTGCCATGAGCCATCGCCCCATGTATAGTTCTCAGACTGCTACGTATCAGAAGAATATGAGAGCTGCGTTTGAAAACTTGTTTATCAAATATGGGGTTGATGCCTATCTTTCAGGTCACATTCATTGGTATGAGCGTCTTTTACCTCTGGGGTCGAACGGTACCATTGACCACGGTTCGGTTGTTGACAATAACACCTATCGTACCAACCAAGGCAAATCCATTACTCATATTATTAATGGAATGGCTGGAAATATTGAAAGCCACTCGCAGATTGACATTGGTAAGAAGCTGGAACTTACTCAGGTTCTTGACCAAATTCACTTTGGATACAGTAAACTCACTATCTACAATGAGACTACTTTGGGGTACGAATTCATCAAGGGGGTAGACGGTACTGTGGGCGATCACCTGTGGCTGCTCAGACCTTCAAACTCAACTTGTAGCAACAATAGCACTTCTAGCAGCGTGGGACCAAGCGCATCTGTATCGAGCAATTCCACCGTGAGATCAGGTTCTGCTACAGTCACAAGACTAACGTCTGGAATATTCAACGTCACATCTACAAGGCTGTCAGATTCAAAGAATGTTTCTACCGCCAAAGTGTCAGGATCAGCAAGCGGCAATGGCAGTTCTCACACTGGTGTATCTGGAGGTTCGGCTCATGCCTCTTCAACTTTTGGCGGATCTGGCCACGCTTCTTCCACACCTAGCGGCTCTGGTGGAGCGTTTTCTTCTCCTGGTGGATCTGGCCATGCTTCTTCTGCTTCAGGTGGAGGTGCAAGTGCGTCCCAGTCAGGTCATGCGCCCACTAGTATCGTTCCTGGAGCGGGATCCCAGCATTCATTGTGGACAGTTCTAGTGGTTGCTCCGCTGCTTGCCATTTTTTTTTAAACTCTTGTCTTTCAAACATTTCCAAGTTATCAAACACAATACAAATACATCCATAATTTTTGTTTCCCCAAACCTTTTGAGCGCGAAACTCAACTTTCCAGTTTGACAGCACCGTCCACGACGTCTCCAGAGTCTTCGTCATGCATGCTGACATCCTGCACGTCATCCTCCCCTCTTAATTTTTCTCGAATGCCCTTCCAAATTGACTCCTCTTTGCGTCGTCCCACACCCTCTGCCTTGACCATTAGCGCAATGGGGAACACCTTGTCCTTAGCGGCCTCGTGGAGCTGTGCCACTTCCTTACGCAACGCCACAGAGACGTCTTCCAGTTCGTGGAAGTAAGACCGGGTGGCCGTGGCAAACGCTTCTTTTGCCTTTGTCGTTGCTGCGTCGTTCGCGGCCGATTTGCCAGCCTCCAGAGCCTCTAGGGCTTCTGACGCAGTCAGCAACACCTTTATTATGCGATGTTCCAAATCATTGAGCGTTTTCAACTTTTGCTCGAGGTCCTGGCGCGTCATTGGCACGGCCATCAGGTCTATTTCATGTCGGTCGTACGCATTTGGAGCCTGCAACGCTCCGAGGTCAATTTGAATTTCCTCTTCTTGACCGTTGGGTGCGTCAAACCCCGTGCTGATTCCTGTCAATTCAACACCGGTGCCGTTTTCTTGTGTCAAATCCTCAAAGTCCACCATGTCCTCTGCGTGTGGTGACGGACAAGCGTGGGTGAAAAGTTGCCCAAATTAGAAGGTGTGGAAATTCCATAGCTATGGCACTAAGGAGACTAGAAATGACACTCATGCTGAGTCGCTTGGCGCAGACCAGCGTTTGCCCGGATATAATAAGTATTATCGTTAGAATTTACATTTGCTGCTTCAAACAGCACAGTAGATGAGCCTACAACTTGGACCTGAACAAGTAGCTACCGACCGCTGCAAAGCCAAAAATATAAAACACAAACCATTTAATGCCTCTGTTGGTTACATTGCCCGTGCGTGGCAGCCGGTTTCCACCAACCCACAATCGTCTTACAAAGTTGACGTCCTTGCGGGTCAGTGGCGGATAGCGGCTTTTGAGCAGAAACTCGACCCACATTGGCTGTCTCAACACTGCGCGAACGTGAGAAAACTCCTCGAATCCAAACTTTCCCTGGGTGTGTCCAGTGCCCGACGTGCCCACGCCTCCAAAGGGCACGTTGGACAGGCCCACCTGCAGCAAGGTGTCGTTGATGAGAAGACCTCCCGATCGCAGCTTTGCAGCGATGGTCTCTTGATCGGACGTCTTTTCAGAGAAAATGTACGCCGCCAGCGGGGTGTCTGCCGTTTCAAGAGCAAAGTCCAGTCCGTCGCGGGCGATTGCATTCACCTTGACGATTGGCAGGATCGGGCCAAAGATCTCCTCCTTGAGCAAAATGTCGCCCTGGGCGACATTGTCCACGACGGTTGGAGCAATGTAGTTGGTCTTTTCGTCTGTCGTGCCGCCGACCACGATCTTGCCCTTGGTTTTTGAGAGCACGTCGGTGAGGCGCGCAAAGTGTCTGGCGTTCACAATGCTGCTGTACTTGACCTTGGCCGACGACGTCTGGAAGTCGCCGTAAAAGGCTGCGAGGGCCTTTTTGAGCGCGGCGACAAACTCGTCGTGCACGGCCGCCTCGACCAGGACGTAGTCGGGCGCGACACAGGTCTGGCCGCAGTTTGTGAACTTTCCCCAGGCGATGCGCTTGGCGGCGGTCTGTACGTTTGTGGACGCCGACACAAACGTCGGGGACTTTCCGCCGAGCTCGAGGAGCACGGGGGTCAGGTGTTTGGCGGCCGCTTCCAGCACGATGCGGCCAACGGCGCCGTTGCCGGTGTATGCAATCTTGTCAAACTTGAGTTTGAGGACGGCGGTCGACTCGGCGACGCCGCCCTGCACAAACTGCAAAATGCTGGGCGACACGGCCGCCGTCAGAACCTTCTCGAGGGCGAGCGACAGGTGCGGCACCAGCTCCGAGGGCTTCACCACGACGGTGTTGCCGGCCGCCAGGGCCGACACAATTGTGAGCATGGGCAGAAACAGCGGGTAGTTCCACGGGGAAATGACCAAGACGGTGCCGAGCGGCTGCTTGGACACGACGGGCCGCGCGCTGAGGAGGGTCAGCGGCGCGCCGGCATACTCCTCTTTTGACCACTTGTCAAGATGCTTGATGGCGTAGTTGACTTCGGCGAGCGTCGGGAAGAGCTCGGTCAGCTCCGTTTCGAGCCCGGGCTTGCCAAAGTCCTTTGCAAGCTCGTCTTTGAGAAACTCCTTGTTGTCCTCGAGAGCGTAGTAGACGTCGCGCAGCACGTTTTTGCGGGCCTGGATGGGCAGGGTGATGCCGGACGCAAAGCCGTCGCGGACAAGCTGGACCTTGCGGTTGATTTCCTCTGTGCTGGTTGAGAGAGACATTGTTGCAAATGTTGTGGTTCTGTAGGCACCCGATCCCCTTTTATATTTTGGCGGCCAGTTTTGATTGTCAGGAACAACTTTGGACCGAGGCGGACGGCGAGCTCGTTCTGGGGAGAGCGGGCCAGGGCGGGTAAACCTGGCACCCGTTCCCGTTCCAGGAAAGGGAATTCTGGCCCTTAGAGTACATTGCAATTGGCAGGCACGAGAGCGATGGAGCTGGCACCAGAAGCGTTCTCTGGGTAACAGCGGCGGCGATCGGCTTGCTTGCGCACACGCACTAAGCCTCCCGACTTGCAAACACGCTTCCATCTTTGTCACGTGAACGGTTGCAAGGCGGCTGGCGATCAGAAGCGCGCTTGCAAAAGGTACAATTGTGCAAGCCGGTGAGCTCATCGCGAACATTTCTCGCAATGTGTAATAACTGCAGCCAGCGGGATCCATGGAATACTGGACCACAGATCCCGACAAGACAAGTCAGCACAAGTGCTGCTTCAAGGAAAAAGACGACTTTTGTCAGTTTGACAGTGGCAGTGACCACGGCGACGGTTGTCAGCCGACGGACTGGCGCTACCGTTGGTACACAGGTGAGAGTGTCTCTGCGGACGACGGGTGCGTGTCATGGCGAGTGAAATGATTCTCGTTGAATTTTACAAAGACTATGAATATCTATTGAGGGGTACAAAGCAGCCGCCCAACCATGCTTCGCCAGCGTAACAAGGTGGCTAATAGAACTGCTGAGTAGCCTTTACTATTCCAAATCCTCCAAGTCCTAGCCCTAAAATAGCCGCAATGATCCCAATGACTAGTCCACCGACGAATCCATAGAAGATGTTTTTGAGGTTGGAGCAGGATTTTATGAGCGCTTCAATTTGCTGAGCTGTTGCCGCGTCCAAGGCTTGTCCACCGTGCTGGCAGTGGCAGCTGCTGTCTTTGCTCAGGTAAATGTGATATGGTCGCTGCGTGCGGCGAGTGCGTGTCATTGCGAGTGGATGTGGTCAAGAAGGAAGCCGTCTCATGAAGCAGGCCGTCGCAAGAAGCAAGCCGTGGTGTCTGTCTCCACCTGAGCGGGGTCCACCAAGGCGACGTGCATGGAGCGTTTGAGCTTCGCACGTGAGAGAGCACAGTCGAAGCAAGCGAGAAGGCTGAGCCGGATTCAACTACAACAATTGTCAGCGTTGCATTGGTGTGCGGCCAATCAAGGGCTGTTTGGCTGAGCGCGTTTCAGCACCAGCCGAGCTGTCAATGTTAGTTATCTGCCAGCGTCTGTCAATGCTGTTTGTTAGCTATCTGTCAACGTCTCGCGACGAGCCTCTGGCTGTGCTCGCGATCACTGCTGTCGTTGCTAGTGACGTCCGCGGCCGGTACCTGGCTGGCAGCGCACTGTCCATCGTCGTATGCGGCCGATGGCATATCAACCGCCCAACGGTCGAGCCTAATCGACCAATCACGTTGGGCCGTCAGCGTTATCGCACAGCACCTCCCCAAACGGGAATCTCGACATATGTCCAGCGGTGAAACTCACCATCTGGCACTAAAAGTGGTGAAGTAGACATGCAGGCACGAAATGGCCGTCGGTGAACGGCAGCGAGCACCTCGTTGCACGGTTTGTACATTTTTTTTGCATTTTTGCTCATTTGGAGGAGCACGCATGCTCTGAATGTAACAAATGTAACGAATTTGCCATGCCACGTGCCAAAACACAAGACCCACCGGGCATATACGAGACACCTAAATGTTTGGGTATAAGAGTCCGGCCTTGCCAAGCGGCCGGCCAGCTGACTTCCCCCGCATATTCGTACACAGCAACTGCTTGGCAAGGGCTATATAAACAAGCACTCTGCTCGGCAAAGGGCTATACAAACCACCATCATTATCGACGATATTCAACTGACACACAAAATGGTACTCACCGGCCGAGGAGGCTACGGCAACCACCGCCGCGGCTCGAGCAAGCAGATCCAGTCGAGCCCAGCGCCCATCCAGACATTTACATCGCCCACGCAGACGTTCAAGACCGGCCGGGGAGGCTACGGCAACACGCTGCCCGTGTCGTGTATGGGCACGCAGTCGCCGGCCGACTACATGAAGGAGGTCAGCGATGCGTACAACGTTGAGCCCGCGCGGTACTCTGTTGGCCGTGGCGGCGCGGGCAACAAGATTGTGAACGGGCAGCCCCAGAGCCCAAAGGAGGCCGGTCTGGCGCGGGTCGTCACGACGGGCCAGCTGGTGCCGTCGGTGTCCCTGCGGCCGAGCCGCTCGAACGAGGACTCGCTGTGGTCGCGGCTCAAGACGTCGTGGAGCCACTGAGCGGTCTCGAGCCGCACGTTGCATTGGACCAGGGCTCGAGCCGCACTTTGCATATTTTTCCTTGACTTGGGGATCGAGCCGCACTTTGCATTATGTATTTGCATGTAAATTGGAGCATTTTTATTAATAAACTCGCAAAAGGGCGCACTAATATTACAAAATTATAGCTAAGCCTTGACATGGGAGACCATGTCGGCGTCGGGGATGGAACCGCAGATGGTTTCCGTGATGATACCAGTGACAAGGTATGGGTCAATGTTGGAGGCTGGACGTCTGTCCTCAAAGTAGCCAAAGCCCTCCTTGGCGACGGATCTGGGAATGCGGACCGAGGCGCCTCTGTTGGCAACACCCGACGAGAACTTTTCGGCCGAGGCGGTCTCGTGTCTGCCGGTGAGTCTGAGGTCATTGTCCTCGCCGTAAACGGCAATGTGCTCCTTGTGGCGCTTGGAGAGCTTCTCAATGGCCTCCTCAATGTACTTCATGCCACCCTCCTTGCGCATGGCCTCGGTGGAGACGTTGGTATGGCAGCCGGCACCATTCCAGTCGCCTGCAAGCGGCTTTGGATGGAAAGAAATCTTGACACCAAACTCCTCGGCGACACGGCTGAGCAGGTATCGCGAGATGGTCAGGTCGTCGCCCATCTTGATGCCCTCGCAGGTGCCCACCTGGTACTCCCACTGCGATGGCATGACCTCGGCGTTGATGCCGGCAATCTTGACGCCGGCGTGGAGACAGGCGCGATAGTGCGCCTCGACAATGTCACGGCAGTACACCTTGCCGGTGCCGACACCGCAGTAGTACGGACCCTGGGGGCCTGGGAAACCACGCTTGGGCCAGCCATATGGTCTATCGTCCTCGTCAAACAGGGTGTATTCTTGCTCAATGCCAAACCAAATCTTGGCATCCTTGTGGGCCTCCATGAGCTTGGCGCACTCGTGGCGGTGGTTCGTCTTGTTGGGTGTGCCGTCGTTGTTCCAGCACTCAGCCAACACAATAATGTTGTCGCCTCTTCTAAATGGATCCTTGTAGATCGCAGCAGGTCTGAGGTAGACATCAGAGTCGTGGCCGGGGGCTTGTTCCGTGGAGGAGCCGTCAAAGTTCCACTCTGGCAGGTCGTCGATCGACGTGGGCTTCTTGGTCAGGGTTTTGCACTTTGATCTGATACCATTAGTACCGTCAATCCAGATGTACTCAGCAAGGATAGCACCATTCTGGTCGAGATCCATGTACTTGAGCAGATTGGCGGTATTTGAGATGGCGACAGAGTCATTCATTTTGAAGGGGGGGGTTTGTAGAAACGTAAAACGTTGAAACATGCCTGTGGGTTCTATCAGGCTTTTATATAGCGTTCGAAATCAGAAGCATATGCAGCGTCTCAAAGGGTGCTGATAAGGGTTCTGAGTCAGCCAATCAGAGAGCTCCCAAGTGGGCGTTACCCGATATCGCGCGTGTGGGGCTGCTTGTGGGCAGTAGCATTCAGAGATAAAGTGGTTGTGGAACACGGTGCAAGAAATTTGTAGCGGATTTGGGAGCCGCTGCTAGAGAGCGTGCCAAAAAAGCCAGCGGGGTGGGTTTCTCGCGATTTGGTAATATTTTGTTATATTTTTTTGCCGGCCAGCGGCCCGGCGTGTCTGCCCTTAGCCCGGCGAGCGACTCTGGCACGATTAAATTTTTCAAAAAGGCCCTCAGGCGATAGTTCGGAAATTCCCTGTTTGGCGGCCCGAGGGCAGAGACTGTTGGTGACGCTGCGCGCTGGGCACTTGAACCGTTGGTCCAGGCAACAGCAACAAGCTTTTTGCTGCGCCGGCTCCAGCCTGGGCAGCCGGGGCGACGCTGTTGAGACGCTTTGCCGGGTTGCGAGGCAGTTTTCGCAGCTGTGGAGTTACGGGTGCTGGGCCAGCACGACCAGCTGGCTTATCTGCTGCCTGGCCATATTCCCCAGAGGGTCGCATGTCAGCACTTATCAGCCCAGCCTGTTTGGGCCAGTGGGTGCTGCACCCTTAGTCTTGCCCATTTAGGCTTATCATAAACAATGTGTCAATCAGAGACCCAGTTGTTGAGACAGCACCAGATAATGGATCACCTGGATGAGGACCATGGCTGTGTTTGCTAGGTGGTTTCTTTTGCCGGTACTTGCTATATATTTTTTTTCGGCGCCCACGCCAAAATCTGCCTGTTTTGTCAAATGTAAAAAATGTTATCGACTCCAGCCGGGTCGGGGCCTGTCCCGACAGTAGGCAAAGAGTCACAAATCACCATATGGAAGCAGCTGGAAAAGTCACGGATTATTTCTTTTTTCCGCGAATGCTAAAACAACGGCGAGCGCGAGCGCTGCGAAGCGAGCGCAGCTCTGATGGCCCCCGCCGACAGCAGTTCTGATGGACCCCAGCTTTACAACTCAATGCTCTCGTAGCTAAACTGCATGCTTTCTCGTGAGCGGGCTATCTTCTATAATACAAATAGTATCTATGGCAGCGACATGCCAGCGTGTCGTTTTCCGCGGCCTGGCGGTGCTTTGCAATCATGCAGGGTCTCAACGCTCGGCCTGGGTCGCAGGCTACTCGTCCTCTGTGTCGCTGTCGTGGATCCAGTCCTTGGACCGTTCCACCGCCCTGTTCCACTTTCTAAACTGTTTCTCCTGGTGCTTCTTTGACCACTTGCTGTGGAACAGATCAATCTCCTTTTCAGAGACGTCGACCAGGTGCTCCTTGAGGTCGTCGAGCGACTTCCAGAGCCCGACGCCGAGGCCGGCGCAGATCGCAGCTCCCAGCGCGGTGGGCTCCTTCATCTTTGGTCTGACAATGTCCATGCCGAGCACGTCGCTCTGGATCTGCATGATAATGTCGCCGCTGGACATGCCGCCGTCGACCCTCAGCTTCTTGAGCGGGACGGACGCGTCGCGCGACATGCAGTCCAAGATGGCGCGTGTTTGGAAGCAGGTGGCCTCGATGGCCGCGCGGCAGATGTGGCCCTTGGTCACAAACTGCGTAATGCCGACGATGGTGCCGCGGGCATGCTCGTTCCAGTACGGCGCAAAGAGGCCGGAGAAGGCCGTGACAAAGTACACGCCGCCGTTGTCGTCGACGTTGGCCGCGAGGTGGCCGATCTGGTCGCTGGTCTCAATCATCTGCAGGTTGTTGCGCAGCCACTTGACGACCGAGCCGGCGACCGCGACGGAGCCCTCCAGCGCGTACGCGGGCTCGTGGCCCTTGAAGTGGAACGCGACGGTGGTCAGCAGCCCGTTTTTGGAGCGCACAAAGTTTGGCCCCGTGTTGTACAGCAGAAAGCAGCCGGTGCCGTAGGTGTTCTTGGCCATGCCCTGCTCGAAGCCGAGGTGGCCGACGAGCGCCGACGGCTGGTCGCCGATGCAGCCCGCGACCGGCAGGCCGTTGAACGCGCTGTCGCCCTCGTGGCCGTCTGCGGGCGCGAGCGCAATCTCGCCGTACACCTCGGAGCACGTTCTGATCTCGGGCAAAATGAGCTGCTCGAGGCCAAAGAACGCAACGAGGACGGGGTCCCACGCGCGCGTCTGGATGTTCATGAGAAACGTGCGCGAGGCGTTGGTGGGGTCTGTGACGTGCGCCTTTCTGCCCGTGAGGTTGTAGATCAGCCACGAGTCGATGTTGCCGAAGCACAGGTTGCCCGACTCGTAGACCGCGCGCACGTCCGGCAGCTCGTTGATGCACCAGCGGACCTTGAGGGCCGAGAAGTACGTGGTCAGCGGCAGGCCGGCGCGGTGGAGCACGTCGGCAATGCCGTCGCGCTTCTCGTACTCGTGCACGAGCGCCGAGACCCTGGCGTCGGACCACACGACGGCGTTGCACACGGAGCGGCCCGTGCGCCGGTCCCATAGCACGGCGGTCTCGCGCTGGTTTGTGACGCCGAGCCCCTTGATGGCGCTGACGCTGATCTGCTTGTGTTTGAGCTGGTCGGCGACGTGGCTGATGCAGCGGCGCAGAATGTCCACATGTTCCTCCGGCGAGTGCTCGAGCCAGCCGGGCTGCGGCGTGTGCTGCGTGACGTCCAGCTGGTAGGACGCCACGGCGCGGCCTCTGTTGGAAAAGACAATCAAGCGGGTCGACGTTGTGCCCTGGTCGACGGCGGCAATGTAGCTCATAGCAACTGTCACTATGTTACAATGTTACAACTGGTTTCAAGGGGAATACAACTGGGTTACAACTGGGTTACAACTGGGTTACAACTGGGTTAGAATGGCAATTGGCAGCGTCTGCTGGCAGCACTCAGCGCGCTGGCTCTACTTACACTGGAGTTGGCAATTTTTCACCTCGGGCAGCCGCCGAAATTTATATGTACTTGGGACAGCAAGCTCGCGGCCCAGGGACCAAACCCCAGAGCCCCCACGATAACGTGCATCGTGGGACGAAAACTAGCCTGGGGCAGTGTGCACGGCTGACGACTGGCAGCCTGCTTGCACCAGTGGCATGCCTGGCGGATAGATCTATAACCATAATTGTGTTACTATTCATAAAATCAATTTAACTAAGTTGATTGTTTTTCACTAAAAAGCTGTGCGCCGCTTGCGGGCCTGGCCACCACGCAGTCGGATAACGCGATGGCGGTTCACGTGGCCCCTTTTCTCTGGCACTGGCCGGCTGGTTTGTGGCGAGCAGCGCGGTTCCGGTAGTGCGGCAGGCTGGCCTTCTGTTCATTTGGTCGTGTACTGTGCTGCGCTGTGCTGCGCTGCGCTGTGCTGCGCTCCAGCCCAGGTTCACAACCGGAGCCCCACAGTCCGATGAGGACGAGCGACCAGTGGTATCCCATCACTTCAATTAAGTCCTGTTACGGAAGCCAGCTTATCGTGGCAACGCTCAGTCAGCGGCACCCCGCTGCAAACGCAGCGAGAGCGGCCAGCAGCGCGGCCGTTGCGACGCGGCCGGCAGCCAGCGACGTGCTCCACAGCCTGCCGTCTGGCGGGAGCGCGGCCAGTTGTTTCCAGCACATCTTTTGTGGTCATGTTGCCCACAAAAGCCCAGGCGTTGGCAGCCGCCCCCAGCAGGGCACATGGACCCAGACGGATGTGCCTCCTGTATATAAGGACAATCTCATCCCAACTGGCCGCTTGTCATAACACCCACAGGTTGCGATTTTGCAGAGCCAGTTTTGTAGTAGCCTTGCCGACTGTTTCTCTCCTCCCTTTACTTTTGCCGCGCTGCCGCTCCGTCTGACTGAGCCCGTCGCCACCAAACCCGCGATAAGCAGCCACTCCTCTATTTATCTATTTATTACAATATGCCCATTCTTCATCTCGCCGTGAGCAACCCGCCCGCCGAGACGGACCGCCAGATCTTTCTCAACTCGCTGAACGGCTACCGCTGCCAGATTGGCCGCGTGTCCGACAAGACGGGCACCTCGCCGTCCGTCGGCAACGGCTTCTTCCCCGTGCGCACCATCTCCCGGCTGCACGGCGAGTTTTACTACAAAGACAACAAGATGCATTACGCGTACACGAGCACCAAGAACGGCGTCACCATTAACGGCAAGCAGGTGCGCAGAGACTCCGCCACCGAGCTCGCCCCTGGCGACCGCCTCGTGTTTGCCAGCGGCGCGCTCGTGCTGACAGTGTCGTGGACCGACGACGCCGACGGCGAGGCGCCCGGCGCAGCGTGCGAGCCCGTCGCGGACCTGAACGAGGCGCCAGAGACCCCGCAGGACGGCGCGCTGGACGATGCACTGGACGATGCGCTGGACGATGTGCAGGGCGACGTGCAGGACGCCGCACAGGACGATGCGCAGGGCGATGCGCAGAGCGATGACGACAACGACGACGACGACGACGCACCAGAGGTCGACCGCATCATGCGGGAGCTGGCGCCGCTGGAGGCGCTCGTGTCTGACCTCGAGAGCGACGACGACATTAACATTACGCATTCCACATCTGTCGCCGAGGCCGCGGCGGACGCGCTGGCCGATGCGATGGCGGCGCCGGTTGTTATTGAGGTCGAGGAGGTCGACGACGCGGAGGACGTTTCGCCGGCCGCGTGCGTCCAGATTGCCGAGCTCTACGACGAGGCCGAGGACCTGGACGAGTATGACGAGCTGGACTACGCCGAGGAGGTTTGCGACGGGTCCAGCTACGCCGAGGAGGTTTGTGACGGGTACCCGGCGGAGTACGCCAGCGACAGCGACACTGCGTGCAGCAGGAAGCGCAAGCGGGACGAGAGCGACGCCGCGGAGGCGCTGCTGCGCGGCGCACGGGTCGAGTCGAAGGCCGATGCGTCGACCGCGACCGACCGGCCTGCAGAGGCGCCCGCGGGCGCTGCCGTGCCGGTGCCTGCGCCGGCGTACAGCGCGTGGAAGAAGATTGGCCTCGTCGGGCTCGGCGCGGTCGTGGGCAGCTACGCGACGCTGGTCGGGCTGGCCAAGTCGGTTTAGAATTAGCTAGTGATAATGTCGGCATTTGAGATAGATCCGTGGGCATACAGCAGGGTTATAAAGTCGAGTATTGTTTCGTTCTCCTTGTCAATGTCCTGGCTCACCAGCAGCCGGTACAGCGACGCGTCCGGCGCCGGCGCCTCGAAGCGCTTGTAGCGCTTGGCCTCCTTCTCGTGCAGAAACTTGCACCGGCCGCCGAGCTTGCAGCTGCCCGTCTGGAAGTACTTGCACACCGCGCCCCGCCGCTTGCCCGTCTCCGCGTCGGCCTGCGCGGCGGGCGCGCTCTGCGCTGCAGCGGCCGCGGCCGCGCGCTCCGCGGTGCGCTTCGCGGACGGCCAGTTTCGGCGGCGCTCCTCAATCCACTTTGCAACCTCGTCCGGCGACGCGCCGGCAATCTTGGGCGCCGACAGCGCTTGCTCCGGCTCAAACTGCTCAGACGTGTCAGAGTCGCTCTCGCCGTCGCTCTCCACAGGCCGCGACGGCGGCGGCGGCGGCGGTTTGAATATGTAGTGCTCCATTTAATGGTTTTGGCAAGAAAGCAGTTTGTAACCTGGCGCAAAATAAATTTTTGGACCAGTCAGCCAGTTTCCAAATTAGGCAGGCATTTGCTGTGTCGCGGCGGTCGCTGAATGCACGACCGGGCTGCAAGGACCCCACGCCGCGACTTCTCTTGGGCTCTTGCAATTCTGTACGGGCTCCTCTGTGCGGGCTCCCCTGACTGCAATGGCTTTTGTTGAATCCGGCCGCGCTGCGTGCCGCTTCCGATCCAGGCCGATAGCGCTGGCAACCGGCGCGGGGCAGTACTCCATTGTAGCAGTGCAACTACAGCACAATGGCCGGCAGCGACTGTCCGTCAGCGCACCGGCCGTCGCCCAACTACAGCGCACTGGCCGTCCCAACTCCCAAGGTTCTGGCAGCCCTGTCAATCCTGTCGCCGGTCGGAACTTAGCGTGACTGAGTTGGGTCGTCTGGTGTGGGGTTCCCCTCACGCACTGAAATTTCATTATCCGCCGTTGGGCTTTTTGGGCAACAAATTTCACATTTCGTCCTCATACAAAGTCACTTTGGAACAATGAGTGGATCTTACTTCAGCAGAGCTTCAAACTACATTTTCAGCAAGGATTTCGTCAAGTACGTATCGGCCCGTGCCTGTTCTCTGCGCAGAACAATGCCCGCACTTGCACATTGACAAACAAACTAACCCAGATGTAAGTAATGCACAATGTGCAAAAGCCATAGTTGGGCAATAACTAACTGCACAATGTGCAAAAGCATAGTTGGCAATAACTAACTGCTCAATGTGCAAAAGCATAGTTGGCAATAACTAACCACAGACGTCTGCTCCACCCACTTCTGGGGCCCTGTTTCCAACTTTGGTATTCCTATCGCGGCCGTCATGGACCTCAAGAAGGACCCCGAAGTCATCTCGGGTAAGATGACTGGGTCTTTGATTGTCTACTCGTTGGTATTTATGAGATATGCTACACAGGTCACGCCATGGAACCCGCTGCTCTTTGGATGCCACTTTGTAAACGAGCTCGCCCAGCTAGGACAAGGCGCGCGCTTCGTCAATTACTGGTATCTTGGCGGCAGAGAAAGTGCCATCAAGAGCACCACGGAGTCGGTCAAAGAAAAGGTCGACGAAATCGTAAAGAAGGCTTAGCCGGTCCCACCTAGAGTATAATTTATGTAGGAAAACATGCATGTGTTAATTTGTGTTGCATTCACTCAAAAATACCTCTCACCTTGTCGTCCGGCGGTTGCGTGGGACCAATCTCGTTGACAGGCTCTGGCGACGCAGTCGCCTCTGTCCTCCAGGTGACACTGCCTGTAGCAGCGTGCTCGCTGGCTTGTGCCACAAACAACTCGCCCTCTTGTGTCTGTGTAACCGTCATCGTTTGGTCGTCAGCAGAGTTCCTCGGCCTCGGCAGTCCAAATGAGTCCTCATGAAAGTAGTGCTGCGCGCGCTCAAGCTCCGCAAACTGCTGCGCGTGCAGCTGACTTGGCCCTTCGCTCACCGGCGGCATATGGCTGTCCAGTGCGAGCTCATCGTGCGCAGCAGGGTTGTGCTCAACGCGACGCCCCGTTATACTCTCGCGATCATACCCAACAATGTTGAATTTGAACAAAATGTCAACCTTGTACGGAATGTCTCGAATGCACCAGTACATGGCTGCGTCACCCTCCGGGCCCTGGCGAAGAACGGCATGCACAGACGCTGAGCTGTGGAGCGACTCTGCCAGTGCGACCAGCGCCTTCAGCTCTTTGAATTTGTGCTTGAAAGAGAGCCCCTTGTCCATCGAGATCATGTCAAACTGCTCAATCGGGATGTTCACGTTTGTCCGCAGATTCGTTCGCACGCTATCCGGATCACCCTTGACTTCGGCGCTGGTGCTCGAGCCCGTCACTATCACCGCCCGCGACCTCGTCTCGCATGCAAAGTTGTAGCCAATCTCCTTCGCATAGGGCGAAAACACATCCAGGCACCGGTTCTTGAACAACGAAGCGGGCATCGACAGCTGGTCCCTGCATGCGTATAACGACTCCACATTACGAATTAGCGAATACGAGTCTCTAGCCACCGGAGGCTCGCCAAGAGCAAGCTTATATGTCTTCATGATGCCAGACTCCAACGTCACCGAAACATGCAGTTGAAGGGCAGTGTGGCTTTCGTCAATCAGCAGCTTGCAAATCTTCATTTTCGATGCCGACTTGTCATCAAATGTGCGCCTGAAAATGGACACTAGGCCTTTTGAAGGAACTTGGAACGACGACGAGACCAACCGCGCCGACAGGTGCGTGAAAAATTGCCGGTGAAAGGTAGCTTGCTGGAACACAGACAGCGACGAGTTGAGACAGTATAGATAAACAGCATCTCCACCCTTCAAATCAAAAGTAATGGACTCATTGCTTCTAGCAAAAGCCTGAATTATTCGACACCAGATGCGATAACTGCGATCATTGAGGTGTGCCTCGAACGTCATTGCATGTCCGACGATTGCATAAACACCATCAAACGGCATGGGCTTCACTGTCGGGTAATGCCCTGTCGTATCGAGCATCAAACTCACTGCTCAAGAGCTTTGCGCCAGTGCGCGCGCCGGCTCAAGCTCATCTTCAAACGGCCACCTTGTCGCAAGTAGCTTGCCCAAGCGCACGTTGGTGCAACACCTTCCTATTTGGGGAACACAACAATTGTCTTCCAGCTAGGTACCAATTAATTGTCTCTATTTAAATAAATGGTCTGTTAAATTACACTTGCTCCATCTTTTCGGTGCCGTCTCTCTCATGGCCTGACAATAGTTCGCGTCTAATCTCTGGGGTGATGGAAGGATGTTGCTGAGTCTTCAAGACCGCCAGCAAAAAGTCACGCTGATCATCGGTAATATCATTCTTGTATCTTTGGGCAAAAACCAAAAACGACTGGTGCCAAATAACCGGAAGAGGCTTGTCGTTATCTTTGAATCGCATAAAGTGGTAGACAACAGCATCAATAACCTTGTACGGTAACGCGTACTTCTTATCAAGAAGAACCTTAATAAATAAAGAATTGGGACCTGAATACTCCATGTCTGCAAGCCTCATCAGTGCTGCAGCCGAGTGCAACACAGGCACCGACACCTTTGAGAGGATAGAGCCGGCAATGACTGCTTCACGAAGTGTACACCGTCCTTCCTCACAAAGCGGAAAAAGAAACCCCTTGAAAAAGGCCGAGGGCTTGTAAAGAGACTTCTTCAGTGAACGGTACAAATGATAGTTGAGAGTCTTGTTTGCTGCAATATCTTCGTGAAACCTTTCCAGCAAAAAGTTATGCAAATAGTGCTGAGATTGATTAGCCTTCAAGTTGGAGACAAACAGCTTGGTCGCCTCGTAAATAGCTTGCGGGGACCAGTTGTCTGGGCCCGTGACAAATAAAACATCTTGCCAGTTTTTGAGCGAGGGAATGATTTTGAATGCCTTTGGCAGCTTGCCGGATCTGTACCTGGAGAGCAGTTCCCCCACAGTGGTATAAACTTGGATGACTTTCGGAGGTAGCAAAACACCCGACTCCTCTTCTCTTTCTCTCAGTTCCCTTTGGCGATCCGGGTTTTTTAATTCTTGCTGTTCCCTAATCTTGGCCATGATTTTGTCCGCCAGCGTAACACCCTCCTCCTGTTGATCAGCAGCTCCATCGCCCATGTACTTGCTGAATAGCTCCTCGTCTTGAGGATCAACAGCATCATCCAATTCTGCTTCAAAGTCCTCAAAGTCCTCATAATCATCCGAGTCCTCTTCTTGCTCAACCTCAGCCTTTCGCACATGAAACTTGGGCATTTCCTCGCCATCTTCGTCATCGTCACCATCACTCAATTCAACCTCTTCTCTCTGAATCTCAGCAAGTCTCAGAATTTTCTTGGAATACTTTGGATCGATGTATTCATTCTCGGTATCTGCTTTTGGTTCAGAAGATGCTCTGGCCTTGGTCTTTCTCAAAATACCATGGGATTCATCCAAATCAACATACAGAGGATTTCTCTGTACTCTCTCGGCTTTGGGCATTTTACAAAATTAACAAGCACTTGCAAAGTTTTTCGATCCCTGGTTGAACTGCAAAAGAGCTTTAATTTTTCTCGCCATATGCGACTGAAAAAAAAAAAATTTGGTTCAGCCGCGCGGATATGAGGGAACTGATCTCGCATAGTCGCTAGGAAGTATACTCGCTAAATTTATACCGAGAAACAAGGAAAACGTTTAGAACTCATTGCTGAATACAGCATACTATTTACTTGGCGTTCACTCCTCTTTTCCTTCACTCCAGTCATTGAGTTTTTGTGGAAAGACGCTTGTGTTGTTGTCTTCCCAAAAGCGTAGATGCACTTCCGAAGAAGACCTTTCTCAGTGCTGTGAAAAGTTGACCCAGTCACCATTATCAACTTTGAGAAAGAACCGTTGAAAATGGCACCATCCACCAGGCCTGCCCGAAAGGCCAAAAGTGACGCTGAGAAGTTGTCTGCTTCTTCCAAAAATGCCCGAGTATCAAAGGCCAGTAGCAAAAGTGGGCCCAAAAAGGTGTCAGGAACCAGAGCAACAAAGAAGATCTCGGGGTCGTTCACCGAGGCCAAGCTTCGAGCAGCTATTAACAAACCGTTGAAACCCTCGCAGGATGTTGTTGATGTATTTGTTTTTGGCTCAGGCGCAATGTGCGAGCTTGGCTTGGGTCCTTTTGAAAAGGACACAAATGTAAAACGGCCCAGACTCAACAAAAAGCTTGCATTTGACGAAGTGGGAGTGGTAGCCGTCGCTGCTGGCGGTGCTCACTCTTTGGCTATTGATCGCAACGGAAGAGTCTGGTCGTGGGGACAGAATGACGCTGGAGCCCTTGGACGAGACACCAAGTTGACAGAAGAAGAAGAGGACGAGGACGACTACGTTTTGAATATTCATGAAGCCACCCCAGCTCCTGTAGCTGACACAATCGATGGCCGTGTGGTCTCTATTGCAGCTTCTGACAATTTGTCGGTCGCTGTTACCGAGGACGGCCGTGTCTTTGCTTGGGGAACGTTTATTGACGATGGGCACAAGTTGTTCCGCCCCGGCACAGAAATCCAGAGAACCCCAATTCACATTCCTCAATTCAAATATATTGTCAAGGTTGTTTGCGGAAAAGAGCATGTTGTTGCCTTGGACACCGCAGGCAATGTCTTTTCTTGGGGTGTGGGCTCTAACGGCCAACTTGGAGCCCCGCTCTACTCTGGTCTTAGAACACAGGTGTTTGGTCCTTTTAAGTTGAACGTCAAAAAGGTTAAAGACATTTCTTCTGGTGAATATCACTCGTTTGCCATCACACACGACGGCGCTGTTTATTCCTGGGGTCTCAACAATGAAGGCCAATGCGGGTTTCCTGAGGAAGTGGGTGCCAATTCTTTTATTGAAACTCCGACAAATGTGACTTCGTTAGAAGACAAGGGTGAGATTGTTCAGATTGCCGGCGGTGCACATCACACCTTGGTACTCAACAAGGCTGGTGAAGTTTACTCAGTAGGTCAGACAACTTTTGGACAGCTCGGTTTGAAAAAGGAAGAATTTCCCCCTTCTACTGTGTATGAAGAAATCTCCAAGTCTGCTGCCTACGTTCCGGAGTTTACCAAGATTGGATCCTTACCCAAGATTAAATTTATTGCAACTGGTACCGATCATTCGATAGCCATCACCGCTGACGAGGGCTACGCTATGACATGGGGGTTCGGTGATGTCTACCAACTCGGCCTTGGAGAAGACGAATCGGAGGATATTCCCACTAAAATTGACAACACCGCAACTAGAGGCGTCAATTTGAACTTTGCTGCTGCCGGCGGTCAATTTTCGATTCTCACTGCTCCACACATTGAGACAAAAACTGAAAATGGGGTTGCCAATGGTCATTAATTCTATAAATGTATTTAATTTTTTTCGTGTATTTCTAAATGTGTTTTCTATCGCACCAACAGTCCGTTTTGTTTCAGATAATCTTTGACTTGACCAACAGTATATTCCCCTCGGTGAAACATACCCGCACCTAACGCGGCATCGGTAGTTGTCTTCTCGAAAACCTCTTTGAAATGCTCTGGTTTACCGGCACCAGACGATGCAATCACTGGAATCTTGACGGCGGACTTCATATCTCTAATGAGCTCCAAGTCAAATCCAGAGTTAGTACCATCCTTGTCTATACAATTCACAAGAAGTTCGCCAGCACCTAGGGCCTCTGACGCTTGGGCAAGCTCAAATGCTCCAAGATCTCTTGTTTCGCGCCCTCCCTTTACAGTGCATTGATACCAGCAGTATTCCTCGCCATTAGGACCCGGAAACGCAGTTTTGATGGTGTGATGCTTGACATCCTCCGGTGATTTGACGTAAACTCTCTTGGGGTCCACTGAGACAACTACTGCTTGAGCTCCGTATGGCTTGGAAATAGTTTCCATTGGAGACGTGCCATCACCTTTACAGCCGCGAGCAAAATAGTTCTCAGCTGCGAGAACTGCGTCCGAACCAATGGAAACCTTGTCAGCGCCAGATCTAAAATACATTGAAGCGACTTCCAACGCTGGCACAACGCGATCCGTTTCAGGATCATATGTATCTCTGATTCCACCTCCAATAGTGAGCGGAACAAAAACAGATTTCGACGCTTCTTTGAGAACCTCCAGCATGGGAAGATCTTTTATTGGGGAATTTCTGAAAGACGTGATATTGAGGAAGGTCACTTCGTCAGCACCCTGTTCATAGTATTTCTTGGCAATTTCGACTGGCTTTCCTAGATTTCTGACTTTGTTTCCACCAGAAGCGTCTTTTTCTCTGACGTCATATTGATCTCCTTTCGTAACCACAAGATCACCATCATCATTGGTACGAACATCCAGGCATGCAATAATTCGTTTTGTGAGGCCCGTTCTGACGTGTGCCTTATCACTAGACAATTCTTCAGAAGCAGTGTTTTGTTTCAAAAATTGATCAATTGTTGCTAGGCCAGCTGATCCAGACTTCTCAGGATGGAATTGTGTCAGAAAGAGATTGTCTTTGCTGACGGCAGCCACGAATCGTTCCTCGCCGTAGTCGCAAATTGCCAGCTTAAATCCTGCTGATTTCAGAGCAGCAAAGTCATTGCCCTTGCCAGAGATGCCAGCGAACGAGTGCACAAAGTAGAACTTCTTGCTAGGAGAAATTCCATAGAAGGTATCACCCTCCACAGCCGAATTCCAGCCAATGTGTGGCACGGACTTGTCAGAATCGTCAAACTTGTGAAGGGAAACGGGAATCACGCCCAACCCTTCGACACTTGGAGATTCCTCAGAGCCCAGGCAAAAGGCTTGCAATCCAACACAGATACCCATCAACGGGCGACCGCTTTCAAGATACTGTCTTATGTGATCTTGCAGATCTCTGGCATATACTTGGGTCATAAAGTGGCCATAGTTTCCAACGCCAGGCAAAATAACTCTGGTGGCTGCTGGCAGCTGTTCTTGTGCATCCTGGGCATTTCGAATGTATGACACTTGATAGCCTAACTTGTTGATAGCATTTTCTAGAGATTGGAGGTTTCCAGACTCAACATCTATAACGTGAACAATAGACATTGTGATTGTAAACTCTCGCAGTGAAAGTCAGCCACTTTTTTGCAATTAGCTGGAGAGATGAAAAATTAGATCCAAGTTAGGAAGGAACCCGCTGAGAGATAAATATCAACAAATTCAATTGAAAAAGCTATCCGGTACAAAGAGACGGATTATGAAATACCAACTTTGAGAAAGCTTGCTAACCGTCACAAAAACACAGTGCGAGCTCATGAAAGAGTCATCGACTCTTTTGAGTCATTTCCGGGGTTCTGGCCCAGCAAGGCATCGACAAAGTTGAGCAAATGGGATGAGCCTGCCCCGCATGGTAGCCTGGCTGAAAGCCATTGTGCATAGTCCAGACGGTTTTTCGATTGGTTTTCTTCGCCTATGCTATCGAGAACTACCATCTCTTCAATATTTCCTTTACAATGCAGCAAAAGTTTCCAAATACGGAAATTCAAGCTTAGTAGATAGCGAGCGTTGCAGCGTTATGAGCAGTAAGTTATTGCATTTTTTGACAGAAATAGACCCAGTATACAGCTATACAAATTGCTCACGTTTACGTATGCCACACTATATGCTACACTCGAGCCCGGCAGAGCTCCATCAAGCTAATGAGCCGAAACTGGCATCTGCCCTAACCCTGAAACGGTTTGGGAATTTGAAGTCGTGTCTTATTTTTCAAAGTGAGTAATTCCAGGAGTGAAAAAAATCGTGCCAACAACTGAAAAGAATGCTTGATATTTTACAATTTATTGAGGATAAAGGAGGTGATCCAGAAATCATCAGAAAGTCCCAAAAAGCTCGTGGCGACTCTGTTGAAATCGTGGACGAAATTATCAGCGATTACAGGGACTGGGTGAAGATTAGATTTCAGCTAGACGAAGCCAACAAGGCTCTCAATAGAGTACAAAAAGCTATTGGTCTTAAATTCAAGGCCAAGGAAGATGCATCCGAATTGCTGAAAGAAAAGGAAGAGGTCACAAAGAAGAAGAATGACCTCATCGAGGCAGAGAAACAGGCTGACGAAGGTCTGAGAAAGAAGGTAATGACCATTGGCAACATTGTTCACGAGTCTGTGCCAGTGTCTCAGACTGAGGACGACAATGTTTTGGTCAAGACGTGGGCACCGGAAGGAAAGGACGTTGAGAACCTTGGCTCTGCCCCATTGTCTCACCACGAGGTGTTGACGAGAATTGATGGCTATGATCAAGAGAGAGGAACCAAAATTGCTGGCCATAGAGGTTACTTCCTCAGACAGTGGGGAGTGTTTTTGAACCAAGCGCTCATCAACTACGGTTTGTCATTTTTGACATCCAAGGGCTACACTCCTCTGCAGGCTCCCGTCATGATGAACAAGGACATTATGGCTAGAACTGCCCAGCTCTCTGATTTTGACGAGGAACTCTACAAGGTCATTGATGGCGACGAAGAGCGTTATCTCATTGCTACCTCTGAGCAGCCAATCTCCGCATTCCACTCAAACGAGTGGTTTGAACAGCCACAGGAGCAGCTTCCAAAGCGTTATGCTGGTTATTCTTCCTGTTTCCGTAGAGAAGCTGGCAAGCATGGCAAAGAGGCCTGGGGTATTTTCCGTGTCCATGCTTTTGAAAAGATTGAGCAGTTTTGCTTGACCGAGCCAGAAAAGTCCTGGGAGGAATTTGACAACATGATGGGATGGGCTGAGGCTTTTTACCAGTCTCTGGAGATTCCTTATCGCGTTGTCTCTATCGTATCCGGTGAGCTCAACAACTCTGCTGCCAAA
Source organism: Limtongella incommunis (assembly GCA_003706695.3). Classification (NCBI taxonomy): domain Eukaryota; kingdom Fungi; phylum Ascomycota; class Dipodascomycetes; order Dipodascales; family Trichomonascaceae; genus Limtongella; species Limtongella incommunis. The sequence goes on from PPME03000006.1 coordinate 352,631, forward strand.
AAGTACGATTTGGAGGCCTGGTTCCCATTCCAAAACGAGTTCAAGGAACTTGTTTCCTGCTCAAACTGTACCGACTACCAGTCCCGTAATATGGAGATCAGATGCGGAATCAAGAAGATGAATGAAAGAGAAAAGAAGTACGTTCACTGCTTGAACGCAACTCTCTGTGCCACTGAGCGTGCCTTGTGCTGCATTTTGGAAAACTATCAAACCGAAGATGGCGTTGTTGTTCCAAAGGTTCTTAGAAAGTACATCCCTGGCGAGCCAGAGTTCTTGCCATATACCAAGGAGTTGCCAAAGAACTCTACTTCGACCAAGAGGAAATAAATAGGTTTAGCATATACGCGTAATAACAGCGAAATATCGCGAATTTGAATATTGTATTGAAAGGGTGTACAATTATGAGCAGCGAGGAACAAACCTACAAAGAGCTTCTTTGGATGTGATATGGCGTACGTTTGTTGATTTGCACACTCAGCATCACTGTCAAAAATTCTCGCGTTCTATTGGTCTTGACACTTTCCACCGAGATGGCATTGTCGGCTAGCTAGCCCGACAATGATCTTGGCATCGCGGCGAAGGCCGACGCGGTCCTATCTCATAGCGCCCCGGCAAATGCATGGGACCCTCATGCATGCAAATACCTGCACGACTTGGCTGAGGATAAGTCTAACACCAAGATACTACCTCAAGTCGTTGGACAGCAATATCAAACAATATTTCGTTCCCGCCTTGTACATTCGTCATCGCCCTATCAGCGTGCCATTGCGCGCATTGCGCGCAAACTAGTGTTGGAGGCGCTGTCCGCACGTGTGTGGAGAGCTGGCCATGCAAACACGCAGCGCAGACGCAAGCGGTGCCCGGTCAAAACCGAGCAGGAAAGAATAGCTCAGTGTTTGTAATGGAGCCCTTGTCTGTTCATGTAAAGATGCTTTGAATTTGCTACATCTACTCAGAAAGTGCTTACTTGTACCTTTGATGGCGCAATTCCGGCCGACGGTTAGCTGCCTGGCGGATGAGGTGCAGATCCCCTGGGGTGCAAATCAAAACAAAGTTGATGAAAGGATTGTTAGCAACAGTTATCAGCCGGTTGGTGACTTTCATTGTGTCCCCGCATCGCGGACAGTTGCAGTGCCACCATCAGCCCCTATCTCGTTTCATTGCTCTTGTCTCGAAGCTGGAGAGTCTCTCACCCCCATCGCCTGCCACGGCTGTGCCACCACAACGTTTATTGGTCGATCCGTAGAGACATAATAATATTGGACAAGCCTGCAAAATGTCCATCAAACAAGGTTGAAGGTCCTTGCCAGTAGTGCTTCAGCGGATTTTGCATACCTAGCATTTTCGCCCTTGTTTCCAGCGCTTGCCGTCCATGGCAGCCAGCCAATTTTAAATAAATTCCGTGACGCCCATGCGCTTATCACTTCGATGAGGTAACAGACGACTAAAAGGGCCTTTCGGTCTGCGACGCACAACGCCACGAAGACCGCCTGTCCACAGCAGTGTGGCCCTTTCAACCACTCCGTTATATAAACAAAGCAACAGACCTCTTTCTGCGTTTGTAACACTTGGCTGTAAAGCGTTCAGCAGACATTGCACATTGCAAATTTGTCCCGCGAACGTGCCTGCAAAAGCGACAAGTCCCGTATCTAGGCTTCTCTTGGCTGAAACACCACTCCCTGGCACCTCATTGCCTCTCGTCACCGGTGCAAACCTTATTTTCTGTGCCCACTAAATTAGCATACCCACCTCACTTGTTTTACAACTGCCAAATACTATGGAGGAAGAGCTGTCCTATGGTCAGCTGTCATTTCTCACCTTCGAGGCAGTCTTGCAGGTTGTCTGTATTTGCATCTTTGGCTACTGGGCCGCCCGCTCGGGAATGCTCTCCGTCCAGGGGCAGAAACAGATCTCCAGACTCAACGTGGACGTCTTCACACCATGTCTGATTTTTTCCAAACTGGCCTCGTCGCTTTCAATCTCCGCTCTGATTGACATCTTTGTGGTTCCCGTCTTGTTTGTGTTGATGACGTGTGTTTCGTATGCTTGCTCGCGAGCAACGGCCCGCTTCTTCAGACTCAATCGCGCAGAGTCAAATTTTGTCTCCGCCATGGCTGTGTTTGGCAACTCCAACTCGCTGCCTGTTTCGTTGACACTGCAGCTGGCAAACCGCCTGCCATATCTTCTGTGGCCCGACTTGCCGGGCGACAACAAGAACGATGTTGCTTCGCGAGGAATTCTCTACCTTTTGGTGTTCCAGCAGCTGGGTCAGATCCTCCGCTGGTCTTGGGGCTATAACAATCTGCTCGCGCCAAGTGCCTTGACGATGGATGGCGATGCCAATCAGCTTATCGTTGAAGACGAGGAGGCTGCACAGGAGTCCGAGGAATCCCCCATTCTCTCCCCTACTTCCGACCGCCCTTCTTACGGCTTGGAAAAGCGAACCGTCAGCTGGTATTTCCAAAGATACCTGGCTAGACCGGGAAGGTCTGCGTTCAAATTGTTCCTGTCCTGGATGAACCCGCCGCTGTGGGCCATGGTCTTTGCAATCATTGTTGCCTCAGTTCCGTCTATTCGCTACGAGTTTTTCGAGTGCGGGGGCTTCATTCAGCACACAGTCACGGCAGCTGTGAAACAGCTTGGACAGGTTGCTATTCCACTCATTCTCGTCATTCTTGGTGCATCCCTGAACCCTGACCCTTCAACTCCTCCCGCATCCCCGAGATACAACAGGATTGTGGTGGCCTCGCTGGTCAGCCGAATGATTTTGCCCGCCATGGTCATGCTTCCAGTCGTTGCATTGTCGGTCAAGTATTTGCACATTTCTATTCTCGATGATCCAATCTTCTCTATTGTGTCTTTCCTGCTGACAATCGCTCCTCCAGCAATACAATTGTCTCAGATATGTCAGATTCATGGAATATTTGAAAAGGAAATGGCCGGCGTCCTGTTTTGGGGATACGCCATTCTTACTCTTCCGTCCACGATCTTCATCGTAGTTTTATCATTAGAGGTCCTGGACTGGGCAGGTGTATCAAAGGTCTAATTATTCTCACGGCTCGTATTCATCGATTAGTATAATCACAATAAAATGCATTGACTTAGCTACAGGATTGGATGGCGCGCTTGCCAGTCTACCTCACCGACCAAGTGTTCAGGAGCTTCTATGACGGGTACCTGCAATCCTTCTTCATGGTCTCATACGATGTTCAGCAACAGCCAGGAATTTTTTAAACAATTTCATTAGTGATCAATTCCACCGTTTGTGTTCCAAGCGCTAGTCGAGCCTCAAGGCGGACCGCGTTCAACGTGGAGTGCCCACAAAATAGAGCTCATAGAAAGCCAACAAGACATGGCAAAACCATTAAAGAGAGGACTATCTATCATAGCTATTGCAACGGCTGGGGCGGTTGCGGGGTATGTAGCACCTCCTTTTGAAGTATTCAAAGCTGCGACTAAAGAGCAATTTCCAAAAGCTCACACAGAATTGGCTCGTCTCTACGAAAAACAACTGGAAGAGAAGGCCAATCGCCTTTCGATAGTTCAAGAGCTGCGCAATAATAGCGACTTTAAAGAATCCAGAGCATGGGACGGGCTCTCTAAAGATGATAGAACAAACACAGTTACCGCTGGACGGTATAGACAACCCGATGGCTTGGGAATCGATCCGCTCGTGTTTACTAATGAAAAAGACAAATCCACAGTCGTGCTAGCCCACGTTGGTCAGCGGTTGGTTGGATTTCCAAAAATTGTCCACGGAGGACTTTTATTTACTCTATTAGACGAATCGTTAGGGAGAACTGCATTCATGAGCTTTGATAAAGGTGTGGGAGTAACTGCATCAATGACCATGAATTACAAAAGCCCAACATTGGCAGACCAGTTTATTGTTATCAGAACGAAAACTGACCGCTGCGAGGGTGGCCGCAAAGCGTATGTATCTGGACAGGTTGAGACTACATCGGGGAAGCTGTTGGTGGAAGCAAATGGCTTGTTTGTTCAGCCCAAAAAATTTAGTTTGAAAAGATTACCTGGCTTCTGATGCGTTGTTTATAAATGCTTAATTAGATCATTATAGTTTACATTTCCTGAAACTTGAAAATAGTCTACTCAACGCCATCTGGAAAATGGACTGATTTTCGCCGTTGGCGTGGTTCATTAGGAGTATTTTTGAGATTGAGTTCATGCTTGCAACGAGCGCACTGGCATGTGAAGCCCCAGTTTTCTCTCAAGGTCTTGCGACGTTGTTCAAGAGGAGTCTCAGGGTTGACATAGCTTGTGTGCAGCTCCTGTCCACTCTTGATTGGTTCAACGGCAACTACAGCCACCCCCTCGCCTGCCTCTTTTATGTCTGCTTTAACGTTGAAATTACAAGCATGGTTGAGATGTGCATACGTGAGATAGAGGTTACCATCAAGGTTGTTGAGGTTGAACATACCCACACCATTAAGCATTTCTTGGTAGGTCAATTCGTGATGCTCCTTGACCAGCTCTCGAAGTAGCTTGTGACCTTCTTTCCACATGGTCTGTAATGCTTCCTTTTCGAGATTTGATACAGTAATTGCTTGTGCGCGTTCTTCCTGAGAAATCGTAGCAAAGGACTCCAGCTGATCCATTATTGTGGAGTCTTCTCTTTGTTCGATGGCATCAAATGCATACAACAAGGCAACCGCATACTGATAAAGCGCAACCCAATTGTTCTCTGTACAAAATCTCTCAAATGCAGTCCATGACTGCACTTGCAAAGGTGAGTTCTTTTTGGTATGCCATGTCCACCTGTGAATATGGTTTTTCTTTTTGCATTCTGGAGAACACCACCGAGCATCACACTGAGGGCACGAAACACCTCGTTTTCGATTTTGGAATGGTCGAGAACAGTAAGCACATGCGTGGCTCTTGCGAATTAGCTCTAAACAGTCGAGTTTTGGAACTTCAATGAACGGGGCCTCAGACCACAGCACGTCGCCAGGCTCGTAGTCTTTTGTGGCATAGAGTGACTTTCCGCGCTTGGCTGTGTGGATAACTTTGACACCTTCTGGCGGGCTGTAATGTGGGGTATCTTTGGAGCGTATATCCTTGGCATACTCCACCGACGCATTGTGGAGCCCGTACTCTTTCATCAAGGACCTGACAGTTGAAGTTTTGAGTTTTGGCCATGTTGGATTTTCTTCTTGAAGTCTTGCATGCAGTTTAGCGATCCCTAAAGCTTCTGTAGTGGGGTCTTTTTTCCATAGGTCGAAGATAGCTTGAACGATTTGCCTATCATGAGGGTGCTCTGGCGTGGGCTTTTGATCGCTCATGGCACCTAGTCAAGCAAGTATTTTAGAATGTTGAAGTTCAGCTTGAACTTGAGGTGGTAGATTTTTCACTGTATTAAATGAAAAATTCATTTTTTTATGTGCACCTATTGGCGTTACCAATCTGGAATTACAGATGTAGTGTTGGAAGCGAGAATAGGAGCGTTTTGAGGACTTGGTTGGAGCTTGTAACTCGGGTTACATTTTTCAAACTTTTACACGTAAGCAGGACATGGCATAGCCCAAGGTATTTTTGCAATTCTAGGTGATTACACGCTTCGTTTCGCTGTAGCGGGGACAAGGCGACTGCAGCATGCGGGAGCGGGCGCCGTTGCCCTCAAATGAACGATGACCGAATCTTTATGACCGAATCTTCGTCGATGGTTGCTCGAGATTATGAGTCAAAAAGAAGTATAACTCCGCTTGACACTTTGAGATTGCACTGTCACATGCAAGTTGAAGGATAAAACTGTTGAACACTCATCGCGGGACGAACGACCCTAGTGCGTCGGCACCACTCTAACGAACATTCGACAATAGTGGTGTCAGTATCTGCCAACAGATGCATTAAATCATTGCAACTTTCCGAGTATTATTCGTAGACTAATTGAAAATAACTTTGTCGGACGCACTAGCCATTTCCCCGACTCGCACGCAATTGTATAGCTCGCGAACGAGATAAGCTCAATTAGGACGATCCTACTCGGGCAAGTCCGAGCACCAAATGGCGGTTGCATTTAAATACGTTTATTGTACTGATCCGTCATCACTGCTCAAGAGCATACAAATTTCAAAGAGACCTAGAATTAATTACAAAATGCCAGCCGTAGATCAATCGTTTTTTGAAGCCAACGTCTCCTCCAAATACACTGACGTTGTTAATGAAAAGCTTGGTGCCAGTATCATTTCCTTTTCAGATGAATGGTTTGCCGATGCCGCTAATCTTATCAAACCGTCTGCTCCTATCAGACAACCCGGCAAGTTCACTCCTGCCGGTGCGTGGTACGACGGCTGGGAAACTCGTCGTCACAACACTGCCGAGTTTGACTGGGTCATCATCAAGCTCGGAGTGTCGTCTGCTCGGTTGATTGGTGCTGAGGTAGACACTGCATTTTTCAATGGAAACCATGCTCCCCACGTTGCCGTTTACGCCACTTCGGTTTCCAGTGAAGCGGACCTTGAATCTGCGCAATGGGATGTCATTGTGAGCAAGAAGGAGTGTGGCCCATCGCAGCGTCATTTCTTTGCCCGCAAGGAGCTGACCAAAGAAGCCTATACTCATGTTCGTCTCCAAATGTACCCAGACGGTGGTATTGCCAGGCTGAGAGTATACGGTACCCCAGTCGCTGTTTTCCCAGCTAACAAGGATGCCGTCATTGATCTTGCTTATGTTTCAAACGGCGCCGTGGCAGTTGCCAGATCGGATCAACATTTTGGTTCTGCCGACAACTTGCTCATTCCCGGCCGTGGTAAAGACATGGGCGATGGCTGGGAAACTGCACGTTCCAGAACTCCTGGCCATGTTGACTGGGTGATAGTCAGACTGGGTGCCGCTGGCATCATCAAGAAGGTGGTTGTCGACACTGCACACTTCATTGGAAACTATCCGCAGGCAGTACAGGTAGACGCTCTGGAGGGAAGCCCAGACGAGACCCCTGCATGGGATTCTAAGGAGTGGAAGACTATTGTTCCAAAATCCAAGGCATTCCCAACAAAAGAGCATGAGTTCGAGGTCACAGACTCAAATAAATACACCTACGCTAAGCTGACCATTTTCCCCGACGGAGGTGTCAAAAGATTCCGCGTATTTGGTACTCGTGCTTAAATTGTGTATTCTGTAGGCTAGTTAAATTATAAAATTACATCTTCGGCTTGACATTGGCTCCCTTGGAGACCGTGACAAAGTCACCGTCGTCCACAGTCAACTTGGATGCTTGTTCAACAGTTTGCACAATGCGACTCACTTTCTTGAGGCCGTCAGATGCAAGCCTAATAACATGTTGATTCAAAGTGCCCGTTCCTCCATGACGACGACGTGCCTTGGTCTGCGGAGTATGGTTTCTGAACAACGAAATGTGCTCTGAGTATTCAAAAAGTCGACCAGCCGGAACCACCGTCTCCGAGCTCTCATATCTATTTGGAACCCAGTCGCGAGCTAGCGAAATTTGGGTTTCTGACTTACCACCCGCAGCCGATCGTCGGAACAAAACCACACCTTGCTTCTCAAATTGCATCAAAGCATCTTTGATCATTTCCTTATTAACAGCCTCATAATATGCAAGCTCACCTTGGTGAAAAATTGTTTTTCCAAATGCTTGACAGGTATTGATAAAGTCCTTTTCAGCTACCCAGACTGTTGTCACATTGTTGCCGTGCTGTGAGATTTCATCGTGCAATGGCGCCAATCCAAGTAAGCAGGTAGCCACAAGCCAATATCCATCGACGAAAGGCCACAGCAGATAGCAATAAAAGTCAAACGTTTCGAAATCGTTCTGGTAAATTTGGTAGTTGGCTAATCGAACGCGATCCTCGTGGTCCACATGCATAACCTTACCAGCAACAAGTCTGCTGAGCGCTTTGGTATAGTTTTCTGTCAAACCATCAGGACCAAATACAAACTCTCCCGACAAGAGTGATGACAAAAATGCAGTGTTTTTCTCCACATCTGTTGTGCTGATGGACAGCTTTCCTGTCTCATTGAACTTCCCGTGTAAGGCAACAGAAATAATAGATTCTGGAACAAAAAGGTGAATTACTTGATTGCGATAGTAAGACAACTTGAATGGATCCTTCGCAAAGTAGACCGGTTCAAGTAAGTTCTTTGACTCAACACCAACAAGATCGGATCCAAGCACATCCAATGCATTGTCAATAACAGCTTCTACAGTCTCTTCAGACTGAAGAATGAGATCCTTTCCTTCAACCTTTCCGCCCGAACTCACGATATGCACAATCAGCCAAGTGACTCTTCGTTTCAAATCACTTTTTGAAATGCCTTGTCCTGCATAAGTTAGCAGAACGGTGCCAATTAAGGAGGTGGGCATTACAACAGAAGCATGATTGATGTCATCAAGGATTCTGTATCCTAGTGATCGTAGTAGTCTATTATATTGGGAAGGGGAAATAGTGGGCACCTGTTGATTGGCAAAATCGGTAGTTGGAAGCAGCAGCTTTGTTGAAGATACCAACGCGCCGGCAGCGGCTTCTTTATGAAGATGGTCAAAAATAAATCCTTTTAAAGACCAGGGTTGGCTGAAACGAACGTCGACTCGCCCCATCTTGAGAGATGTAATCTTTCTCGCATCCAAAAATGACAAGAATGACTCTTTTTGTTTTTCCTTACCTAACAACTCGGTAGCATATGTCTCTCCTTCAACGACTTTGTCATACTGTGTAGATACCGGTACAACATGTACATCTTTCACAGATCCATCCATAAGACCATCTAGAATAAATTTGAGAATACCAAACTTTGGGGTTAATAGCTTACCAGTTCGTGATCGCGTTCCCTCGATGAAGCATTCAAAGTTAAAACCCTGAGAAAGTGCACATGAAATGAAAGACGAAACAACAGCAGAATACAGCTGATCATTAGCAAACGAGCGCCGAATAAACATAGCACCCACTTGGCGGAGCATTGGGCCAATGACAGCAAAATCAAGATTGTCTCCGGCAACAACAATAGGTAACGACAGTCCCACTCTGAAGCAGAAAAAGTGTAGCGCCATGTAATCGATATGAGATCTATGGCATGGCATGAACACCAGACCCTCACCACGAGCGGATAGCTCGCGAGCTTTGTTTTTGAGCATCCCTAGCTCATCTTTATTACAATAAACGCCTTGGTGATACGATCTTGAGAAAATTTGAGCAACCACATAATACATGAACCTGAGAACCTCTTTGTGGTCAAATCGGCAAGCCATCTTATCATACATCTCATTCGCCATTCCAGACAACCACTCTGTCACTTGTTCTTCACGAGCTTTACGCTCAGCTGCAGTGAAGGACTGTATCTTGGCCTCTGAGTCTACCTGGGCCTTGGTCAACTGACGGATCTTTGCAAGCAGCTGCGGTGAATTCATCACATTGTGATTCATTTCCGTCGAAATTCCTTTATAATACAATTCATGGCCAATGTAATTTTCGTAGCCACGCCATGCAGAGCCCCGTAGATGAGAACCAAGCGTTTTCAAAAATCCAACAGGATCGTCGCGGAAACGAGTAAAGTCCTGAACTAAGTTTCTCGACTCCTCAGGAGGGTTGATGAGAATGTCAACTTCTGCAGTCATGGCTAGCCGGCACTTGCAACAACACTTACAAGCCTTTGTAGCAACCCAAACAGTGTAGCTGTAACAGTCGAGATATCTACTTTTGTATTTATTATGCTTCTAATTAAGGCGGATACATTCACTAGCGAGTTTGTGCCGAGATAAATTGTTTGAATCATGTGTAGAGTGCGGACCCCCAACAAAGACCCAACAAACTGAGCTCATCAGTGATGTGATGAGGGCAACTCGACAGGGTTTATGGAGATAAACAAATGGAAAGCTGGCTTTGATTTAGAAGTTTTAAGAGTGCGAATTATCTATGCACGACCGTTGTTAGATTGGACAAATTCAACTTTTGTCTAGAATGCCACTGTGCAGCAACCAAGGTACATCGTGCCCCACATTTTCGCAAATCCGGGGTACATGCCAGCTTATTTGTGATTTCAAGGGTGGTTGCAAAAAGGAGTTGTGGAAGCAAGGTTCACTTGTAATGAAAATTATATGATTCCTGGGAAAATTTACCAGCTGTATGTCGGTGCATAAAGATGTCTGGAAAAGCCAGTTTCCCCATGGCAACGTTGTGATGGCCAGAATCTTAAGTAATAATTGATTGTACATATATAGCTATCATAGAGTGACTATCCAAATATTAAATGTCCAAATGATGTAGTCTGAAAGTGTTGGCATCGAATGCTTTTGAGCTCAACGGGCCAGCGTTAGATAATACCGTTTCATCAGGGGCCTAGTTGCTAAATGGCATGATCCAGAGGCACAACAGTGAAAGGAAGTGATCAAACCCTCTTCAAAATAGTTCCAAGAAACAGAACACCCTTAGATTCAACGGTGCACACGACATCTCATATCGTGAATCTGATGGCCAATCACACCTGTAGCTCATTGTTCCGCACTTTTTCAATGATTTGAAGAACAGCTTGCCGTTGATCCTCTGGCAGTGATGCAATTTGATCCGGAGTCATTTGCAATACTTGCTTGATAACTGCAACCTGCTCTGGGTCAACCTTCACTTGGTTTGGTTTTGAAGTATTTTGTTTGGAGGGAACTGGAGGAAGAGAAGCTTCACTGGCAGATACAGTTGCAGCAGCAACAGGTGCTGCTGGTGCGGATTGTTGGCTCAGTAACATAGCAGGCAACATGTCAGCAGAAACAAGTCCTAGTTCCAACAAGCAATGCATTATCGCATACGAAAGCTGTGGACACTGATTTAAAAGCTCTTGAGCAGTTTGCTCACTCGAAGAAATCACCGATTTGATATCTCTAACAACATTCAACAACTGTTCTCTTGTGAATGCCGATAGTTCACGAGATATGACAGTGGTGGCGTCCTTTCCTGTGGGTGGAGGAGTTCCTGCAGGCAAAGAATCAAGACCAATGACTCCCCCTCCAGCTGCAGACTGTGAGCTGGCAGGGGAAGCAATCAGTTGAGAAACCCCAGGAGTAGAGAGCATAGTCTCATGCGAAAAATCAACCTTTAAGGACCGTGTACCGATCATATAATCATTTAGATTACGAACAGCCGATGCGGCAGTCTCTATATCGAAATATTCAACAAACCCAAAGCCCTTGGATTTACCGGTATCTTTATCAAGTACTAGACGGACATGGGCAACTGGCCCTACAGACTTGAATATTTCTATTAATTGTTCTTCAGTTTGATCATATGGAATGGAACCGACATAAACTACTTTACCTTTCTCGGCCATTTGAAACAGGTCTAAGCTGTGAAATTTTGGTGAGACAAGTGTTGAGGGAGGTCGGTAAGCAATGCAACTGTCCTACAAAGTTGTTTTAGAAAAATGGTAATAGGTTTAATCTCACAATAACTATGGTATGGCTTCTTCCGAAGGAAGGTTGTAGGAGGGAACGATTATTTTTCAAGGTCGGAGTGGGACAACGCCCCGCGGTGATCTTTGCAAAATTAAAACCAGAGGGAACCAACAAGGTCCGGTCGTCATTTACATCGTTGAGATAGTGTGCAATGTAGCCAACTCGTGCCAACTCCACTCAACTTCAGCAATTGCCATTTGCCTACAAAGTGTGACTAATGTGTGTAAACGTCACACCACCCAAGGATGGCTTGCTGACAGTGATACAGGTTACTTTTGACGATGTGAAACAAACAGCAGAAGGTCTCATCTCAAGAGAGTAAAGGAAATGCTGATACCTCACTTCTCAACCGCGTTGACAACTGTTGCTGATCCTTCTCGGTTCTTTCGGCTGACAAAATCATGACTAATTTATGTGAGGCTGAAATTTCACTCGCCGTTACAATCTTCAACACTTACATTGCCAAGTCGCGACACTAGAGGTTGGGCAAGAAACATGGGCAAAGAGGGATTGAATGGAAATGAGATCAAGACTCTTCTCAGCCAACTAGAAAAGGCTAGCAATTCGAATGCTAACGACAAGATAAAGTCTATCTTGAAGCAATTTGATGCCGAGCTGAAACCGACTGAGAAACTGCTGAGAGAAACAAAAGTGGGAATTGCCGTGAATAAGCTGAGAAGTCATAATGACAAGGAAATTTCAGATTTGGTTAAGCGCATGATTTCCAAGTGGCGTGAGGAAGTGTCGCAGCAGAAAAATAGTAAAAAGGCAGCACCAAGCGCTTCGCGACCGGATGACAAGAAGAGCAGCAGCGGCAGCAGTGAAAATGGAAAGTCGAAGGACGAATCCCCTGGTACGTTCAACTCGCATGGAAAGCCACGGTCTGCGCGGAACGATGGTGTGTCGACAGCAGTCACTGGCGACAAGACTCGCGATTCGTGCGTGGAGGCCTTATATGGTGCATTGGCAACAGATTCAGATAAAGCGCCATCTCTCATTCTTAGCCCGGCAAAGGCCATTGAAAATGTTGTTTGGAACCAAAACAACAGGGCCACTGATACACCATACAAAAACAAGATTCGCTCACTTGTTGCCAACCTGAGGGACAAGAAAAACCCTGGGTTGCGCGCTCGTGTGGTTGTCGGCGACATTTCTCCAGAAAAGCTTTGTAACATGTCGCCACAGGAGATGGCTCCAAAGGAGCTCCGAGAAGAAATTGAGCAACTTGAGAAGCAAAACCTGTTCAACGCTCAGGGAGCCTCTGAGAAACGTGCCGTTACTGATCGATTCACTTGCGGAAAATGCAAGCAAAAGAAGGTTTCATACTATCAGTTGCAAACCCGCTCGGCTGATGAACCTCTAACCACGTTCTGTACCTGTGAAAATTGTGGAAACAGATGGAAGTTCAGTTAGAAGAGGAAGACGAGAGACTTGGAGGATAATCGCGTGTGAGCGTTACGCGTATGTATAAGATAGCAGGATATTATTTATGCCGGAGCTTGTGGGCAATCAAGCGTTTTAAAGACTGGTGGTGCAGCATTAGGATTAACAGCTCTCAATTTGTGAGCCATCATGGCTTAAGATCATCTTACCACCACGATCCGACGCTTTGCTGAGCTTTGTGAACACAAATGCTCATTCTCTCGAGCTCGAGCTGTTGTGTCTATTGATAGACCATGTATTTGTAGGGAATAAGGAAAATTTAGTTGACGGTCTTGTACTCAGCGCTATATGTAGAGATTTTCCTCGCGGTCTGGATCCTGTTGCCGGTTTTGGACTTTGCCAAATTCGAGACGCTGTGGCCCCAGACGTTACGCCTCAACAGCACGAGCCTTGGACGTAAGGGCCTGCGTTATTCCAATAAAAAGTCAAACCCGAAGGACCAGTATTGAGCAAACACTTTGTAAATGCCCGACTATGATCCCATCAATAATGAGGATTCTTTAGAATTGGCATCCTTAGCATCATCAGAACAGATAGAATCCGGGTCTGTGTCTTTGCGAGACTTGACTCCCATCAATAGCCATGAGTTCTCTGACAATGATGATGGAGCTCTTCTTCGAGGAGCCGATGAAAATGCCCAGGCTGCTGGCCCAGGCCATACTCGGAATTTGTCCAATTCTTCCATTGGATCTCGGTTATTTGACCTGGCAACGTCGAGAGAACGCCGTGTATCTGCCACTCTTGAAAAAATTAAAAGTTTGTCACTGATTCATGGAGTGTCATTGGTTGTAAGCATCCAAGTAGGATCAGGCATCTTTTCCTCTCCTGGTCAGGTTGATTCCTCTGCCGGATCGGTTGGATCTTCGTTGCTTGTGTGGCTAGTTGGAGGGATGCTGGCGTGGACCGGTGCTTCGTCCTATGCGGAGCTAGGAACTGCAATACCACTAAACGGATCTTCTCAAGCATATTTGAATTACATTTTTGGTCCCATTCCTTCGTTCCTGTTCTCGTGGACTGCTCTGACTGCCCTCAAACCAGGTGGGTGCGCCATCATTGCCATTATTTGCGGGGAATATATTTCTGTCGGTACTGGGATTGGTGGAAAGGACTCGACTTGGATAAACAAGGGCATCGCACTGGCTGCGCTTTTGGCCGTGTCTGCTCTAAATGCATTGTCCACCAAGTCGGGGGCAAATGCTTCGTCGGTATTTTTTGCATTGAAGGTGGGCCTTCTAATAGCCATATCAGTCATTGGGTTTGCACAGATGTATCGCTTTCGCGAATCGAGTGCCCTCTTAACAGAGGGTCTGTTTGAGGGTGCTTCAACAAACTTGGGTTCATACGCCATAGCCCTTTATGCCTCTCTATGGGCATTTGATGGATGGGATAATATGAACTACTTGAGTGCAGAGATGAGAAATCCAGGTAGAGATTTGCCAAGAACTATTCACATGTCGATGCCTTTAGTCATATTCTTCTACCTGTTGACCAACGTTGCCTACTATTCTGTGCTCAGCCGAACCGAAATTTCTTCAACCTCCACAATTGCGTTAGACTTTGGCTACAAAGTTGGTGGTTGGATAAATCGATTGATATTTTCTTTGCTTATTGCTTGTTCTTGTGTCGGTGCCTTGAATGCCACTGTTTTCTCGTCGTCGAGACTTGTCCATTCGGCTGCAAATGAAAACTTTCTTCCAAAATTCTTTGCAAAAATCAATAGGAAAACAGAAGCTCCCATCAATGCCATTCTTTTGAACTCAGGGCTGACTGCACTTTTTATTCTGGTAGGACAATTCAACTCACTCCTTACGTTTTATGGAGTCGCAAATTACCTTTTTTACTTTTTGACTGTTCTTGGTCTCATTATTCTTAGATTCAAAGAGCCTGATTTGCCTCGTCCTTACAGAACAAGGCTGATGACTCCGATCATTTTCTGCTGTGTCGCGCTTTTTCTGGTTTCTAGATCAATCTTTGAACGACCCTGGGAAGCAGGCGCGGCAGTGGCATTTATTGTCGCTGGCTTGCCACTTTATTTCTGGAGATTTGGCTTCAAATTCAAATAATACCATAGTACCCTGCATTTATTAAACAACCCCTATAATACAAATAAATAATCGACTTTTCAAAAGTCGTCATCGTGAACGTAATCAGCTACCCGAGGGGCTACTTTTATGTCGTCCACAGATTTAGCAAGTGACATATTTGTGCTTTCTATTAATTGTGATGTCAAAGCTAAACATTTTTGAATTGTCAGATCTGTTTCTCGAATATCTTTTAGGTATTCTGTGTGAGATTTGACACGTTTACCGACAGTTTCCAGCACGTCCGTCTCAACATCAACAACAGTTTCTTCGCCATCGCTATCATGGCAGTCACTGGGAACATCGTTATCATTATCCTCCCTATCAAACTTAGGGTTGTTCAAGATGGAAAATAAAGAGCTGATCTGTCGTGATTGGTCCCGATTACGTCGTTCAAGATGTCTATTGATAAGTAACAGCGACTTGTTGGAAATTTCCAAGTCTAGCAATTTACGCTGATTTCTTCCTTCGTCATTATTCCTTGCTGGCACTTTAAGCTTTGGCGATATAATCGGTTGAACATACCGGGGTGAGGGAGATCGCATCGGCGACATTAGCAGTGATGGTGATGGCGATTTAGCTGCATATGGAAGCCGAAGAGAGCCTTCTACCAGTGAGTCAGCAGGGGAGGTAGTTGAATCGTTAGCAAAATCAGGACTCTTTATGGAAGGTTTTAGGCGATGTTTACGAACAGTGACATTTGGAGATGATGACATTGAAGGCGAGGGTTTAGATGGTACTGGCAATTTATGCGAGGTAATGGAACTAGCAGAAGATTTCATTTTCAGAACAGGCCGCTTTGATTGCGACCTGTCCATGGTCTGCTCCATGGTCAATGTTCAATTTGTCCGGAGTTAACCGGAATAGGAAGGTATAAAATTGTTGTCGTTGTTTAATGGGATGACAGCAGTATTTTCTTTCAGCCGTATACAGCGTCGAAAGACTGACAATGTTAAAATACAGCTGTGGCACCAGAAAAATTTATTTCCACCAACCTGTTTGATTCAATGTGTTTGATATGGATACACGACTCAATTTTTGTAACAGGATCAAACGGAGATGAGGTCAGGTGACCGTTAACGCTATCAGATCTTGGTAGTCGGTATCTGCGTATATCCGCAATACTCACTATAAAACCTTAACTCCATATCTCGTCGACATAATTGTCAATGAGAGATGCTTATCACGATGCATTTTTAACTGTGGTTCAAGAGATATATACTGGACAGCCATTTTTATTTAACGACTGCGAAAAGCAGCTAATTCAATCTTTTCTTTCCTTGCCAGTTGCTACACAACTACTGTATACTAGATTGTTTTTGAGGACTCGAGGATGGAAAAGAGAGACTGGAGAGCGAGGATATTCTAATTATCTATCTCGGACATCAGAAGGTAATAGTACTGCACGTTTGGATAAAATAAGACAAGGTCTCATAGAGGCGCATCTTGTTAAACGATGCGATTCTGTCATTGATGAAGCTGATAATTGCACCGGTGACGAACTGGTTGAGATTCTTAAGAAAATTGGAGTCAGGGTGTCAGCAAGTAGTAACAAATTAAATCTTGTCACGAAGGTGAAAGAAATGTGGTTGCACAAGACTCTGACGACCGCATCACAGATAAAAAAGAGGGAGAAGATGACGGAAGCTTTGCGTTCTGCGGTGGGAATCTCGCTATGCGTTGAACAAGAACCAGCTGAACTGTTTGAGCGTGTAATTACGGCGTTTTATTTTTCTGATGAGGAGAGACTGGACTGTGCAATTTTGCAGACAATGAAACGGAGACAGTATGCGAATTATTCAATTTCTGATCGCTTGATAATTTTTGAGTCTAGACAACAGCTCATTGATTATGAAATTGCAAGAAAGCTGGAGATTGAAGCAGAACCAATAATGGTTGGATCAGATCGCAGTTCTGGATTCTCACTATTTGCGAAAATCCAGGAGCGAGTCGAACCTTTGCTAATAGCTGCCTCTTTTGCGGAAGGACATATGGATATGTCTGATAGCGCTGAAGTTATCAAAACCATACTGACAGATACATGGATCTATATCAGAATGTATCTGAAATTAGCCAGGTTTGCAACATCTCCTCAAGAGGAGATTTGTGCTCTTGACCTTTTTCTTGGTCAACGAATGTTTCAGACACGCCGTAGAGGGGGTGCATATATTCGGAAAGCTTTGCTTTTGATGAGCCCGGCTATTAAAAATAAGCAGGTAGCTTATAAGACTTGCATTGACGGCCTGCACGATCCTTCAACGACGGAGGTAGACAAAGTTGATCTACACAAGCGCCTTAAAAAGCTAGAGAAAGCCTTGAACATTCCTCATAAAGAGAAGCTTTTGATAGTGCCTTTGAAATCACACGTGGATGTGACCATATTTATTCAATCTGCCAATGAGCGAAGAAAGATCTTCAAGACTGTTGGCAGTGGTGGTGCCAGCATTATGGGGAAATCTCTGTGGAAGCACGAGGACACTGAGAACCCCAATGACACTGTATCTGTGGAAAAAGCAGCTCTTTTGAATTACAATCAACAATCATGGAAAGGAGAGCATTGTGAAGGAAGAATATTTCGAACCATTTTTGCCCTCCTTTTCTGGGATATTATATTTCTTGATATTCCAGGAGCATTTCAGCACAAGTACCAAAGTTGGCCGCTGGACAGATTTGAATTCAAACCGAGAGAAACTCACATCTTGCAACGACTCAGCAAACTGAAAGAATCTACCATACAGGAGATTCTTCATGACATTGCAATTAGATATAGCGCGGAATATGGAAACTCATGTTCTGGAGTGTCGTGGAATTATAGTAATACGACTCTTTTACAAATTGTGGAGTGCATTGGTAAAAATGTTATTTGCATGACATGCGAATTATTCGCCCGAAATTACAGAGTTTATGCAAGCGGTATGCCAGATCTGTTTCTATGGAACCCGGAGAAAAAGACTGCCATGTGCGTGGAAGTGAAATCTGAAAACGATGTTCTGTCCGATAAGCAGATACTGTGGATTCATCATTTTCTTTTGGCAGGCATGCCTGTGGAGGTGTGTCATGTATTGGATTCGGGTAAGTACAATGAAAAGACCGGCCAGAAGAGGAAAAGGAAATAGAAATAGACATTTTACCCAGATAAATTAGTTACTATTTTACATTGCTAACTCTCAACTGACATCCATTGCATCCTCAGCTTGCTCTACCTTAGTTTCTGCCTGCGCTGCGACCTGTTCTTCTGCTTGCGGTTCTGCCGCAGCGGCGGTTGTGTCCGCTGCTGGAGCGCTCTCTTCGGGAATGACGGAAGGAGCATCGGTAGCGGGCTCAGATTTTGTAGCTGGTTGCTCTTGTTCAGCGGTGGACTCGGGCACAGCAGACTCTGTGGCTTGTTCTGGGGCAGCAGTCTCTGCAGCAGGTTCCGAAGCTGCCTCTGCCACAGCTGGCTGGGGATCTTGTGTGTTTTCGGCCATCTCAGCGTCTTCACTTTTTTTGACTGGTTCAGATTCTTGCTCTCTTTCATCTTTCGGCTTGCTGGACGTATATCCAGCAATTCCTCCTCCAGCATCTCCAACAGCACCACGAATGTCTGCTGCCGACAAGGAATTTTCCGTCTTTTGTTGTACAGGTTGAGTTTTGGGTGTAACTTTCTTGAACCGAATGTAGTCAAATGGTGGACCATCAGCCTCGGGTGACCAGTCAATGTCATCTCTCACGAGCCAGGCCCTGACTTTGTAACCAACGGTTTTATTGGCTAGCGATGCCACCTTCGCGGCAATGTCCTCTGATTGCTCCTGCTCGTTGGGCTTGGCTGAAGCGCCGCTGTTGCCATGACCGTTCGCTCCGCCCGCACCATTTGCAACAGAGCCATTGGAACCGTTGGCGCTGCTGGCATTGGCGGTGAGCCCGGGCTGTGGAGTAGCATCTTTTGATGCCGAGGAAGAAACATTGCCATCTGCGGGCTGAACCACCTGGTTCTTCATCGTAGGCAGAGACGAATCTATCCAGTCGCGTTCCCAATGAACGACACGCTCATCAAGATCAAAGTATTGGGATTGCACTTGTCTGGTCGACGACGACCTCAGCATTGTTCTTCGCGACATTTTGCGTAAGTTGTCTGTGTTCTGCCAAATCGCAGAATGTGCCTTTTCCAACTGCAGTCACGTGCCCCATAAGGAACAGAAGCAAAAGTTGGAAAGACCAGCCTGGCGGGCAGTTCAGATAGAAACAAGGGCTCTTTTACATGCTTGCATCTTTGTTTTCACATGTCACGCTTTTTGCGATTTAAGTAAGCTCAACCAGCAGACTGGGCGACCGTTACTTCCATCTGTAAACCGGTTTGTCCCACGCTGCCTCTAGCACGTTGCTCAGGATTTCACCTATTCACTGGCAGAAGGTAACATGTCCAGAAGAAGGCAGAGAAATGCCAGTCAATCAGCAACTCCACCCGCAGTTGACAACTCTCATAGTCATCATGTGGCTGATATTGCCACTGTGAAGCGGATTACAAGCCAATTACAGAACGGCGAAGCGCTGGCGCAAGCGTTGGATAAGACCGAAAAACAAATTTCGAGCCTGGTTGAAAAACACGCTTACTTGAGCCCGTTGCTCACTGAAGATGGTGCACATGACGATCCCGTTTCGTCGGTGATGAGTGAAATCTCGACAATGGAAGACTATAGCCAAGAGCAAGTGGAGCGGTTGAACCAGTTGCTTCAAGATAAATCGGAGCTTTATTCGGCCATCATTACTTGTATAGAGCAAACCACAGAGATGGTGAACATTGCGTTAGTGGCGTTTGGACCAAAATCTGGTTCTGTGGGCGCTGGCGACCATCTAGGACCAAGAAAGAAGAGGAGGATTGATGACTTGGGTTCGTTCGGACTGAGTGCCTCAAACACTCCCACAAGCGGAACACGGAGAAGTTCACTTGCAGGAGGCTCACAGGGAGGCAAAGGAACTGGCTCCAGCTCTGGTGCTGGTGGTGAGGGCAGCGGCAGCGGCAGTTCCGGAATCAAAATGGGAGCGCAAGTTGCATTCAGGCTGAGACCGAAATCCAAGTCTGCCGAAGAGGAGTGGATCCAGTGTGAAGTTATACGTGTGCTGGGTGAGGGCGCTAGATATGAGGTACAGGATCCCGAGCCCGATGAAAATGGAAAGCCTGGTCAAGTTTACAAAGCCACCGTCAAAGACTTGATTCCCATTCCGGCCTCTTCTGAAGGCCTAACTTCCTATCCGTCTGGAACATTGGTTTTGGCGCGGTATCCCGAAACGACAACGTTTTACAGGGGCGAGGTTACTAGATCGCGGAGAGATGGACGTTGTTGGCTAAAATTCGAAGGCGAAGAAGAAGAGGGTAAAGAGACGGAAGTTGAGAGACGATTGGTGCTTCCGCTACCAAAATAGCAAGCATCATTAGTTGCTGGGAGCAGGTAATGTTCAGATTTTCAACTTGAGATATCATGAGAACACGGCAAATGCGTAGCCCGGCTAGTCAAAAGACGCGTGGTAGTGAAATTTGCCAGGACGTTACAGCTACAACAAGCTCATGACATTATATATCACTGTGAACAACTGTGCCTGACACTGTTTTTGGCGAGTTTTGAGGCTGCTATTAATTTGGGGTTGTTATTTGTACTAAAATTACATTATTTAATTAGGGATTGGAATGGTATGGAAACACACTGCTTTTTGTTAATCTTGAAGCTGGAGTCCGTCGATTCATAGGGCAGGAAACAAAGCAAGTGGTCTTGCTCTTGGCCAGCATTGGAAGCTTGGAATTCCAATTCTTCTATGCACCGCTGACATTCACAGTACAAGCATTACTGCACAATCAACGCTCTATCAGTTGATGCACTCAAACCAGATATCGCCCTTTATGTCTCACAAAAAAATCCAAATATTCAATTCAACTTCCTTCGATTTTCCTTTTATACACTTCCTCAAATCAAACTTCTTTACACACTTAATCATCCATACGATCGTCCTCGGCAGGAGGCTCGTCTTTAGAGTCATAACTAACATACGAAACATTCAAATCACGACCGCCATAATTGTAGCCGTTAAGCTTCACAACAGCCTGTTCAGCGTCTTCAAGGCTTCCAAACTCAATGACTCCAGAACCATGCGGTCTGCCGTCGGCCATGTAGCGAATAGCAGCACGCTTGATCGGACCAACAGTGCCAAACAGCTCTTCCAGATCAGCATCGGTGGTGGAGAATGGCAAATTGCCAGCGTAGATCAAGGCGGACGGCTCGCCGCTACCTCTGGCACCGTCAATGAACGGGTCAGAAGCAGCCTTCAGTCCTCGTTCCTTCTCTTTCTGGAAACGATCCTCGCGGACCTCAATGAAACGGCCATCCCAATCGTAGCCGTGAAACTTCTCGACAGCGTACTCGGCATCCTTTTCGCTCTCAAACAGAACGATACCCGAGCCCTTGGAACGGTTCCTAAAGTAATTGATCTGTGCCTTAACAATGGGTCCTGCCTTTGAGAAAAAGTCGTGAAGTTGCTGATCATCGACAGAGTACGGCAGCTGGTTGACAAAAACTTGGGTGAAGGGTTCACCAGAGGGAGGATGAGCGGCGGTCTTGGCGTCAAATTTTGCGCGATCCATACGCTCGCGAGGAGGGCGACGCTCGCCGTAGCTATCGCGTCTGGCGCGACTGTCGCGGTCTCCGCGTCTGTCTCCGTATCGGTCGCCCCGGCGGTCGTCTCTGCGATCGTCTCTGCGATCATCTCTACGGTCGCCTCTGCGGTCGTCTCGACGGTCGTCGCTTCTACGGTCGTCTCTGCGGTCGTCGCCCCGGCGGTCGTCTCTGCGCTCACTGCCGCGGTCCTCGCGCACAAAAATGGTTCGGTCGTTCAAGGTTTTGCCAACCAGATCGCTGACGGCCTTTTGCGCGTCGGCCTCAGAGCTGAATTCGACAATTCCATAACCCTTGGAGCGACGCTTGTGGTCGGTGACAACGTCGGCACGAGAGACAGGGCCGACTGTGTTCATGAAATCCTTCAAATCCTGCCAAGTTGTAGAATATGACAAATTTCCCACGTAAACGGAGCATCCTGGCTTTGCAGGGAAGCGAGGGCCGCGGCCGCCGCCACCGCCGTTGCGTCTCGGTGGTGGCGATCTAGATCTGAAACGACTGCCGCGGTCTCTGGAGGGAGATCTTCTTGGCGAACGCGAGCGATCTCTTACTGGTGATGGAGACTTGGTTAGTATACTTGTCAAAGTTTACAAATTAATGTGCGCAGTCTGCAGCTACAAATAAGACTGTCAGCACCAACTCCAAACTTCTTCGCAGATGCAATACGCGAGAATACTTACTCTCATTGTAAAAAAATAATGCGGTCAAGTGAAGAATGTGAAATATTTCAGCAGCCTGTTAATTTTTCGACCTTCTGGCGCCCACCCCGTTTTGGGATATTTTGTGTGGTCTCTTCTGTCAATGCGATCAAGTTCTGTAGGGTAAGTTGAAAGAATTTCCCAAAAAGGAAGTGCCTGTCAAAAGGGCGGCAGACAGAGAGCAGTGCATGGAGTACATTGCACAGAACTGCTTGCCTTTTGGTCGGCAATATCTTTGACTTTTGGTTGCAGCATGTCTGATAATGTGTGGGTTGATCTGACGCACTCGAAACTCGATCCGAGTAATGTGACCGATTTTGTTCGAGATAATAGAGCTGGAGCAATTGTTTACTTTGGCGGTACAACTCGAGACAACTTTGGAGGAAAGCAGGTATCAGAATTGTCTTACGAAGCGTACGAGCAGCTGGCAAAGAAAACGCTGAGCAAAATAGCTCAGGCTGCATTGAAAATGTGGCCTATCACTCCAGCGTCCCCGGAATCCGCCAGTACATCACAAATACCGACAGCTTACCTCTGTAAGGTTGCCATCGTCCATCGATTAGGAGTTGTACCCATTGGCGAGGAGTCTGTATGTATCGCAGTATCTTCGGGTCATCGGAAGGAGGGATGGGAAGCCGCAGAATGGATTCTTGAGCGC
Organism: Limtongella incommunis; assembly: GCA_003706695.3. Lineage (NCBI taxonomy): Eukaryota > Fungi > Ascomycota > Dipodascomycetes > Dipodascales > Trichomonascaceae > Limtongella > Limtongella incommunis. The sequence continues at coordinate 375,565 of PPME03000006.1, forward strand.
GTAAAAGAGTCGGCGGAAATTTGGAAAAATGAACGTTACACAGACGGGACTGGAGCCTGGATGGTGAACGATGGTTCAAGACCAGGTGGCTGTGGTTGCAGCCATTGATTCAAACACATTCATTATTATTATATGACATAGAGCATTCATAACGTTTTTAGCTGTTTGCAGAGTGCGCCTCAGAAACCTCTACCAGAATCTAAATGCAAGGTTTCATTTAGTAGCGACGTGGCTGCTTTCGACCCCTTGTTTTCGAGAAATATCTTGACATGTCGGTGGATATGCTGAACGTAGTCCACATAGCCCCACTGCTCGTGCTGCTTGTCTTCAATCAGCAACGATCTAAATTCCAAATCGGCACCGTCCAATCCTTCACGGGCAATTTGCAAACCTAGGAACGTAAGACCAGCCTTTCTGGCAAAGTGCTGAACTAGCGATCTGGCTTGCTGAGAGATGGCAGTTTCAAGAACCGGAAGCTCGTTGAGATATGGATCAATGTCTGATAGCTTTTCAACACCGATAAGATCCTGAAGAAGCAATGACGTTGTGTTCTGGCTCATCCACAGCATCAGATGGACTCCGTTCCACAAAAAGTAAACACCACCATTTTCAAGCACAGTTTGAGAGGCCCGCAAATTTACAGGCATAACAAAATGTCCATGGTCGTCAACTGAACAGTCAAGCGGTTGAAGATTATGTATAGCCACTAATCGCGGATAAAGCAGAAGCGACAGTTCATCAACATTCATAGTTGCAACTTTTCTGGCATAATCCACTCGGGTATCGGAAATTGTTGAGGCATCGCGTAACACTTTGCTTTTTTGTATGGCTAGCATAAAGATGAGAAATTCACCCAGGGCAGTGGGCATTAGCAGCTGAGTAACGGGGGCTGATGAACCAGCAAAGTTTCTGTAGGCAGCAAAAATCTCCACAACCTTTTCATTGATGCCAAATCTAATATCCTTCAGCGTTCTAATGCCAAGTTTGGAGAAGCACTCTCGAGCAATCAATCCCACGCATGCATCATTATCCACAAAAGTCGTGACCATCTTATACTGCTCAGTTACACCCGCCAGCGTATTAATAACACGTACCTTCCGCTGACCGTCCGAAGAAGTGTAAAGTATCGCGGTTTGAAAATGAGCATCAAGCTTTGTATCTAACTTGCCATCATACTTGAAAAGAACGCCAATAGAAGTCTTTTCCGTGATGACGCCAAGAGCGAGATCGTTTGTGTTGTGCTCAGATTGGAAATTGCCATGGTATGCAGACACTTGGAGACCATTCGAGCATCGCACTTTCAAAAGAGCACTAGTAGCCACGAATCCGGAACTACACTTTACGATATCCGCAATCAATTTCGGTCCGTCACGTCGGGGAACAAATTTCTGGTAAATGTGTTGACTTCCACCAGAATGTTTGGAGACTTCACCAATATTTGCAAGATCAGTGATGAACGTTGGTACAGAAAATAGATCGAGACCGATTCCCAATTCCGCAAACTTGCGAGCATGCGTCTTGTAAAACTGAGAGTTAGGAAGCAATAGTTCGTCAATCTTGCCGTTGGCAGCCGTGGGGCCTTCGGCATTTTCTCTCACAAGCAAAGCACCAGGGCCCCAGGTTGGCAACCCACTCAGAACGACTGAAGCACGGCCACCGGAGTTCTCAAGTGCTTTTTCAATTGTTAGCAATAGAGAGCCATAAACAGGCTCCGAAGCGTGTGAATGCGGGAAAATTTTCTCAATATTGTCGAGAAAATATTCAATGACAGTTTTGGAAGTCTGCGGATTGACAAAAAAGCCTTTATCAATTGGCAGAAAGGGATCTTCGACATCGGCAATTTGAAGCACACGAGGCTGCTCCAGTTCTGGACTGAGATCTAAAAATTGAACACTGCTATCAAATGTAATGATGGCAATCTCGGCCTTCTCAGGGAACCTGGAATCAGGATCATAGAGCAGCTTCTTGATAGCTTGGGCAGTGAGAGCAGGCAGTTGTTTCTGAATGGAGGCACTTGAGACGTCAATGGCAAAAATATGTCGGAGAGGTTTCGGTTCTACGCCAGGTATTGACCAGAACTTGCTGCCAACCACAATGTCGTACGTTCCAGAGGCCAATTCTGGTCTTTGTTGCCAATCGATTCTGCGATTCGAAGCGTCGACAGGAGCGAAATATGTGGCAGGTGTAGGGTTTGAGAACTGACACATATTGCAAATAAATCGTGTGCCACCATCAACAAAAAGCATTGCAGGGTTCATGTAGGTCCAGCATCTATTACACCTAACAGGCTCTTGGTCGTCGCCAAAATCAGCTGTCTCCACAGCGTAAGGACCACGTTCCCCGGCTACCGGGCTTGGTGAGGGCGACAAAATGATACCAAGAGGAAGCTTTGTTTGCTCTCTCAACTGCTCTGTAGCGGGCACCAAATACATTGACAGTCGTGCGAAATTAGGACCGGCAGTACCTTGATCAATAATGTTGTACTCGGTTCCAGCAGGGGGAGGGCAAGCATGCTCAAACGTGCAAAATTGAGGGTCATCACCCAAAGTGGACTGGAAATAAGCACGATCATCTGCAACGCACGGGATCCTAGCCAGAATGTCATAGGATTGGTTCTTACCCCGTGATTGGCCAGAAAACTGCTGCGAAGCGGAACGCGCCATGCCACCGGTGAATGCGCCATCGCCGCCAACACCACCAGTGAATGCTGGAGCTACTGGCCTGGGCGTGGGCTCTTGATAGGGAGCTGGAGCGCCAGGAACAAAATGAGCATTTGGCTCAGGTGATGCAGATGGGCCATTGTTGAAGTCTGTCTGAAACACGTGGGCCACACGTTTTGGACGACTTCTGCCAACGTTCATCTGCTTCATACCATCATTAATCTGGTCCATTTTCTTGCGGATAACCACGCAATTTGATTGTGAGGGTTGGATCTTGAATAATTTCACCACGTACTCAGGCTCGCGCTGTCAAATGCGGAGAGTCACGTGCTAGGAGTTTGTACGAAATTCTCTTCACCGAATCGAGTTGTTAACTTCGCCAGAGCGCGCCATCTTTTCAGTGGTCAATTGTAATTTTGCTGGATCCATTTTCACATAGTACTGTGTCTGGAGTTAGAATGCAAGCGATAATCAAATTTCTAACGCAGCTGACAATTGCATCTTGAGTGCCTTGAATTGAAAGCTTAGAATAATTAGTGGAAAACTGGAACGTTGAGATTGTAAATATATTTATGAAAAGAGTAATACACAAATTTCAGCATAATTGCCATCATCAGCAAAACAAAACAGCCGAAGCTTGCAAGTTTGTTGGTTTACAAACTCAATTTTGCCCAATCAGGAAACTACATCCGCACCGCTCAACTGTATGCCCAGGTTCTGAGCGATGGTGCAAAAAAATGATAGCGTACTTCCACTTTCATTTCCCAGTACATAATTTCAATTCATTACAGCGTTTGCTTTGCTTGTCTCTACGCGCGGCTTGATGCCACCGAGGAGTGCTTCACGTTTGCTTACCTAATACTGCATATTTCTCACGAAACGGACACCAGAAATACGCGTGTGAATTTGCACAATAACACCTTTGCTGCTCACTGCAAGTCCTAAAGTTAAATATTGATGGGAGTCACAGGTACGTTGTGGAGATTTTGTGCAGCTAGTGAATGCAAAACGTAACTCCATCCACTAGCTATGCTAAGAACAGTGCACTAACACAGGTTTGTACAACCTCATCAAGGGTTGCGAAACAATCACTCACATTGGCCAATTTGAAGGACAAACTCTGGCAGTCGACGGCTATGCTTGGCTACACAAGGCTATTTATACTTGTGTCTGGGAATTGGCTACCGGTCAGGATACAACAAAATACATTGCGTACTTTATGAAACGCATAGCTCTCTTTGAAGCGAAGAGGGTTCAACTGTATATTGTTTTTGACGGCGCGCATCTGCCCTCCAAGAAGGCGACGGAGCTTTCCAGGCAGGAATCTCGAAACAGAGCGAAGCGAGATGGAGATCGGTGGTTAGCATTGGGGCAGCGGAGCAAGGCCTTTGAAGCATATCAGAAGTCAATTGACGTGACTCCGCTGATGGCCATGCGAGTCATTCAAGAGTTGAAAAAGAAGAATATCAAGTATATTGTTGCGCCGTACGAAGCCGACGCACAGATGGTTTACTTGGAACGTATTGGCGCAGTCTCTGGCATTGTATCCGAAGATTCAGATTTGTTGATCTTTGGTTCACAGCTGTTGATCACGAAATTGAATGATGGTGGTGCCTGCATAGCTATTCGCAAGTCCAATTTTCATAAATGCAAAGAAGCTGCTGTTTCGCAGCTGACAGACGAGCAGCTCCGAGCCCTGGCCATATTTTCCGGCTGCGATTACACCTCAGGGGTGCCCAGGGTTGGTCTGAAAACCGCACTCAAGTTCATCGCCAAATACAAGACACCGCAGAGAGCGCTCTCGATGATGAAACTGCAGTTTAGTGTCCACCTAGATTTTGAAAATGAAATGCGTCGTGCAAACATTTGCTTTCAGCACCAGCGGGTATTTTGTCCAATAGAGAAAAAAGTCAAAATGATGACTCCATGTGACGCTCCGTTGGACGAACAAATGAGTCACTACATTGGCCCGATGATTGACGATTCAACGGCATTACAGATTGCGGCTGGCATCAGGGATCCGATTAGCCGGCAACTGTTCAAACCTGCAAGTGGGAATTGCGAGAATACAGGACAGCCCAACTTGAAGAGATTCTTCAAGTTCACTGAACATCCGAATCGGCAAGCACAAAAATTCTCCTCTTCCGTTTTGGCTCAAACATTGCTGTCAACCCCTGCCGCTGATGTGGTGACAGAGACAGCAATGCGCAATAAATCTTGCCCTGTTGAATCAAGTCAAGCCCATCTGTTATCAGCAAACGATGATCCACCGTCAACAGACACAGTCACCCCTAAGCTGCCTGTCAAGTCCCCATTTTTTCCTTCTGACTCTGACGATTCACCTGCTTCCTCACCCGATAAAACAAGGAGTCTCAATTGCAGCATATTTTCAGACGATTCTTCTGATGGATCCCCAGAAAAGCATGAAGAAAAGTCAAATGATGAAGAGGGTCAAAGGAGCACCCCACTAACCGAGTCGTCCCTCGCTAAATTGAACTCACTACGCTACAACCCCGGTTCATCAGGGTCACCAGTATCTAGACCGACAAAGTTTGTGGTCAAAAGACGGTCTGATTCGCAACCACTAATCAAACCCTCCACTAAATCAGTGGTTTCACCTGCGTCTGAATTCAAACGGTCAAAAGTTGATTTGCAGATATTTAGATTCTCGTCAACCCCACCACGTATTTAAGTCATAACAAAATATTTATCAATCTACAACACATACTAACGTTTTTCAATGTGATTTTTGCATTCATCAGAGGACTCTACCAAGATCTTGCGATGAAATTTTTTGCTCAGAGGGTGATACTTTCTTCAAAATAGCTCCCTTCTGAATATCACCAAATAGGCTATCGAGGCCAGCTGGTGGTCCACCACTTGCCGCAGGAATTGAAGATGTGGGAGGAGCCATCGGTGGTGGAGGTGGTGGCGCTCCTGGGGCCGAAACAGCTGGCAACGGAGGTGCTGGCGGAGCAGCTACACTAGGAAGAGGTGGAGCTGGTGGTGCAGATACGTTTGGAAGCGGAGGTGCTGGTGGTGCAGATTCGGTAGGTAGTGGGGGTGCTGGAGGTGCAGATACGCTAGGAAGCGGAGGTGCTGGTGGTGCAGCTACGCTTGGAAGTGGAGGCGCTGGTGGTGCAGATTCAGTAGGCAACGGAGGTGCTGGTGGTGCAGACTCAGTAGGCAACGGAGGTGCTGGTGGTGCAGATTCAGTAGGCAACGGCGGGGCTGGAGGTGCAGATTCAGTGAGCACTGGTGCTGGGGGTGCAGATTCAGTGGGCACTGGTGCTTGTGGAGATGGCGTCTCTGTCAAAGCAGCACTGGAGTCGGCCTTTGACGGGATACTTGTTGATGAACTAGCAGCCGGTGCCATGGAACCAAATAAAATGGAAGCAAGAGCAGCTGGGTTTGCACCTCCTCTCAATGAACGAGGACCATCATCGTCACTGGATGCATCGTCACCGCTATCTCCCCAATCATCGTCGTCGTCGCCACCCCTCTGCTTTGCTCTTTGGGCTGCTACTAAGCTAGCAATCGAGGGATCAACAGCTGTTGAAGAAGCACTGGAAGTGGTTACAGTAGGTTTTGTTTCTGATGGGTGTGTCGCCTGTGGCTGGTTTTTGAGATTCAAAAACGGATTGTTATCATGATGAGTGGTTGCCGCATTTTCTGCGGAAGATGGAGGAGCAACTGCCCCATTTTTAAAGAAAGGATTGTTCGCTCTAGCACTCTCTGGAGAAGACGGCGCAAGATTTTTCTGTGGGGCAGGGGCAGCTGATGCAGGCGCGTCATGAAACTCATCATCATCACTATCGTCCTGAGCCTGAGCCTGTTTCTGGACATTAACATTAACAGAATTTGGCTCTTTAGCGGCATCTGGAAGCGGTGTATTATGGCCCGATAATGCTCTTTCTTCCGCCTCAATTTCAGCTCTCATACGGGCAAGCTCTTCTTGCTTGGCTTTCTTCTTTTCAGCTTTCTTTCGACGCTTCTCTTCATCAGCCTTTTCTTTCAGGGCCCTCTGCTCCTGTTCGGCTTTTTCCCGTGCTGCCTTTTCTGCGTTTTCTTTAGCCAATGCTTCTTCAGCTTGCTTTCGCTGTCTAGCTTCTTCGTCCTTTTGTTTCTTCATATTATCCAATCTTGCCTTTTCTGCCATCAATTTGGCAAGTTCCTGATCATCCTCGTCATCTGAGCTGCTCTCAGAGTCTGAATCTGGGGAGACTGCTGTAACAGGTTGTTGCTTAGCGGCCACGGGAAGGGTAGGCTGTGCTGCTGTTGGTGCAGCAGGAGAAGTAGTGGCCGGTACTGGCGCTGCTCTGCGTACCGGTGGCTTTGGAGGTGGAGGCTTGGCAGCCTTTGGAACTGGTGGAGCCGGAGAGCTGTTTTGTTGTGGAGCTTGAGTAGACTGCGCCGATGGCGCCTCAAATGCTGAGGACGACTGGCCCTTAGGTTTCCTCACTATTCCTAGTTTAGCGAGACGCTCGTTCATTCTTCTTTCGGCCTCCGCTTTTATTGTCGCTGCGCGATTCTCTGGATTTTCCACTGAGGGAGAAGATGAAACCGGAGATGAAACAGAAGCGGGCGAAGCCGAGTATCCATCTTTGGCGACTGGAGCTCCAGAAGTGAACGACGACTGTTTGCTTGCTGTGCCATTTGTAGCGTGTTGTACCAAGCCCAAAATAAAGTCCTTGACTTCATCCTCGACCCCCAGGCCCTCATCAAACCTACGGTGGTCGCGGCTTTCCGCGTCATCCTTTGAGGTTTCCTGCAAAGAACGCTCCAAATCCTTTTTGAGCTGACTGACGGAGTCTGCGATTTCTGCCATCATTTCATCATTTCTCCGTCTGTCTGCGTTGGCAGCATCCACGACTTTTGAAAACTCAGACTCAAATAGCTCAAATCCGTCACCGCTGTCTTCTGCTGGTTTTCCTGTGAGGGCAGCCATGCGTGCTTTCAGCTGTGCTCTCTGGCGAGCCTTCCGTCGGTCTGATTCTGTGATTTCACCATTTGCTCCGCTTCCCACCAACGACTGTCCCGGGTGCTCCTTTTCAAACTTTTTGCGGAAAAGTTCGCCCTTTGACGATGCAATTTCTGCCTCGATTTTTGCGATTGACTGCAAAAGACTTGGGAGCCTGTCGGTTTGAGCATTTAGTTTTCTTAGCAAGGACCGTCTGTCTGTGGAGGAGCTTCCGCCAGACGCCAATTTGTGGGCATTGGGGTGAGAATTGATTTTGTCCTGCACGGCCCTGATTCTGTCCTTAAGGTCAGAGATTGTTTTGCGATCCCTGTCCTCCAGTTCGGACACGGCGTTGTAATCGTCCAAGTCACGGGAGTCGATTGCTTCCAGCAAGATGCGCTTTTCCTTGATGGCCTTTGTGAGTTCGTTGATGGACATCTTGTCGGGATCGCTTGACAATGTCTGGCCATTGGGTTTAGTCTTTGGCGCTCGGTGGCGAGAGCTGGACACGTAGGCGCCAATGTCATCATCATTGTTTTTGAACACTGTGGCGTCCTTCTTCAGCGTGGGATCGCTGCTTGTAAAGGTGCGGCTTTTGAGGTACGAGACGCCGTTGGAATTATCAGTTTTGGGTCCCGAGCGCAAAAACGACTTGACTTGCGAGACGGATTCTGCGAGGTTTCTGGTGGAGGGAGGGATCAGCTCGGGCGGGAGTCGCGAGGGGATGGGGTAGCCATTCAACCGTCTATAAATGAGATGCATTCCGACCGCAAACTCGTCCTTGTTGAGTTTTCCCTTGTCATTGTTGTCGACCAGCGTCCAGATGAGCTCCAGGTCCTGGCGATTGAGCCCCGACTGCTGGAAAATGGAGAGCCCTGCCTCGCCAGAGATGTAGCCCAGGTGGTTGGCGTCCCACGCTCTGAATATCGAGTCGTAGATGTTTTTCTCGTCCTTTGTGATTGCCCACTCGATCTGGGCGTTTCCCTGGAGGCTCGCGGCGGACGGCATGGAGACGCCGGTGGCCTGTGGCATGAATCTGCTCTTGAGTGCCTCAATACCTGGCAATCCAGCAGCTGGTGTGTTGATGAAACCCCACTGGCCTGGTTTGCCCGTGGGCTGCGAGACAAGGCCGGTCGGTTGCGAGACAAGGCCGGTCGGCTGCGCGACAACGCCGGTCGGCTGCGAGACAAAACCGGTTGGCTGCGAGGCCATTCCTGTGGGCTGCGAGGCGATGCCAGGAAGTCCAGCGTACGGCAAGCCTGTTTGGTAGCCGGTGGGCTGGCCAGACAGCTGGCCGCCGAGCTGCACCTGGTTGACTGGCTGGTAGCCCGTGAGCTGGTTTGTGAGCGCGAACCCCGTAGGCTGGCTGGCGAGCTGGCTGGCGGCTGGCTGGCTCGCCGGCTGGCTCGCCGGCTGGCTGGTGGACTGCTTTCTGGGCGGCAGCTTGGGGGCGGTGTCGCTGCCGGCGGGTGCAAAGCTGGGGACATTGGACGGCGCGGCGGCGCGCTCCGTGTCGTCGACGCCAAACGAGATAATGTCGACCATGGAGGAGACCTCGTTTTTTGTGTGTTCTGGCAGGGCGGTCGGCAGCGGGTGGCCCTTGAGCACGTCCGAGCACAGATGCATGGCGAGCGCAAACTCGGGGAAGAGCAGCGCGCCCGACTTGGTGGTGTCGGCGAGCTGCCAGATGTCGGCGAGCGTTGCGGGGGCGAGCCCCGAGCGCAGCAAAATGTCGCTGGCCTGCGCGCCGCTCAGTGCATTTTCGCCCGGCGACAGCGCCTGCTTGAAGAGCGCCTCAAAGTTGGACTGGTCCTGCGCGGTGAGGAACTGCAGTCGCACGTTGGGGATCTTGGCCGCCGGGTTGCCTGTGCCCGTTTGCTGGCCGGTTTGCTGGCCGGTGAGCGGCGCGGGCTGGGCGAGCGGAAAGCCCGTCGACTGGCCGCTGAGCTGGCTCAGCTGCGACTGGCCCGTCTGCGTGGGCAGCATCGGCGGCTGGTAGCCTGCCGGCGGGTAGTTTGTGGCCTGTGCGTTTTGAAAGTTTTGGTAGCCTGTTGCCTGCGGCATCACCGCCGGCTGGAAGCCCGTGGCCATTGGCTGCTGAAAGCCCTGCTGTTGCAAGCCTGGCTGTTGCAAACTCTGCTGTTGCAAACTCTGCTGTTGCAATCCTGGCTGAAAGCCCTGCTGTTGCAATCCTGGCTGTTGCAAGCCCGGCTGCAAGCCCGGCTGCTGGAAGTTCTGGTACCCTGGCTGCCCGTACTGCTGTCCTGAGTACATGATGGTGGAGGATAGCCAAACTGGCGCTTATTTTTCAAACGAGTAATGAGGAGGTGGTGGACCTTTTTTTGTCGTTGTCAGGTTGTCAATTGGGGGGCTGTGTGGGGATGTTCTACCCTGGTTGGTTGTGCGAGCACTTGGTGGCCGTTGGCGGTGTTTTGCGCCAGCACGGCGAGATGCCGCGGGCGGCCACCAAGCTTGGGAGAGCAGGAGCACTTGAGAGTGTGCCGGCGGGACGTGCCGCGCGCTGGCATTCTTTAGAGGGTGAGCGCTGGTCGCTTGGTGGCCGGGTGCGTAGCCCAGCGGTAACAAAGTATTTCCCGATTGGGAAGTCAACATTAGGTCCGCGCGGTCTGCGCTGTGCGCAGAGGCGAGGTGCAAAAGAGACAGCGGCCTGGGAGCAGTCAGTGGAGTGGGAGCAGCCGGCGGAGCTTTCTGTGAGCAAGTCGCAGGTGCTGGCACTTTAGTGCCAGGTGTGCGCAGACAAAGCCCGGCTGGCCGTCTGAGAGATGCAGTCGTGTGCCGTCAGGCCAGCACACGCAGAGAGTCACCACGGAATAATATAGATACATGAAATATAGACTATAGTGCTATTAACAATAATACTTCAAACAGCATATTTTCTTGTCCACTCTCTGGCCGTGGCGTCGTATCTTTCTCTATCGGTTTTGTACAGATGAGCAATTTCTGGCACCAGAGGATCGTCCGGGTTTGGATCTGTAAGCATGGAGCAGATAGACAACAGAACCTTGGCGATGGTCAGAGCCGGCGACCAGTTTTCTTTGAGAATGTCAAGACAGATCGAGCCGTTCGAGTTGATATTAGGATGATAAATGCGGGTGGTGAAGGAAACCTTTGGCGGCTTGAATGGGTAGTCTGTAGGGAAATGAATAGTCAGGAAAAACACTCCGTTGGCGTATGGAGAGTCTGCAGGACCCATGATTGTGGCTTGCCAGTGGAACAGATCGTCGTTCACTGGTCCAGCGGAACACGAGGAGGGTGGATCAATACCGAGATCTACGAGTTCTTTATTAATTCTCTTGAGAGCCATCTTTGCTTTGTGTGGTTTTACGAGTGGTTTTTTGAGTGTAGTGTGAGTGAAGGGATAAAGTGTTCACTGACGAATTGGTAATGGCAACTTCCGGGTTACAAATTTCCAGCTAGGATGTGTGCAAAGCGCAGGCAGTCTGGCAAAAGCAGGGGTTCTGGCAAAATAAAGAGCAAAAAGGCAAAAGTGCTTGTCAGGAGAAACAGTGCGCAGTGTCTGCAGTTTCAAATAACCCCGTCCTTCCCGCGAAATTTCGCCTTCTAGAATTTTCGCTAGCCGCTGGAGTCGTCGCCGTGACGGCTCGGGTTACCCGGAATAGACCCAGCGGGCCTTCATTCTGTTATTTGACATAATGCAAACAAGCTGCTCAGTTTCACCGGGCCCGTCGCATGGGCACGCTCACGGCTAGCGTGCTCGTCCTGCTCTGTGCACAGCACGGTCCGCGAGTCGCAGCAGCGCATTATATAGCGTGTGTCACGAGCGGTGGATGGGAGGCCCCTCGCCGGCCAGTGTCACTGCTCCTCAAAAGCGACACGGCCCTACTGGGCCTGCTGCAAGACGTCACCAGCAAAGAAATCATGTCCCTGCATGGCTCGGTACAATTTTTTCCGCTCGACGTGCCATCTTGGGTGCTTTTAATTGTTCCGGATCATGTCACTTTTCTCTATCCAGCCGAATATGCAGGGACGTTAGGGCGGCTCCGACAGAAGCCTAGTCTGGATCGCTTAGCATGATGTGATTAATCTAGAATGATTAAGATTCGCTCGCAGCTATCGTGGCAGCCAAAACTGGCCGTGGAACCACACAAGCGCAGACGGCTCAGCTTTCGCCGTCAATGCTGCTCTCCGCTCGCAACTTCACTGTCACCCGCGACCGTCAAGCCTCACAAGGTGCCAGAGCATCCGAGCGCACCCTGCCACACGTCATTCCTTTGTTTGGCCTGTCGGGCCTTCGCCATGTCAAAAGATACTGCACGATACGTGTCAGGGGCGGCCGTGGCACCAGAGAATATTTCGACGGTTGCATTTTCCGGTCACTCTGTATGCTGGTGCCACCCTATCCAGAGGACCATGTAAACAAGCAACATGCCACGCCGGAGCAAGCGTTATTGCTGAATTGTAAACCAATCACCACAAACTACCAGCTACCGACCATCGCTCTGGGCCAGTGCATTGCTCAAAAATACCTCAGAAACCCTCCTCTCCTCTCAGTGCCTCGGCAGCATGCTGTCGCTGCTCGCATTGCACAGCATTGCCCCCCTGTCCTTCTGTCGCCGTCATCAACTTCCCAACTCGATGTGGAGGTTTGCGGACCCAAACGGAAGTCTCCGAAAGCAAAGTTTCCTGGGGCTCGTGCCCGGCCATTTTCGATGACGACGGTGAAACAATGCTGAGAGGGGGAATGATCAAATACTCGCCGGATGCTGCTCCAGAGATCGGTGTGCCCAAAGCAATTTCGCTACAAAAAACGGCCCAGCATGTTCTGGACCCTCTGTTTAGAAAATCGCTATCCGCTCCTCCTCTGCGATGGCAAAGGCTTCCCAGTCGAGTTATTCCTCACTGGGCCACTACGAGCCACAATATTTGCAAAAAGTAAAAGGTGCCTTTAGCAGCCGCCTGACGTTGGCTTGGTTGGAAAAATCACACCACAATTCAATCCAAAAAAGGCAATTCCGGCCGGATGACTGGCAAAAATGATAATGCCTTAAAGTTGGCACCTTTTCTTCTATTCCTTGTTCTTCATCTTCTCATTCAAAAAACTTACACAGAGTTTAGTTTCAATTGTCAAATCATTGGACCGTACTTAATTGTCAAACAACGTCCACTCGACCTCTCGAAACTCTCTCCAACTGCCGCTCCGGCTCTAATATTTGCCTAATCGTATCGGGGCAATATATTGACTGGACATCTTAGCCAATTATCATCGCACTTGTTACCCAGAAACTTGTAATTTGGCCACAGTTTCACAAAGAAACAATCAGTCCACTCGGTTCAAGGTTCTGCTACTTTTTAAAGTCCGACGACTCTTGCACTTGCCCAATTAGGAGAAATGACCTCGTTCACACCAGTTGGCTTTGAGTTTGATGACTGCGACGCATTTCTTGCCAGCTTGAACAATCCCAGCGCTGGCCAAAATGACTCCTCCTTCTCGTCCGGTGAGAGCCCCTCGGGCGCCTCTCTGTCTGGCGGCTCTCCCCACCAGGCAATGCTCATTTCCAGATCCCCATACTCTGACAATGAGTGGTCATCAACAATGCCCTTCAACTCGCTGCCCGACGACACTGACAACGGCTTCATCCCTGGAAACTTTCAGTCTTTGAACTTTATGGGAAATGAAGCTACCTCCAGCACCTCCAACGCACAGGCTGGTATCAAAAAAGAACAATCAATGTACTCCCCCAACTCTCAAGTCAGAGTCAAACAAGAGCACTCAATGTACTCTCCGTCTTCCCCTTCGTCAAACTCGGACACTGGATACTCTTATGAATCTCATCCGCTCGTCCCAGTCGACACCTCGTCTTCTGTTTCGTCCCCTCCATCTGCCATCGAACAGAACGTTGACATGAACTCCAACTATTTGGATTTTGGTCTTGATACAAAAATGAACATGCGCAGCTATACAACTCAACAGAGTAGAAACCAGCAGCAGCAGCTGCCACGACAAGGGCAGCAGCATATCGTAGGGTCGCCAATTTCCTCCAACGAGTCACGATCCAACTCAATAACATCACCTACCGCTTTGAATTTGTCCAGCGCAGCGCCAACGGCAGCAGCCACTGCCTCTGCCAACAATACTCTTCACAAGACAATCTCAAACTCAAAAGTGAGCAAACCGAAAAAGGAAAAGACCTCTCACAATATGATTGAGAAACGTTATAGAACAAACATTAACGATAAAATCTTGGCTCTGCGTGATTGCGTACCGGCCCTGAGATGTGCCGTTGTTGGCTCTTCAACTGAAGAGGACCTCGATGGTTTAACACCAGCCGCTAAACTCAACAAGGCTACCGTGTTGACAAAAGCCACCGAGTACATTATGCACTTGCAAAACCGTAATGCTTTGCTTATGAAGGAGATTGCAGATTTGAGAGCTGCCGCCGCGAATGCCACCGGCTCTGCGGGCTCTGCAGGCTCTGCGAGCTCAGTGGGTTCGATGGCAACAGTTCTGGGCAACGGCAATAACTCTGTCAATTTCATGACTGGCCAAGAATCTATGAATTACTTCCATCCCGGCCACTCCACTCAGCATCGTTCCAATAGCTCTACCGCCAATAAGGTCATGATGTGTTCCATGGCCGGCATGATGGGTGCTGGTCTTATGACAAATGACAATGGAGACAGTCGTGGGTTGAGTTCGGTTCCCTTTCTAGGGTCCATTCTCAAGTCTTTTGTTGGCTCAGCTCAAGCAGAACAGGCTATTGTCGCATCAGTTCTCTATGTTAAGGTTGCGCTCCTGTTGGCTGTGATTTTCAATCTTGTTATCTACCCATTTTTGCAATCGCAAGTGAGCACTCAATCATCTTCTCAGAAGGGCTCTTCTCAAAGTAGCAATTCGGTTTCACTCAGAGGGCAAACGTTTGAGCTCATCTCCAAGCACTTGAATCTTCCGTCGGATGGTTTGTCCAAGGCAGTTGCACTCGCCTTTGTTTCCATGGAAATTGCCGTGTCCACGCTTATTGGCAAGGACGGATACTCTGCTGCTGCCTATGTACTCGGACGACCCCGAATTTCTGAAGCCCGCCACCAGTGGATTCGTGCCATGGATGCCCAGCTATGTGGAGGTGACTTTCAGTGCACTCGCTTTTCACTTTTCTACATGCTTTTGAAGTCTCATGTACTTGCTTCCACGGTGCAGCTGTGCATTTCTCGTGCCATCCAGTGCAGAATGCTCTCTATCGAGTCTCGCCATATGAAGCCGTTATTGGACAAGCTTTCCCGACACCACTGGAATCTGGCAGTAAAGCTCTCGGCTGCCAATGAAACACCGAGCCATTTGAAATCTCTGTTGGCGTGCGACTTTGAAGATGTCTTTGACCACGCAACCATCAATTTAATGTACAAGGTTGCAATCAACGGAGCTGAGGTGTTTAGTGGGTCTGATGTGGATTCTGAGCCTTATCAGTCTGTGGTTGACGACGAGTCCATTCAGACTGCTGCCGACTTTCTTTCTGCCTTGCACTCTTGCAGGCTGAGCAAGAGATTTCTCGTTCAGTATCTGCAGGGTAGCGCTTCGCAAGAATTGCTTGAGCAGACGGTCAATGTTGCTCCCGCGGACTCCGTCGTGAGCATTCGCGCTGTCATTTTACTTGCATTTTTCAGCGACAAGAAGCAAGAAGGCCAGATGCTCCAAAGCGCAATGAAGGTTGCTTCGTCGAATAAGTCGTGCCTTGCTGCCGATGCTAAGCTCACCTTGACGTGTGCCGTTATTGCACGCACCGGTCAAGAGAAGGACGCCAACGCGGCCTGCAAGCTCATGAACAAAATTGTGGAAACGCCGTCAACCATGGGACTCATGGGATTTGCTGCTCTTTATTCTCTGCTAGAAAACTACAAAACAACCAATTTGGAAGGAGCCTATCTGCCAGTCATGGAGCGGCTCGCGCGCGACACTCGTGTCTGGATCGGCTCCAAGGAAGGGGACCTGAGCGGTGTTTCGCTCGAGCGACGAAGACAGCTGGCTGGCGAGTGTGTTTATATGACTGCTCACTACGGAGGCATCTCGACGACCGAGCTTTTGGACGAGGGTTATGCCTCGGCGTAGGATTCTTCTCCATGTATACTTGTTTATTTCTCTATTTAATCTATCATTGTATTAACGGTACTTTTACTGCGTTGCTCGCAGCTGTCTTGGCTGGCCAGGCAACTTTGTTTCAAAGTCACGCCGCGGGAATTTTGGCCGGCCGGGCAACTTTTGTTTCAAAGTCACGCCGCTGGCCCGTGATGAAGCCTGGGGCTGACGGTGGCTTGGACCGTGTCCGTGGTGGCCGAGCAACAAACGTGCAGCTGTCTGGGGCTTTTGAATGCCGGGGGACACGAATCCTGCCGAATTCAGCGAGGGCTATGCTTGGCACTGCCAGCGTGCTCAACTCTGGAGCGAGAGATAAACTCTGTCGGCTGCTTGGCATTTACGTGACGTAAGCCTTTGGCGGAACGGGACAGAAACATCAGCCAGGCACAAGGCACACCGCATGGCGAGATCAACTATATAAAGGGCCGGGCCAGTAGCTTGTGCATTACACATTGAAAGCATATTCACAATGGACGGAGAACAGACTGGAGAAAGAGGAATGAAAACCAACATTATTGGCGGTGCCATCGCCGGTGGCGTCATTGGCAAGCTCTATCAACACCACGAGAAGAAGAAGCACGAACACGAGCAGCAGCAGTACCAGCAGGGTGGCCAAGCCGCAGGTTACTACGGCCAGGGCGGTGGTCACGGACCGCGCGAGGGCCCCGGCGGCCAGCAGGGAGGCTTTGGCGGCCAGCAGGGAGGCTTTGGCGGCCAGCAGGGAGGCTTTGGCGGCCAGCAGGGAGGCTTTGGCGGCCAGCAGGGAGGTTTTGGTGGCCAGCAGGGAGGCCAGCACGGTGGGTTCGGAGGCCCAGGTGGAAATGAAGGGGGTTTCGGTGGTCCCGGAGGCCAGGGAGGCTTTGGTGGTCCCGGAGGCCAGGGAGGCTTTGGTGGTCCCGGAGGCCAGGGAGGCTTTGGCGGTCCAGGTGGCCCAGGTGGTCCAGGTGGTCCGGGTGGTCCTCCAGGAGGTCAACGCTGGTAGATTTGACCGCATGCAAAGTTGCAATCTATTTACATTTATCCATATATAGCATTTTTACAAATTTCACAAATTTTACAAATTTCGCATGTAAGACAAGCAGGTTCGCCTGAGCTGAGAATTTGTACAGTGCCAAATTATTTGTACAGCATGTGCCAAATTATTTGTACATGATTGTACATGGTCAGTTCCGCAGTGTCGTTCCGAGCTGTCAGCTGTCCCGGCTCAGTTTGTTTTGTGGGGCTGTATCCCAGCCGAGGAGCCCTTATCAGTGGCCATCACAACTTTTTTGGCATAATCAAAGGTTTGAGAATAATAAAATGGAGGCCAAAACACTTCTTTTGATGGGGATGAGAAGGTCCGGGAAGTCGTCCATTTGCCAGGTGGTCTTCCACAACATGCGGCCGCTGGAGACACTGTACCTGGAGTCGACTGCGAAACCGACGACGGAGACGTTTGCAACGTTTGTTAACTACAACGTGCGTGAGATGCCGGGCCAGATCGAGGCCTACGACTACGAGGTTGACGAGATATTTGCCAATGTTGGCGCTATCATTTACGTGATTGACTCGCAGGATGACTATTTATACACCATTCCAAACCTTGTCGACATTGCGGAGGCTGCCTACAAGGTGAATCCAAACATCAACGTTGAGGTGCTGATGCACAAGGTGGACGGCCTGTCGGACGACTTTCGCATTGACTGCCAGCGCGACATATTGCAGCGGATAACCGACGAGTTTCAGGAGAAAAACATTACAAACATGCGGATTGACCTGCACCAGACGTCGATTTTTGACCGGTCCATCTACGAAGCGTTTTCGCGCATTATCCAGAAGCTGATTCCGGACCTGGCGATGCTGGAGAATCTGATAAACATGGTGACCGACAAGAGTAGAATTGACAAGTCCTTTCTGCTCGACATTAACTCCAAGATATACATCACGACGGACATTTCGCCGGTGGACCAGGGCATGTACGAGCTGTGCTCTGACTTTGTTGACGTGGCGATAGACCTCGAGTCGCTGTACGACCCTGGCGACGCGCAGCAGCCCAAGTCGACGTACTTTCGCGCGTACTCCAAGCTGTCCGACAACATGACGCTGTCGATCCACGAGATGATCTCGGGCCTGGCCCTGGTGACGGCGTACAAAGGGGGAGACGTGGGCAAAATGACTGTCATTGACTTCAACGCTGATGTTCTGCGACGGGGGCTCATGGGCCTGGCTGCGAAGCAGCGGTAATAAGTATTTTGTATATTATGTAGTGCAACTATTTCTTGGATGCAGCCTTGGAGGCGCCTTTGGCATCGACCTCGACACGCTTGCCGCCCTGGACGGCGTCCTGGCCGACGAGGTAGGTAATGTCGTCCCACGGGTGTCTGTAGAGGCCAGTCTTGAGACGCTTCTGGTCAAGATGGTGGGCAATAAGACCGATGGATCTGCCGAGCACAAACAGGCCGTTGAGAACGCCATTCTTGAGGTAGTCCTCGGCCTCTTCGGGGGTGAAGGCGCCGGAGGAGCGCATCAGGTCGATGAAGGACACGGCGATGGCGCCGTCCACGTTGAGAATCAGATTGTCCTTCTTGGAGGTGGTGACCTCTTCGACGGCGAGCGCGTAGTCGAGGAGCGTGGTGGCGGGGAAGTTCTTCTTGACGTAGTCCTTTACGAGTTCCACGCGGAAGTCCGGGTTGTTTCTGGACTTGACCTTGTGGCCAATGCCCGGGATGAGCTTGTTTTGCTTGCGCATCGTGTCGACAAACTGGCGGGGCGAGAGGCCGGAGTCGAACGCCTTTGTGAACTCGGCGGCGGCGCCGTCGAGCGCGCCGCCGAAGCGCGAGCCGATAGTGAGCAGGCCAGAGACGAGGGAGGAGATGAGGTCTTTGCCGGCGCGGGTGGTGATGATGGTGTTCATCGCGCCCGAGACGGCGGGGCCGTGGTCGGCCGTGAGCATGAGGACCATTTCGAGGAACTTGGACGCGTAGGACGGGAGGCGGCGGCGGAACCAGAGCAGGGACATGACGCCGCCAATGCCAATGTCCTCGCCAAAGACCTCGGAGATGGGCATGCCGGCGTAGGAGAGCTCCTGGCCGCGGTCGTCGGAGATGGTGGAGATGAAGGCCGCGGGCTTGCGGATGAGGCCGAGCTCCTGGGCCCAGGCGTAGTCCACGGGGATCTTGGGGACCTCGGGCTCGGGCTGCGGGACAATGTCGCCGGCCTTGACGAGGCGCTGGTAGACGGCGGCGAGCGCCTCGGGGAACTCCTCGAAGGTGTCGGGGACAAAGAAGCCGGCCTCGCGCATGGCCCTGTTTTTGGCGCGGGCGGTCTCGAGGTCGGAGTTGGCCATGGCGCCGGCGTGGCCAAACTGCACCTCGGTCTTGAACATGGAGGCGCACGTGCCGATGGCCCACGCGACGATGGGCTTGGTGATCTTGCCGCTCTTGACGGCCTCAATCACGCGGTACTCCTCGACGCCGCCGACCTCGCCGAGCAGGACGATAATCTTGCAGCTGGGGTCGGCCTGGTAGCGCAGAATGTGGTCGATGAAGGTCGTGCCCGGGTAGCGGTCGCCGCCGATGGCGACGCCCTCGTACACGCCGTTGGTCGTGTTGGCGATAATGTTGTTGAGCTCGTTCGACATGCCGCCGGACTTGGACACGTATGCGACGGAGCCCGGGCGGTAGAGCTTGGACGCGACAATGTTGTCCATCATGCCGCCGGTGTTGCCAATCTTGAAGCAGCCGGGCTTGATGCCGCCGACCGTCGCGGGGCCAATGATGGTGACGCCCTTCTGCTGGGCCTTGTACAGAATCTCGCGCGCGCGGCGCTCCGGCACGCCCTCGGCGATGATGGCAATGGTGCGGATCTGCGGAAACTCGAGCAGCTCCATGGTCGACGAGTAGACCGAGCGCGAGGACGCAAAGTTGACAACAACGTCGACGTCGGGGTGGTTCGCCATGGCCTTCTCGACCTGCTGGTACACCGGGAGCAGCGTCTCCTTGGTGCCCCAGTACATCTTGGTGACAAACTGGCCGCCGAACGGGTAGATCACGCCGGCGACGGACGGGGTCTCGCGCTTGCAAATAAAGTCAAAGTCGAGCATGCCCTGGCAGGCGCGCGGCTGCATGCCGTAGACAAAGGCACGGGTCTTGTTGTTGAACAGTTCGTACGACGCGGCCTTGGGCGCAGGCTCGGAGCCGGCCGCAAAGCGGGTGATTTTCTCGTTGAGGGACATTGTGGGTGGTGGTGAAAAAGTGATGAGGTGCCTTATTTATTTGCAACTGGCTGGCCGCCTGCGCGCGCTGTCAGCCCGCTCCTCGGGAGGGGCAGAGCGGCGGCACCCAACAGAGCTGCCCCCGCCGACGTGCGCTGCGGCCGGCCAGCTCTGCTGGGCAGCGAGCCCAATTGGCTTATGTGATACAGATAAATAAGGCACTCTGTTGCGACGTCTCGCCAGCAGCATCAGCGCTGCGGTGCACTGCGCAGCTCCCCGACGCTCGCTCTGTTGGGTCCAGTTGGGGGTCCGGTGTTGGGAAACAAGCCACTGGGCGTGGGCGATGAGCTGGTGAGGAGAGCGCGATAGAGCTGGTGAGGAGAGCGCCGGCGAGCAAGTTGCGTAGCAAGATGCGTGTCTCGTTTGGCTACATAGTACACTTTTTACACATTGGCCCACCCGTGTCGTGCCTTGCCTCTCACTCCAGCTCATGTCAGTATTATACACATGTCTTCATAATTAGCAGACAAGTACACTTTTTACATTGGCTCACCCCGTGTTGGCCTTGCCGTCACTCCAGCTCCATGTCGTCGGCCTTGCCGTAAAACTGCTCAGGACTCGCCGGCAAAAGCTTGGGCGCGCTGGCCTCTGTGTCCGACAGGTCCAGAATGTCCAGCGCGTCCGCGTCAGCAACCGCCAGCCCCATGAGACCAAACACGTCGTGCTCGTCCGCGCGCGCATTCGCCTCCAGCGCGCGCTTCAGCAGATCCTGCACCACAACGTCCGCCGGCGCGATCGCCAGCGCGCTGTGCAGATGCTCAATCGCCAACACCGTCTTGCCGGCCTGCAAGTACACCAGCCCCAGGGCAGAGTGGATGTTGACGTCGCGCGGCGTGATGCGCAGAATCGTCTCAAAGCACTCCAGCGACTTGTCGTACTGCCCCAGCCGCCGGTACACATGGCCCAGATTCACATGCACGCTCGACCAGGCCCGCTGGTCGTTCTTCATGAGATGCGCCGTGTCGAGCGCCCGCAAAAAGTACTGCTCGGCGCTCCTGAGCTCCTGCTTCTGGTAGTGCACAACCCCGAGCTCGTTCAGCAGCAGCGGGTCGCTCTGGCAGATCTCGTACGCAACGGCCAGAAACTCCGACGCCAGGTTGAACGAGTGCAGGTGCAGGTGCTGCATCCCCAGAAAAAGCTGCGGCAGATGCGAGCCGGGAAACAGGCGCGCCGCCGTCGAGTACGACGAGATGGCCTGCTCGTGCTCGCCCTCCATCGCAAAGGTGTGCGCAAACCCGATCCACGCCGGCCCAGAAAACGGATCAATCAGCGACGACTTGGAAAAAAACTTGCGCGCGTCCGAGACACGGCCCACCGTCAAGTAGTACACGCCCACCGCCAGCCACGCCGTCGCATCCTCGGGGTACTTGTCGGCCACGTCGTGCGCAATCAGAAAAAGCTTGTTGCGAGCGCCAAGCTCGTGCAGGCACGTCAAGTAGTTGGGTAGCACCTGTAGTTTGAAGCGATCGTTCTCAAAGATTTTTTCGCAGAGATCAGCACACTCCCGGTACCGGCACTGCACGAGCAGCATGTCGGAGCGCGCGAGCAGCACGTCGTTGTTCTCGCCAAGGCCATAGTCATCGCTCAGCTGCGCAATGACATCCTCAAATATGCTCGGGTCGGAGTACTTGGACATGTTCAACGAGTACAGCAGTCGCGCCAGATCCGCATTTTCGCGGCAGCACGACTCAAAGTTGAGCGACTCCAGCAACTCCACCTCCTGTTTGGGCGACAGCGAGTCGTGCTCAAACAGTTGGCACAGCGCCTCGTAGCATTTGGGGTCAATCACAACAGCCTCCTTGAACGACTTGATGGCCAGATCAAAGTTCGATAAATGATTGTAAATAACACCTCTCAGGTAGGCAATGGACGCATCCAGCTTGATGCCTTCGTCTCCTCCTCGGTAGCTGGAGCGCGAGTCCGCCATGCTGTTGGCAGAGCCCGCGGCAGCCCCAACCGAGCTCGATTTGAAGCTGCTGGATCCCGCCGTAGGCGCCGACGCGGGGTGCTCCCCAATGATGGACAGCGCCTTTTCGTAGTCGCCTAGACGCACCAATGCTAAAGCACCAAGATACTGACAGGAGACCGAGGATTGGACAGCGGGTAACGTGGTCAGGTCGACCACTCTTGTGAATTGATTACTGTTAAAGTATGCCTGCGCTAGCCAGAAAGCATCTACAGCGTCGTTTGTCAATGCAAAAATCTTGTCCCCTAAAAAGGATGCAGTACGATGGTGGTGCTGAAGAAACGCATCATGGCGCCATAACCGGAGCTTGTCTATTTGCGTTAAAGCACCGGACGGTGATCCTTCCTCGGCGGAGCCTGCCGCACCACCGGCTACAGTTGCAGCGCCAGGGTTGTGTCCTGCAGACGCCGGCGATAGCGTCAAAGTAGAGATATCTCCTCTTGAGCGCGCATCCATGCTATTAGCCATGCTATTAGCACCGTTGATTGGCGTTGCCAGAAACGTTTTCGAATGCAGCGGCGTTCGGTTCATTCGTGCCAATCAGATGCTTCCGTGTGAATGCAAAATATAAAGAGCCCTGTAAAATTCAAAAAGAGAAGAAACAAAGTACCACCGCCAAACCTGACCAAGGTTGAGAATATGCCTCTCAACTTGGCGAGAGTGCAACGGTGCGGCTGTGAATGAAATTTCAGTGCCCGCCATGCAGACCCAGAGACTCGGTTCTGGACATTTCAACTGTGATGCAGTCTTTCAGTGCTAACGGTCATGAAATACTCAGACCTGTTGGCAGCTTTCAGTGACTTTTTAATTGTTTTTATTCATCTAGTAATCTATCGCCGCAATGTGTATCCTCAAAGCGCTTTCAAGCTAGTGCGCGCTTTTGGATGCGCCACCTATCAATGTCGCCATCCGAAAGTGATTGCATATATAGAAGACGTGTCGTTGGCTTGCATGGCTTCCATCAGAAAAGGCGTTGTTTCTCGTCTGTCAATTGTGATTTCCACTGTCCCTCAACAAGTCCCTTTAGAGAGATTTGTCATTGACTTGACCGAGTTTCCTTCGATCCTAGAAGAGTCTGGGTTTGGAGACTTTGAGGTCACTGCTGAGGGACAGGATTCGCAGGGATTCAGTTACGAAGAAGAGTTCAGAGCAGCTCTTGTTTCTTTTACATCGACGGAGCTCGGTTTAATTAGCGAGCCGGTCACCTTCACAATGGTGATGGAGACTGATGATGATACCCTGAATCCCAACAATTGGATCACCAGCGATGGTTCACTAACTTCCAAGACTCCCTTAGCCAGCAGGGTTCCCATCAGGAATGTCAATACAGGGCCAACAAGTTTCGACCTTTGGAGTGAGGATTTCAAGGGCAAAGGAAAGCTCAAGATGGTATGAGCTGCTCCAATTCCTGCCGTTTACCAAGGACTTTTACTCACATTTGCTCATTGCTTGTTGCAAGTCATTGCTAGCGTTGGCAGATATCTTGGAAAATCAATAATGTCGTGGACATTTAAATCCTCAGATTATTAGAGGCCAATCGGCAAATATTTATTTTATAGTTAATTTATCTCCTGTTGTTCTTCATCCTGTCGTGTTTGGTGACCAAATTTGATGGCCCCATATCTTGGAGGTCGGCTCTTGTCGGCTACCTTCTTCATCGAAGGCTCGTTGGGGTCAACAGCACTGTTCCACAACAGGCGAGTAGTTTTGTGTTTGTGTATTTGCTTTGGTACACAACTTGTCATTGCAGTGCTGTAAAAATCGTTTCTCACGCTCCATCTCCACCAGCTGCTTACAATTCCTTGTTGAACTAGACTGGCATCAGGTCGCGTATAGGGGCCATATTACCTCCGCAAAATGCCAAAACTAATCAAATATTCAGATTTGCCAGAATGGATGAAGGATAACAAGTTCATCGTATCCGGCTATGTTCCACCTAATAATTCTTATCGAAAATGTCTCGATTCTCTCACCTTTCTCCATAACGAAACTGGCAACATCTACACTCATTTGATACCGTCGCTGCTCTCATTTGCTACAATGTTCACGTGCTTCTCATTCGAGTATGGTGCCTTTCTATGCTTCTACTTTGGTGCATTTGTATGCCTTGGCATGTCGGCCGTTTTTCATTCTGTCAAGTGCCACTCCAGGAATGTAGCTGCCTTTGGAAACAAACTGGACTATCTGGGCATTTCAGTGTTGATTTCCACGTCCATGTTTTCGCTCGTCTACTATGGAATGTATGATCATCCTCGCATTCGCTATGTTCTATGGGGCATTACTTCTCTTCTTGGCTCGGCCACTTCGCTTGTTTCCCTTGACGATTCCTTTCGCACTCCAGACTGGAGACCCTATAGAGCAGGTCTTTTTGTAGCCTTTGGATTGTCAGGAATTCTGCCTGTTTTGATTGGCTTTGGAGTCCACGGTATCGAAGAGTGCATGCGACTGATCCAACTGAAATTTGTGCTACTGGAGGCGGTCTTCTATATTGGAGGCGCTGCACTCTATGCTGCTCGTATCCCTGAGCGATACAACCCGGGAAAGTACGATTATTGGTTTCATTCTCATCAAATATTCCACGTCATGGTTGTAGTTGCTGCCTTGTGTCATCGCCAAGCTCTTGTTGGAGCTCACAATGTGCGTTATGCAATGTTACAGCTCTGACCTTCATTTGCATCGGTTTCACAAACCATCTATACAACAATTAAAATAATATGTATCACTTTTATTACCAATAGCTCTATAATAATTTTTGATATAAAACCTACCACCTTTTAGAGAATTTTTTGCAGAAGTACTTAGAATTCTTCGTCGGAAGAAACATAAGCATCGCCCATCTCCTTCTTCTTCTTCATTCTTTCCTTCTTCTTCTTTCTCAATTCAGCAGCAGAAAGCTTCTTGGCCTTCTTCTTAATCTCAATCTTGTTTCCAAGAGCATCAAACTTCTCTTCTTCGTCATCCTCCTTCTTGTCAAGTCTTGGACCAGAACCCTGGCCGGAGACCCAGTTGTGACCAGATGGAGTCATCTTACCATCAACAACGGCCCAAACTTCCTCAGTAAGGTCCTTGGTGAATTCAGAAGAGTGGGTAATGATAATGACACCACCCTCAAACTTCTTAATGGCACGAGAAAGAGCACCAAGAGAGTCTCTATCAAGATAGTTGGTTGGCTCATCAAGAACAATCAAATGTGGTCTCTGCCATGTACAAGCGGCAAGGACAAGCTTGACTTTTTGGCCACCAGACAAACCTCTGATACGGGAGTGAGTAACCAATTCTGGCTCAAGACCCAACATGGAACAGTGGACCTCGATTTCCTTTCTGGTCAATGGACGGAACTGACCAGAGGCAAGAGCCTCCTTCATGTCGACCTCGGCAACAAGCTTAGCGTGGGACTCAACAAGCTCACCACGTGGGATCCAAGCATTGTCCATAGAACCCATATTGATCCATCTTTCATTCTTCATGCCAATGTTCTCACCAAGAGAGAAGGAACATTCGTACTCGTAAGTGTTCTTGAACTTTCTTCTAGCGTGGACAGCAACGACACGTCTAAGGGTACCTTCAATCTTGTAAATCTTGTTCATGGCAGCCTCATCGTTTTCGTCAATCTGTCTGTTGGCACGGTCCATAGTTTCACGATCTTCACCGGTTTGGAAACGCCACTGAATGTATTCAGATGGAGTAGAGTCAAGATGCGAATCAATATGAGCAAAAGCGTGCTGCTTAATGTAAGCGATACGACAGTTTTCGTGAGTGTAAACCTCACCCTCGGTTGGCAAAAGCTCACCAGTCAAAACATTAATGAGGGTAGACTTACCAGCACCGTTAGGACCAATGACGGCAATACGAGAAGAAAGCGAACACTGGAAGTTAATGTCGGAGATTTGTGGCTTGGAGGTACCTGGATATTGGAAGGTCATGTTGGAAACCTTGACAATAGCCTTTTGCTTGGTCTTGACACCCTCAAGGAAACCTGGCTCTGGGAAGGTAAAGTTAATTTCAGAGGCAGAGAGCTCAAAGAAAGACTTGGCAGATGGGACCTTGCGGACAAACTCGGTGAGGTTACCCTTGTACTTTCTGAGCTTGAAACGCTCGTAGCAGATAATGTACTCAACAACCTTGTCGAGGAAACCAGAGTCGTGCGAGACAATGATGGAGGTAATTCCGCAGGTTTGCAAGTAGTTGACCAACCACGCAACGTTGACGGTATCCAAATGGTTAGTAGGCTCATCAAGGAGCAAAATGTCGGCCTTTCTCATGACAGCAGTGGCAAGAGCAAGCTTCATCTTCCAACCACCAGACAAGGACATGATTGGCATTCTGGTCATTTCGTCGGTGAAGGAGAACTCGATAAGGGCCTTTCTGACATCCTCAACACTGCCAATGTCAACGTCCTTACCAGCAGTAGCCATGACGTAGTCAGTGACAACGAGGTCAGAGTGGGTGCCGTCAATGTCGTGCTCGACGTAGACGGTGCGGCACTCGTCCTGGGTTGGGAAACCCTCAACCTGGCCGTTGGCAATGGCTCTCATGAGAGTAGACTTACCGGCACCGTTTGGACCGACAAGACCATATCTTCTGGCACGCTTGAGACGGAGCTGGGTTCTGTTGAGCAGAATCTTGGCACCGTAGGCAAGAGAAAACTCACAGTTACAGAGATCCTCGCCATCGTCGTCCTCCTCCTCAAACTTGGTGGAGCCTGGAATGTTGGCAACAGACTTCTCACGGAGCTTCTCAATGAGCTCAAGAGCCTCCTTCTCGTGGAGGCAGACAAAGAAGAATGGCTTCAAGTTTTCGTTCCACTCGGAGGCCTCGGTGAAACGCTCGTCAACGAGGTCACCGGCAATAGCAGCAGCGTACTCCAAAACTGGCTCGTACTTGGCAGTGACCTTGGAGTAGGCCTTGATAAGGTCCTTGATGATGGCGTAGTTGACGGAAATGTCACCGGCGGTGGAGATTTCTGGAATCTTGTCATCGGCACCAATCTCACCGACACGCTTAAGGGTGTTGATGGCACGGAGAGTGACGTCACGGGCCTCTGGGTCGGCAATGTTGGCGTAGTTTTCCTTCAAGGCTGGGAACAGCTTTGGCAAGAAAGGAGCAACAACCTGTGGATCGTCGACAAGCTTACACATGTTGTCGATAATGACGGCCGACTTTCTCTTAATGCCGGTTTCACGCTCAGCAAGACCTCTGGAAAGCAGAGGAACCATGATGGAGAGGGTGGCGGTGGTGACCTCGGACACAAAGGTGGTGGCACCGAGCAAGTGGACGGTTTCTGGTACCTCGCTTGGCTTGGCGATACAGGCAATGAGGGCGGGAATAAACTTAATGATATCCTTGTTGTCGATAGTGTCGGTGGACTTGGTGATGGTGGCAGTGGCCTGCTTCTTGACCTCGGGCTTGGTGTCCCACATGGCCTCGGAGAGAACTGGAATCATTTCCGGCATTCTGAGGGCAATCTGGTCCTTGGCGGTGTCGACAAGCTGCGAGATGGCCTCGAGCGCAACAACCTTCTCGGCCCACTTGTTGGAGTGCTGGATCGAGTGGAGGTAATGTGGCAAGACGGCCTTGACAGCCTGTGGGGTGAGGGCCTTGGCAAAGCCGGTAGCGGCAGCGGTGGCGGCCTTCTTGACGGCAGCGTCCTTGTCGCCGACCTTCTCCAAAATGGAGGGGAGGAGCTTGGCAATGTATGGCTCGGTAGCGACAGAGAGCTTGGAGGAAGAAATGATGGAAATGACGGCTTCCAAAGCGTTCTTTCTGTGCACGACGCTCTTCTTGTCGTTGACGGCCTTCTCGAGATCCTCAAAGAACTTGACTGGCACATCGTGCTCCTCGATAGGACCGTTTACAAAGCCAGCAATGTTGTTGGCAGTGTCCAACAAGTTGGTGTCGTCAGCAAGCAAAAGCTTGGAGAAAAGCTCAGACAGAACCTTGTCACTGGCAGAAGCTTCCTTAGCTGCAGACATCTTCAAAAATTTTTTTCAAGTGCAGGTTAAGTAAGAAGAAGAAGGGGCGGATCCGGTTGATATTTAAATGGGCCACTGAAAAGTTTCTGAAAGGCAAGTGGAATTGAAAACCAAAAAAAAATTTTTTTTGGCGGTGGGTGACCAAAAAAAGCAGAGAAGGCGGCGCACGCCGCCAAAAGGTACGTGTTTCGTGGCTCACAGATGAGCCTCGTTCGAGGTGCTGGGCTGGCAACGACCAGCCGTCTGCGTGCCAGAGTGGAATAGGTGCGGTGGTGTCGTGTGAGTCCAGCCCGGTCGGTGGCTCCAGCCAGAAAGTTTGTTCTGCCGTGCTGCAACCCCTTGTTTTGGCCGGATTCCATACATTTTCTCCATCAAGGGCGATCAAAGGCGACGGTTGGATTTCTAGGGCCATGACCTCGGGCATGGATTTCCGATTTGCACGGCATGGTTGCTGGCCCAAACGCTCGCAACGCTCGTTTGGGCACCACAGTGGCTCTGCTAGGCACCCCGGCCAATGCTGGAGCAGGTGCTCTGCTGCTCCTTATCGTTATCGGCAAAGCTAGATATTACGGGCCACCGCCCCGCAAACGTCAAATGGAAGTCTGCGCTTTGACAACTTAGAGTAACACTACCAAGAGCCTTGAAACTAGTTAATCATGTATCACTATGGAATATGCTTGAACTGGACAAGCCGCCTTCAATATCGAGCCTTGCTTTGCATTGGCCAGCTGAGAACAGCCCAGAGTCTTCCACCTTCCTTATTAGGAAGCCTTACAACTAGATGTCGCATCAAATAAATACTGGCCCTTCCTCTTTGTCCGTCATCCTGTGGACCCTCATCTTCTCATCCACCCGTACTCAAATGTCCAGCACTGCCACTGTTACCAAGAGAAAGAACACTAGAAGCCTGCCAGTAAAGGCACAGCAGAAAATGAATGCTGAGCAAGTAGGCTATTATCTGGGCAACAGTTACACTATTTCCATGACCCAGGAACTCAGGTTGAGGTACACCACCCAGAATTTCGCCACTGACATCTGGTATGTGGACATTGAGCTTAGAGTCGATCCGTCCGGAGGAGCATACTACGCCGTCGGTGCCATCACTTACGAAACGGACGGCTGGACAGCGTCGAGAAAGACCACGCCCAGCCTTACAGCCAACATTTCAGTGTCAAAGAGTGATAGCACAAAGTACTTCGTTGAGCTGAAGCACGCCATTGGGTACGGCTTTCAGACCGACGTCTACACCGTGACGCTCTACCTGAATGAGGACGGTACCTTCGACTACGATAGCATCGAGCATGAAAAGGATGACAAGATCAGCTGGATCAGGCTGGCCAACAATTACGAGGCGTCAATCCAGTACATTGACACTGCATAGTGGACCGGGTTATACTAGCCTTCTAGTATTGATGCTTTCATCACTAGCCGGCTAAATTGGCATTCTGTAGCATGCAATAGTAGCTTAATTATACCAAACCGAAGCGTGCATGCGCTCACACGCTCAGTAGCCTCTCACATCGTTATAAAATGTCCACAATCTTCCTCATAGTGTCTAGAACCAAAGCTTCTTGAAACTTTTTGCCAATGATTTGAAAGCCCATTGGGGCTCCAGATGGCACCTCAGAAACTGGAAATACTCCGCAAACATAGTTGCAAAGATTCCAGGTGCAAGTGTATGAAATGTCGGCGGCCAAAGGGTCGCCCCAAACGAATGCAGCCTTGCATGCCACTGGCGACAACACAATGTCAACATTCAAACTTTCGACAGTCCTCAAAAGATCTTCTCGAGCTGATAGGGCACGGTCATAGAGTTCGGTAGTATGCGTTTCGATATCGGAATCTCTAAACAGTTTCAGCTGCGGCAACCACGGCTCGTCGCCAAGTTGTATTGCCTCGGCTATAGGATCTTTTCCAAACTTAAATAACAACTTACTCACCGCAATCGCAGCATTCTCACAAACCGTTGTATCGCCAAATTCAATAACATCAAATATTGGGCACTCATCAAGCTTGGACACCAGCGACTCAAGAGCTTCACTCACATCAGCATCAATAGGGGCAGTAGAAATACTGCGAATAACTGCCACGCGCGTACGCACAGGTGGAGGTGATTCAGACTGCTCCTTTATAGAGCTTTCAACATAAGTGGCATCCATAAACCTCTCCAAAGATCTTAGCGAGCGAGCCATCGGACTGGCTGTAGACTTCACCAATGGAATGTCAGGGAGTACATACTCAATGCCATCATTTGGCAGTGCACCAGCCGAAGGCTTCAGACCATACAACCCTTGAAATGCACATGCAAAACGCGTTGCGCCAGCTAGATCCGTTCCAACGCCTACAAGCGATCCTCGCAACGCTAATAGTGGCCCTTCACCACCCGAATTTGATCCTGGAATATGCGCGGGCGAAAAGGGATTGAGAGTGCGACCAAAAACGTTGGACTCACATTCGCATGACATTCCTCCTGCTGAAACAGCTGTTTTTGCAAATATTACAGCTCCCTCGTCGCGTAGTTTGCTAACCAATGACGCTTCGAGATTATGCGGGTTGTTGTCAATCAAGGAAATCAGACCCAGCGACGAATCAGTACCAGCCACGAGCAAAGAATCCGTTACAGAAATTGGAATTCCGTGCAGTTTCCCTCGCGGTGTCTGGAATGTCTCATAATGGTGATCCAGATCGGTAGCCTGCTGGATGGCCGACGTGTAAAGAAGTTTACTTAAGCAGCACGTCTGCATGTGAACCGACGCCGCAGCATGACAATACGCAGTCGCAACCTGAACGGCCGAGATGTTCCTGGCCAACAGTTCTCGAGAGAGATCGTCTATGCAAAGCTCCAGAATGGTAACTTCCTGCGATGTCAAATCCGTGACTTTAGGCTCCCCGCTGTCGGAGTATTCCAGCCACTCAAGAGGAATCTCCGACAGAATCGTGCCTCGTCTTTGAATCGCCAAAGGAAGATCCATCACGAGCCTTCCGTATCTTTGGCAATATGGACGATTGGTTTGTCGTAGTTGCTTGCTGTTCGAGAGTAGTCGGATAAGCTACCCGCCCTCAACCCTAATTGTGTTTGAGATCTGCAAGGCAGGGATGATGACATGACAGGGTTGTAGTCGAATTCTAAATGGATAAGCAATAACTCTGACAGGTATGAATTTGATACCATGCGTGTTACACCAGTCTGTCAGATCTGAAGCATCTACCAAATCTGGGTCCAGCAGAGCCCCTAGACCAAGTCCAGAGAGAAGCACACCCAAAAACTAAAGCCATAAGTACCGCAATCCTGAGAATTGTTAGCTAGCAACTTTATTTGTACTATGTACTGGGTCCCAAACAGTTTTTGCATAACTTGCAAATGCCAGCTTTCGGTGTGAATTTCATTATTCAATGCAAAGTTGACTCAGCCCTAAGCATCACTTGACCTAGACACTAAAAAAGTCAATAATTTATCTACAACAGACGCAGCACCTGTAGCTGGTCAGGAGACTTTTGAAATTTTGGTATTTGCCTTGTCCCATGGCACACAACTCAATTTCGTTGCAAAATGCTTTCGCGTGAGTAGTGTTGAATTGAGCGTTTACAAATTGGATGATCCCTCACGACCACAAAAATACTTTTCCAGAAGCACTGCCACCAAGAATCCAATTTTCTGTGGGATGAAAAGCCACTACTGCAGGAACAGCCGTCAAGCTCTCATCTCCAAGATGTGCAAGTTGCTCGCCCTTGGAACTGTAGATATCAATGAATCTGCTCATGTTGCCAATTGCAAACTTATTTATTCCATCAGCAGGTCTTGCTTGCCACCTAGATTTGAGAATGGAAACCCATCTTCCGGTTTGACAGTTATGTCGTAATTTGCAATACGGTTCTAGTTCAATTGGAGAGCTGGTGTCCAATGCCTTCAGATCAAACAAGTTGATGGTATCATCATAGCCATTTGCCACAACTTCTCCGTTCTGATTCCAGTCTGCAGAGGACACAGACAATCGCGAGTCATAGTAGCCAAGGAGACCGGCTGGCTGCTCACCTTGTTCTTCATCTAATTCAAAGGCATTACTCTTTGTCAAGTCGATAGACCTAATATCCCAGACCTTGAGACTTCTGTCTAGCGAAGCCGTGCAGATTTGATTGGTATTCATGGGATTCACAGAAAAGCCCCCAATCTTTTTGGGATGCAATTGATACAGGTCAGCACTTTTGGTTGCTGGTGTTCTCAAGTCGTGCACACCAAACTGGCCCTCCAAGGTACAAAAATACAGCAGGTTGTCATCGATAATTTTGATTTCAGACATTCCAGTGGGATTTCTAGGGTCAGATGAAAGAACAAACGATTCCTTGGAAGTCTCCGGATTATTGAGATCCAAGCATCTCACAGATCCATCGTAAGACGAGGTATATATTTTGTTGCCATTGATGGCAATATCGTGAATTGCTCGTGAGTGCACTTTAAGTGTCAAAACATTTGGCTCATCGTCGTCGGTCGACATGTTCCAGACCCCCAAATTTCCAGTTTTGTCGCCGGCAAATGCTACTTGTTTGGTTGGTAAAGGATGCAAGACAAGCGAAACAATGCGTTCAGGTACCAACTTCACATCATTGGGGTCGTGCTTTGAGTACAGCTGCAGCGAGCTCAAGGACTCACGGCACCTGCTAATGTCCGGATCAGCAATGGTAGTGTTCGACTTGAAAACATTGAAATAGTCTCCAGTGGAGACCTTATCAGTGACGGAGCTTAAAACGTCAAATGCCTGTTGGGTGACCTTTTTCCAGTCGTCCTCATCTGCCCCGTCATGTTTGTTATTCTTCAGTAACTCTTTCAAGTTCTGTTCGCCGTCGACACGTGTTCTGCGCTCCTGTTCCAGTTGCTTGAACGCATCAAAAGCTCTATCATCCTCTTCTTTCAAAAGTTGACTCTCGGCCTTTTCTCCTGCAAGACGACGCGACTTTCTCCGCGGCAACTCAGCAGCTGGTTCCTTTTTAACAGCTGGTTTTCTTTTTGCCTTGGTGGGTTTCGATACGCGAGTCTTTGCACTTTTGCCATCCTCGAAGATTCCCTGGCTAAGCGACTCCAATTCTAGTTGCTTCAATAGCTCGGCATTTCGCTGCAGGTTCGCTTTGCGCTGTTCTTCTAATGATGGCATTGTAATAGCACCTGGGAAACACCGGTCAAAGCGCGCACTCAATACACCGCGATGGTGATGGAGAATTGTGACCAAACTCTTTGATCATATACCCAATTAGGTAATTTACACTTTAGCGACGAGTGTCTGCTTCACCATGGGGGACAACGTTGAGGTCTCGCGTAGAAATGCATTTATGGTGCAACATTGAAGCTACAACATTGTCGCGCCATTGTGAAAAGAAAGAAATAAACTGGAGCGCAAAGTTTGCAGTCATATTGTTGTTGTAATGGATATGTTCACTAAAACGGAAAGCTGCCGAACGGAGTGACCACACGTCCCTGCATGCCGCGCAGGTGTCTTGGAGAAAAAAAGTAGTGGGTTTTGTCCGGGTGGATCTATGATGCACCCGGCAGGGGTAGCGGGCCCTGACAAGCAGGGCAACAGTGATAATTGAAGTCTCAAACGTTGACGCTATTAAAATAAGCGGGAATAAAATATGGCAAAATGCCAAGCGCATTGCGCGTTTCCTCGCCAATCATCACCAGCATAAACCGTCGCATTAATTAGCGACGCTAGTTTTTGCGTGTGCATAGGAATATCCGCATGTGTCTACATTTGGCTCGTTTGAGTGCATAGCTGCGCCGTCAGTTGCTCTGTGACAATCCTACAGCTGAAGCGCCAATCATAATGACCGAAAGACACAAACAAGGAGTGACGACAGCAATGCAAGTTGTTTTAGTGAGGTGCCATTTGTACCACTGCTTGTTAGCGGAAACTGCGACGCTAACAGTCTAGCGCATGGGTGGTTTCGTGACTGCAACAAACCGCCAAGAGTCCAAAAAAAAAGAGACGCCCAATTGTGTAAAACAGCGTTTATGCAAGGGAACAGAGTTCGCTGCTATCGCTGTCAGCCCAACGAGAGTACGCGAGCGGGTCCATCTGGCGCTCCATCAACCTTATTCACGTAACTGTCACTTGCACGCTGAAGGTTTTGATATATACGGCCGCTTAGTGAAGGCCGTTGGTAATACCCAAATTAGCGCAAGTTCAAGCACGCTAAAATTAAAACCGACTGATTGCCACAAATAGTGTGTAGTCGGCCGCCAGTTGTCGTTGTGTAACACTGGAGGAAAAGAATAACCTTCACGACACTGCTTGACATCTGTTTCTGCAGATCAGTAACAGGTCCGGACATCAATATTAGTTCGCAGGAAGCCCCGTCTTCTGACGAACAAGTCTTTGGCTGACCTCGTTGCTGAGGTTTTCGATTCCAGTTTCTTCCATTCACAATGCTGAATGCTCGGTCACGATTCATTGTTCAGGTGTCATGCCTGATCTGCTTGCTTGTCGTAGGATATAGCCTGCTGTACATTGCAACACCCAAAGACATTGCAGCGAAAACAATGGAGTTTAAAGACTCTTTCAAAGCCACGGAAACACTTTATAGTATTGTAACCATGACGCAGCATGAGACAGCCACAGTTACTCACACTAGTACTGTGTCAGTGGCTAAGGCCTGGCCCACGTTTGAGCGCCCTGACATGAAGTTTGATGATGCCAACCGTTTTCGCATTCAAGATGATCGTTACGACACGGTTGAAGTGTGGCGTCCAGATGATGTTTACGAGAGTGCCAAGGCGAACTCGGCTGAGAATGAAGTGTTGAGATATGATCAACCGGCAAGAGCTAACTTTATTTCAGATAAGGAATATTTGAAAATGCCCTTGATGAAAGACTATGTGACCAAGCGGGATCTGAATTCCTCTGAAATTTTTCTAATGATCAAGACCGGCGCCAATGTAATGTGGAGAAGGCTGCCGGCTCACATTTGGGGAACGTTGCCTAAATTTCCGACCTTTGCTTTGTATTCTGATGCTCCTGGCTCGCTTGCTGGATACGAGATTATTGATATTCTTCGCAACGTGTCCGAGCCCATCAAGGAGCGTGACGAGTTCAAGCTTTACCATGCACAGTTGAAAAATCATGACAAGCGCGGAAACCGGCTTTCTCACGAGGTTTCGTCGGGCTCGGAGGCCAATGATCAAGCTGCGTGGGAATTGGACCGATACAAGAATGTGCCAATGTTGCAGCACGCATGGGACACGAACCCCAACTGTAAATGGTATGTTTTTATCGATGCTGACACGTCTATTTTTGCCGACAGTCTTGTGGACTATCTGTCGACGGTCGACCATACGCATCCGTGGCTGATTGGCTCCAATGCCAACACCGCGCCCAATGATTTTGCTCATGGCGGGTCGGGAGTAGCGATATCGCGCACTGCCATGGAGCGATCCTTTGGTGTTGAAGCGGCCAGGTCCAGTCACTATGAGGAGTTGGCGCGGGATTGGTGTTGTGGGGATGCTGTGGCGTCGCAGCTCATCAAAGACCTGAACAAGATTTCCGTCCACCATTATGGTGGTTTCCAGGGCAATCCGTGGCACGCTGTTACCTTTTGGCCGAGTATGTACTGTGACCGGCTCATTACGCTGCATCACGTTGCGGCCAGTGATGTGGAAAGAATGTACCAGTACGAAAGGCTGCGCAAGCACCGGCCGTGGACCGACCAGCCGTTCACGTACGGGGAGCTTTATGAGCAGTTTTGGATGCC
The DNA here is from genome assembly GCA_003706695.3 of Limtongella incommunis. NCBI lineage: Eukaryota > Fungi > Ascomycota > Dipodascomycetes > Dipodascales > Trichomonascaceae > Limtongella > Limtongella incommunis. The sequence continues at coordinate 411,225 of PPME03000006.1, forward strand.
CTTTTTGGCGGAGGAGATGGAAAACTGGGACAATTTTGCGCACGAGGAGCACAGCTACCGGGAGCAGACAGAGGCCCAGGGGCTTGTTGCCAAGGTGGATGGGGGAGAAGCGGAGCTAGCGTGGGAGTCGAAAGATGCTTGCAAGGCCTGGTGCCGGGCAAAAGAGGATTGCCATGCGTGGAAGTGGTCGCCGAACAGCTGTTATCGATCGTATCCATTTGCGCTGGGGGTGGCTGTCACTGACTGGCTGCGGGAAGATACGGTGGTTGTGTCCGGCTTCATGCTGGATAGGCTGCGGGGCCTGCGAGAGTCTGCTGAGTGTCGGAGTACCATTGAGGAAGGCAGCAGTATTGCGGAAGGCTGTTACTGGAGCAAGACGTGCGGTGAACCTGTAAATCCTCCGCCGGTTTTGAGTCCGTAACGGCATGTAGTTATGGCGCGGCAGGTAGTGAATTTAGACTGGCATGTAGTGAATTCAGACAGGCATGGAATTAAGCAATTGAATGTGAGACTGGCACGGGCATGTAGTGAATTTAGACTGGCAGCACGATACATTTACATATAGCAGTACAATTTGTAAATAGCAAAACTGCTTACAGGATACATTTTATAGCAATACATTTTGTAAACTAGCAAACTAGAAGATGGGCTGTGGCGGGTTCCAGTCGACCGGGTTGTTGAATCTCAGGCCGACGTTGAGGTCCGAGATCTTTTTGAGCTCGTCCTCGGTGAGGGAAAAGTCGGTGGAGGCGAGGTTTTCCTTGATGCGCTGCACCGAGTTTGACTTTGGAATGACGGCGATGCTGCGCTGCGTGGCCCAGCGCAAAATGACCTGGGCGGTCGACTTGCTGTGGGCGGCTGCAATGCCCTGCACGGTGGGGTGCTCGAGCACCTTTTGCGTGACGTGGGCCTTGGAGTTGCCCATCTCCAAAAACGACTGCGGGCCGAACGTGGAGTACGCGGTGATGGCGATGCCCTCGGCGTGGACAAAGTTGACGAGGTCCTCCTGGGTGAGGTACGGGTGGTGCTCGATCTGGAGCACTGCCGGTCTGATTTTGGCGTAGGTGAGGAGGTCGCGGATGAGGCCGGCGTTGAAGTTGGAAATGCCAATGTTCTTGACAAGGCCCTTTTCGACAAACGACTCCATGGCGGCCCACGTCTCGCTGAGGGGCGTGTTTTCAAAGTAGGCCACCTCCTTGTCGGCGTCGGTGTAGATACCCGGGGGGTAGCGGACGGCCGGGTCGACGTACTTCATGGCAATTGGAAAGTGGATCAAAAAGAGATCAAAGTACTCGAGGTTCCAGTCCTTGAGCGAGCGCTCCAGCGCCGCGAGCGCGTGGTCCTTCTGGTGGAACGTGTTCCACAGCTTGGTGGTGATAAAAATGTCCTCGCGCTTGATGATGCCCTCCTTGATTGCACGGTTGACGCCCTCGCCGCACTCCTTTTCATTGCCGTAGTCCTCGGCGCCGTCAATCAAGCGGTAGCCGGCCTTGATTGCATTGTAGATGGTGTCGGCGCAGGTGGCGCGGTCGACCTTCCAGGCGCCGAAGCCGACGAGCGGCATGGCCTGGCCGGATGGTTTGAGCGTTACAGACGGTGTGGACATGAGCAGTGTTGAATGTTGCAGTCTGGCAGAGTGTTGTAGACTTATATACAGAGACAGGGTTAGGGTTGCTTTGGTACATGCCGGCAATTCAGCCGCCATCGTCGAGCTCGGAAAACGGCGATCGGCGCATGAATTCCCCGCTGGTGCGAGATCAGCCGGAAACGCCGCTAGCGTCGCACAACTCAATTGCAGGATCTGTAACGCACTTCCTCTGTAACGCACTTCTCTGTAACGCACTTCTCTGTAACGCACTTCTCTGTAACGCACTTCTCTGTAACGCACTTCCTCTAAAAAGTGCTTCGGTAATAGGTGTACTTACTTCTATCGTTGCGTAATAATGTTACACAATACAGATGCAAACGAGTGGTATATTGAAAAAGAAGTGAAACGAAGCTGGAATCCCAGAGGGCTTGATAAGAAACTAGCGACACCTCATTAACTTATCCCTCAGACCTCAATAACTGATCCCTCACTGACGCCCATTTGGGAGAAGCTACAGCCGCTGTCACGACGTCACAACAGCAACGTTCGCTGTCACGCTGCAACATCACGTGCTAGACACTTGCAAGCGCGCGCGCGCCGTCACGAAGCAACATCAGAATGTCGCGCGAACTCGTTACGCTGTCGGTGGGCCAGTGCGGCAACCAGATAGGCGACGGCTTCTGGGACCAGCTGTGCCTGGAGCACGGCATCGAGCCCGACGGCTCGCTGCGGCCGCTGCCTGCCGGCGTGGACAGCAACCACGATCGCAAAAACACCTTTTTTTATGAAGCCACCAGTCGCAACGGCATCCGCTACGTGCCGCGCGCGCTGCTGCTCGACCTCGAGCCGCGCGTGATCAACGCCATCCGCACCGCGCGGCCGGGCAGGTTCAACCCGGACAACATTTACAGCCAGGTGAACGGCGCCGGGGCCGGCAACATTTGGTCGTCGGGCTACGACCACGGCGACGGCAACGCCGAGCGGCTCATCGAGCTGCTCGACCGCGAGGTCGAGAGCTCTGAGTCGCTCGAGGGCTTCATGGTGATGCACTCCGTCGGCGGCGGCACCGGCTCGGGCCTCGGCTCCTTCATGCTCGAGCAGATCCGCGAGCACTACCCCAAGAAGCTCATCCAAACGCACTCGGTCTTCCCCGGCGCGATGGAGTCCGCCGTCGTGCTGCACCCGTACAACTGCCTGCTCACGCTGCAGCGGCTCGCGCAGCACGCCGACGCCGTCATGGTGCTCGACAACTCGGCGCTGCACTCCATCGCGTGCCAGCAGTTCAACAAGCCCGAAACGTCCTTGGCCGAAACCAACCAGCTCGTCTCCACCGTCATGGCCGCGTCCACCGCGCCCATCCGCTTCCCGGGCTACCTCCACAGCGACCTCAGCTCCCTGCTCGCCGCCGTCGTGCCCAACCCGGACTGCCACTTCCTCATGCCCGCGTACTCGCCGTTCTCCTTCGACGGCACCCGCGTCGAGCGCCGCCACGGCGTCCTCGACGTCCTCCGCAACCTGCTCAAAACCAAGACGCGCCTCGTCTACACCTCCACGCCCGAGTCCTCGCGCTACATTGCCATCCTCGACGTGCTCCAGAACTGCCCGGACCCGCGCGAGGTCTCGTCCGCGCTCGTCCGCATCAGAGAGCACGCGCTCGTCCACTTTGTCGACGGCGCGCCGTCCACCGTCCAGGTCAACCTGCTGCGCAGCTCCCGCTACCTCGACAACAACCACCACGTCTCGGGCCTCATGCTCGCGAACCACACCTGTGTCGCAGGCTACCTGAACCACATTGTCAAGGACTACGACAAGCTGAGCGCCCGCGGCGCGTACCTCAACAACTACAAAAAGTACGACAGCTTCGGCGAGGACTGGTTCAAGGAGGCGCGCGAGGTCGCGAGCCAGGTCATTGAGCGCTACAAGGCGCTCGAGAAGCGCAGCTAATGAATCTTTAGAAGCGTTATCTTTAATCTTTATATATTTTAAAAGCATAATTTCAGAATCTTTATTTTAGATCTCATTTTAGATCTTATTTTAGATCTTATTTTATCTTTATTTTAGATCTTTATTAGAATCTTTTTAAATCTTCATATTAGAATCTTTTTAAATCTTTATATTTTAGACTTTTCAAATCTTTATATTTTAGACTTTTCATAGACTAGAAAGCAAACACCTGGTCAGCGAGCTTCGACACGGGCTTGGCCTTCTCGTACCCAAGGTCCACCGCGGCCTTCTTGATGGCTGACACCATCGGTGGCGGACCGCACAGCAGCATCTTGACGTCGTCCTTGGGCGCGGGCATGTGCGCCTTCAAAATGTCCGGCGTGACAAAGCCCACACCGCCGGTCCAGTTCTCGGGAGGATAGTTGAGCACATGGTAAATCGTCAGGTTGTCGTGCTTCGCAGCCAGCTCGTCCAGCTCCTTGCGCAGCAGAATGTCCTCCTCCTTGACGTTGGCATACACCAGCGTCACCTTGGTCTTGTCGTTGGGATTGTTGACAATGGCGTGGATAATCTGGTACATTGGCGTAATGCCAGTGCCGCCGGCAACCATGCCAAACTCGCGCACAAGTCCCGGGGTGTACGTAAAAAAGCCCTTCGGCCCGCGCGCGCGGATGGTGTCGCCAATCTTGAGCTCAGCGACGTACTTGGAAATGTTGCCCGTGGGATAGGCCTTGATGAGCAGATCAAAGTGGCCCTTGTCGGCATCCGACGACGTCGGCGTGTACGATCGCACAATCTCCTTGTCGTTGATCGTGGCTGCGATCGAGACGTGCTGGCCGATAGGGAGGCCGAGCACATCCTCAGGATGCGGCAGCTGGAAGCGATACAGCGCGGTGTTGTGCGAAATGACAATCTTTTCCACCAGCGGGAAGTCCTTGAAGTTCTCCTTGTCAAGAACGGGGCCCCGCGCAGACGACTTGGAGCTGAACCACTTCATTATAACAACAGCTGAAAGCACAGAGATGAAGCCAACGACAAAGGGTAAAAGAGTTGTGGTGTCCATGGGGTTTAGGAGGAAAAAAACAGGTGTGCGACAGGCGTAGGTTTGGCAAATCTGGTGATGGCAACGGCAGCGACAAAGTTCCAAAAACTGCAAGGCTGCTACTGGGCAGAGGGCAAAATGGTCAAAGATGAGCAAATGGGCCAGGGTGGAAAATGTGCCTGGCTACGCTGCTCCTTATTTATACACTCCAAGCGCACTCTGCTCAATCGTCCGTCAAACTTTGCCTAATCAAGTAGGCGAATCCCAACAACACAATGTTAGGCGGTGCTCGGTAATTTTTTGGAGCGCTTGTCTGAAGCAGCAGCCGGCCTCCACAGTAACCCGTTGCAAAATGGGCCACTGCGGTGTCCATTGTCTAGATGTTGCCTACTGGCAGCCCGCGCCGACTCTAGCAACTGCTTGCAAATCGCTGGCACTCGCTAAATCATCCCTGTCGCAATTGCCTCCGAGGTACGAGTGAAAAGCTCTGATGACTAGGGTTGGAGTTTGATGGGCGCCATGAACAGAAAGGCTTCCAGTAGACTACGTAAATAATAGCAATGCACGAGAGTACAATTTGTACAAATTACTTGCCTCCGCTCTTGCCTGTCCTGTGCCGGGGCACTCCACCCTGCCGCCCTCGTCCCCATGTGTCTATCAAATAACAGACATAACTCTTACTTAACACCACAACAAGAGTGAAAAATCAAATGAGCTCTCCAATTTCGAGCCCGAGCAGAACGTTGAGAACTTCCAAGTCTCCCACTCGCAAAGGAAACCCGCTGTTGGAACGATCCAATGCCTCCTTCTCGTTCCAAGAACCATCTACACCTTTAAAGGGCTCGTTCAACAAATCTTTTTCGGAGATTGTTACTCCAAGAGCTCAAATCATCCCGGATTACAATGCGTCCAATTCTTCTAACAGCTCCATTCTTGCATCAAACAAAACCTCCTCTTCCTCTCCTCTGAGATCATCGATAAACCCTGGTAGTCTCAAGTCAATCATACCCCTTGGCCCGCCAGGAGCCAACACAAGCAAAGCATCACCGAGTGCGTCAGAGTCATTGAGCACCAGTTTGGCACCCTCGTCCTCGCCTGACCGAGTCTTCCCGCAGCCAGGCAAAACCATCACAAAGCCGCTGAGCGGCAACCCTGTCAACATTCAAACAGGAATCTGGAAACATCCAGCTTTGGACACTATCAGTCGGAGAACAGCTAATAAAGAGCTCTTGTTTTCAAATGCTCTTGTCAATGGTGGCTTGCTGGCTTTTATCTATTTCATTGCATTACCATTGCTACCAACAGTAGCACACTGGCTAGGCGCCTCGAATTTAACCAGCCATATTTGTAAATGTGTTCTCTACGTTTTGCTCGCTCTTGCTCTGTTTAACGCAGTAACTAACCTTTGGGCGGTGCTCAAACCCGAAGACAAGATGATTGATTTGCCTTTGGATGAGAACCAGAGAAAGCTGCTAGGATTGCCCCCCTCGCCCAAGCCTGTGCCGGCGTCATCTGTTGTGACACCGCCAAAGTATTCCACATCATACCCCGCCACGCGCCACTCCCCTCGCACATCGTCTCCGCTGTCCGCGTCGGGCTCTCCAAGAGCCGGTGTGTCACCAGTTGCAAATAAGAGTGTGGCCAGTAAGGGAAACAGCTCTTCGCCTCTGGCGAACAAGACAGCCAGTTACTCGCCTACCGGCCGATTTGCATATTTAGCCGAGACCAAGCGGAGGTCCTTCGTGGGCTGAAATGCACCCCCTCTGTTACCCGTATCATAACATATACTACTGAATACAAAAATCTATCTTACTCATTTCGAAGAGAATCCTCGTCGTCCCAGTAACCAGGGTGCAACCAGTCAAGTTTAGCGCGTACCTCATCATCCCATCCTGTTGGGGCAGTGGATACTGAGAACTTCATAGATCCAGCGAGTTGGGTGCCAATTTGACCGTTCAACAGTTTGTCTTCGAGCGTGGTCAAAATAGCAGAGATAAGCTTCTCAGCATTGTCAGAGTTGGCACGCAGGTTCTGCACAACAGTCTCCACCGTGACAGGCTCTTCGTCCTCCTTCCAGGCATCATAGTCGGTCGACATGCAGACCATCTGGTAAGCAATCTCGGCCTCCTTGGCGAGCTTGGCCTCTGGCAACGCAGACATGTTGATCACATGTCCGTTCCAGGAGCGGTACAGCCAAGATTCGGCACGGGTTGAGAACGCTGGACCCTCCATGCAGATGAGAGTCAAGTCCTGGCCTTCAGTTTGCTTGGTGTGCAGTTTGACGTCGTCTCCGTCTAGAGCGTGTCCAAACTGGCCAATCAGGTTTGCAAGCTCCTTGTCAAACGGGTCGCCAAACCCAACGTGGCCGACAAAGCCCTGGTCAAAGAAAGACGACGGACGAATGCCCTTTGTGCGATCAATGATCTGGGTAGGCACGACAAAATCTCTTGGCTTGATATGCTCCCGAAGAGAGCCAACGGCCGAGAAAGCGACAATGGCACGAACACCAATTTTCTTGAGGGAGGCAATGTTTGCACGCGATGGAACCGTTGAGGGGGTGAACTCATGAGCAGTTCCGTGTCTGGACAAGAAGGCAATTGGAAAGCCGGTCTCTGTCACCGAGATTGTGATCTCTGAGGACGGGCTTCCCCAGGGAGTTTCAACGTTGATCCTTGCCACTGGGGTCAAACATTTAAGCTGGTAGAGACCAGTGCCTCCAATGACACCCAAAAGAACGGGGCCTGTGTTAGTTTATCAGGGCCAAGCTTGACGCACGCAACCAACAAAACTGGAAACGGTTGCTGGCCAGAAAAAGAGTTGCAATTACAACTGTGAGCAACAGCAGTGCAATGTTTACAAATGCCATGAGCAAACTGTCAAATTTTCTGGCTTCGCGACCGGAAATCGCTCAATTTCAGAGGGAATTTACGGAAATTTGCGTACTTACCGTTGTATTCAGTAGCCAACTCCTCAGACATTTTCTTTCGCTACAGACCTGGACACAATTAGTTTAGCAGACGGCGAAGCGTGGGCTGGAGGCAGTTTTTATTCATTAGCGGCGGCGCGATGCGCCACCAGAATGTTTTTCGCACGTGTGTAATTGCGTGATTGAACTAGTGCGATCTGCTTCGACGCTGGACCGGACGGCAAGCTTTACGCAGCTCACCTACGTGCAATGCAATGAACTCTGTTCGCAGCCGGCTCCCCTTTTTTTTCTGGGTCGGTCACAATGGGGAGTCTGGGGCACATGTGTCGGCTTCCCGCCGCCCCCTGTGGACAGCTCCTCAATCTTGCACAATTGCTCTCGCTACGGCCCAGACCTGCTCAACAGCCGGGTTTCAGGTGCGCGCACAATTGGCTGCGACGGCAATTGTCACTTTTGTGCTCGCCTGCCCTCCCAGGCAGCGTGCGTCTCGCTGGGCCGCTGGTTTTGTGCTCGCCAAAAAAAACCTCCCAGCTCCCAGCACAATTTCAGCCAATAACGTTTCAACAACTCCCGAGACTGACAAACTCTCCATCTTCACACCAACCAACACAGGCCCGTTTGAGAGGTGAAAAACAAGTAAAACACAACAGAAATGTTTGCTCTTAGAGGATCCATCGTTGCCGGCCAGCAAGCATGCCGCTCCTACGCTACCCTTCGTGAAATTGAGACCCGTCTCAAGTCCATCAAGAATATTGAAAAGATCACCAAGACTATGAAAATTGTTGCTTCCACCCGTCTCAACAAGGCCCAGCGCGCCATGCAGGCTTCAAGAGTCTACGGCGAAGCCAACCAGCAGGTCTTTGACAAGGCCGAGACCCAGCTTGCCGCTGAGCCCGCCAAGAAGCTCCTGGTTGTCATTTCCTCCGACAAGGGCCTTTGCGGTTCCATCCACTCGCAAATTGCCCGTGCTGCCAAAAAGTTCTTGGTTGCCAACCCAGAGACCGACGTGGTTGCTGTGGGAGAAAAGGTCAAGTCGCAAATCTCCAGAACCAACTCCGACAACTTGGTTCTTTCCGTTTCGCAAATTGGCAAGGAGGCCCCAACCTTCGCCGAGGCCGCTTTGATCACCGATGAGATCCTGGCCCTGCCAACCAAGTACGACGAAATCCAAATCTTTTACAACAAGTTTGTGTCTGGTGTCTCCTTTGAGCCAACCCTCAAGCCATCCTACAGCTTTGCCGACATTGAGGCCTCGCCAAAGCTCGGTGGCTACGAAATCGAAGACGAGGTCATTGGCAACCTGTCCGAGTTCTCTTTGGCTAATTACATTTTCTGGGGTCTTGCTGAGGGCCACGCCTCGGAGATTTCCGCCAGAAGAAACGCCATGGATAACGCTTCCAAGAACGCCGGTGACATGATCAACAAGTACTCTATTCTCTATAACAGAACCAGACAAGCCGTCATTACCAACGAATTGGTTGATATCATTACTGGTGCCTCTTCTTTGGAGTAAGCTAGCAATCTGTAGAAAATAGATCTGTGCACGATTTTAAGCAATTGCAACTGTGAAGCTGAGAATTTTTTGGGAGCTGCCACTCGTGGAGAAATTCGATATACTGAGTACATAACGCTTTTCCTTACTACACAACGCTTTCTTACTACATAAAGCTTTCCTACTACATAACTCTCGCGCTCCATTGAGCACCACGCGATGGCTGTCACCGAGCGCGAACGAGCAAATAGCGGCATGCTCAAATCGCTTTACAATGAACGGATGAGCAATTGACCCGCCAATTATTTTTTCTATCTGTTTTCTCGCCACCAGACCCAATATGTCAATTGCAAGCTCATCTCCATTCGCATCGCACCGCATGCGGAAGCAGACACACCTAACAGGCAACAGCACATTGACAATGACAAACTCCAACGACGAAGAACCATTGAATAAGCAGTCTCCAGAGCCCGTTATCGAAGCTGAAGATGGTGTTGCAGCAGAAGCAGCAAGCCCAGCAGCAGAGGCCCGCGATGACGAGACGGTGGACGAGGCGATGATTGTTGATGGACCAGCAACAAACAGAACAGAGGCGATCGGAAGATTCTTTGAAATTCCTGACGGAGCTGTGTATTGCACTCCGTCGATCCCCTCAGAGGCATCCAACGTTGTGATCTTCCTGACCAATTCTCTGGGTCTCAACTCCAAAAACAACCTGCTGCTGGCAGACATCTATGCTGAACGTCTGGGTTGCACAGTGTGCGTGCCAGACATCTTTGAAGACGACCCGATCACACTTTCCGCGAACGAGGTGCCAAACGCGGAGGCCCAGTCGTTGACACTCGACTGGCTCAAGGCCTCGACGGTGTCGGTTGTCAAGGGCTTCATGGACGACATGTGGATCGCCAAGCACACCTATGAGAAGACGGAACCAATTGTGCGCCGCTCAGTCAACCACATTATCAGCACTATGTCGCCGAAGGCTGTGTTTTTGATTGGCTATGCGTTTGGCGGAAGATATGTCTTCCCCCTGCTCAGAGACGGCGCGGGTGCGGGCGCCGAGAGCAAGGACGAAGAGCAAGCAGCAGGCGACAGCATTATCAAGGGCGGGGTGGTTGTCAATCCGTCACTGCTGGAGGCTCACGACATGAATGCCGTCAGCAGACCGGTTTTATTTGTTTTGGGTGCTGGTTCACTGACCAACGAAAAGACCGTCCAAGAGGGCCTTGCCAAGATCCAGGAGTCTGGAAATGAGTGCGAAAAAATTGTTGTTGGCAGAGGCCATGATCTGCCTCATGGATTTGGTGTCCCCGGGGATTATTCTACTGAGGAGGTTGGTGATACTCCTTTTACCGTAATCGCCCATGTCAGCAGATGGATTACCGATCGTTGGTAATGGGCAAATATTTGCTTCGCAGTCAAATGTACGAGAAACGTGCTTCTGACTTGTATTTATGTGGAACGCCAATGGGTATAGTACAATACTCCACAGTTGAAAATGATACGACATGTATCTTCAATTCCAGAGTTTTATCGTTTTTTCAACTTCTATCATTTTTTTTCATAGCTTTCAAGATTTAATTATATGATCGTTCAATCTGACGAATCCAGATTGCATTCGTTGGACCTTCCTCTTTTGCAAACCATTCCCAAGAGTGCCCTATCTAGCCCAATCTTTCCTTCTGCTTCCGCTCTTTCAACAAAATTATGAGCGACAGCGTCCATTTAAGTACATCCTCCATTATCAGAGGTGTAAGATTCCTGTTAATCGCCTTCAGTATTTTCGCTAACCCAGCTTTCACCAGAACTCATCCGTCATCGTAAACACATGAAGCGGGGTTACCAGCTATGTGTTATGGTATGCGGCAGAAGTGGCAGTGGAAAGTCTACTTTCGTGCAAACCTTGTGCAGCAGCGGAGAGTTTCACGGAGGATGCAGTGAGATTAAAGAGGTGCCAAAAACTCTAGAAATTGTGTACAAGCATCGCACAATCAATGGAGAAGACGGGGCTCCTGTGTATTTAACTGTTGTTGATACCCCAGGATTTGGCGACTTTATTGACAATCAGCAGTGTTGTGCAAACATCCAGCGGTTCCTTGAAAACACCTTTGACAAGGTCCTTGCAAATGAACGGAGCGTGAAGCGCGACCCAAAACCAAAAGAAGATTTGAGAGTCCATGCGTGCCTTTACTTTCTTTATCGTCAGGGAATCAAAGGCCTGCACCCCCTTGATGTTATGGCAATGCACCAGCTCTCCATCTATTGCAACGTGATTCCAGTAATTGGAAAGGCCGATGCCTTCACGCCTGCTGAACTGCAGCGCAACAAGACACTTGTCATGAGTCAAATCGCCAAGCTCAACATCCCCATCTATAATTTTCCGTGCGACGACACAGATCATGATGCCTGCATGGAACGAGAAACCATTCTCTCCAAAATGCCGTTCGCCCTAATTGGCGCTGATCGAGCAAGTACAGAAAATCACGATGGGAAGCCAATTCTTGTGCGCGAATTTCCATGGGGCTCCATAAATATCGAAGATGAAGATCATAACGATTTCTCGGATCTGAGACGAATTCTATTTGGCTCTCATATTCAAGATTTGTATGATACTACCCACAACCAGCTCTATGAAAGGTATCGCGAATCCAAGCTGTCTTCTTACGGAACAGATTCCATGGGCGAAGATGTTGAATCGTGTAGGAATTCTTCCACAAACCATACAAGCGCGCTCCCTAATTGCGAGGTTGCCACGAGACAGCCAGCTTTCAATTACTCTGTTCGTCTCTCGCAAGTGAAAGAATTGAAGGCAGGAATGGCAAATATGTCGCTGCTTGAAGATAACTTTGCTTATCGTTGAGAAAATGTAAACTTCAGTAGATCCCTTTGAATGGCTAAGCTCGCGTAGTGCATTGTATGCCAAACGTGAAATAACGTATGTTTTATCTATGTACATTGATTGACACTGATAGATTCAGTGCTATTAAGAAAGTAAGCTAGACACCCATCTTGATGCCCATTGCTTCATGAACACAAGCCAAGTTCTTTTCAGCAACCTCGCGAGCATTCTCAGCACCATGCTTAGCAACCTTCACCAAGAAATCAGGCTCTCTAACAATTCGTTGATACTCTTCCCGCACGGGTCGCAATTTCTCTGTGAGAATTTCAGTCACAGAGTCCTTGAACAGCTTGTGATTAGTTGCATTGATGGTACCGGAATCAAGGAGCTCCTGGGGGCTGGTGGACCCTAACAAACCGGCGCAGATATCCAACAAATTTGATACTCCGGGCCGCTGATCAATGTCATACGTGATTGGTCCTTGTATGGAATCCGTTACGGCCGATCGGAGTTTTGCGCTGATGACATCAGGCTCATCCGTGACATATATACACGAGTTTTGATTTGGATCCGACTTGGACATTTTCTTGTGAGCATCGCGCAGAGAAGACACTCGCTTTGTTGGCGTCAGTAACGTCACTGGCATTTTGAAAAACGGCTTGCCCTTGTATGGGTAGGTAGAATTGAACGATTTGGCAATTTGACGTGTCAGCTCCAAGTGTTGAGCCTGATCCTCTCCAACCGGCACGTAGTCAGCGTTATAGAGCAGGACGTCTGCAGCCTGCAAAACAGGATACGCAAACAGCCCCAGCTGGAGATTTTCCAAGGCAGAAGACGACGAAATGTCAGCGTCGTCACGAAGGCTTGCCTTGGACTTCCACTGGGTCATACGATTTAAATAGCCCATGGAGGTGACTGTCGACAGCAGCCAGCATAGTTCAGAATGCTGCGGCACGTCCGACTGGTAAAACAATGAGACGCGGTAAGGATCAATCCCAGACGCTACAATCGAGGCAATTGATTGCAGTTTCCATTTGCGAAGATCCTGGGGGTTTTTGGGCAATGTCAGAGCGTGTAGGTCCACCACACTCAGAAATATTTTTGCATCTGGCGGAGCATCGTGGGCGATCTGGGCCCAATTTTGCACTGCACCAAGATAGTTGCCAAGATGAAACACTCCAGTCGGCTGAATACCTGAAAGCACGGTAGCAGCCGGCTTTATAGCGTATTTTGCTGAAGTGATTACCGACATGTCGAACTCGGCCGCAACAGTCAACCCTGAGTGGATTGTCAAATCTGCTACATTAGGAAATATCTCACAACGACTAAGGTTGCAGGATAGACAGTGAGTGGTCTTGGGGAGTAGATTATAGAGAGAGACTTGTCTTACGCCAAATATTTAATGGATTGTCGAGATGGATGTCATCATTGAAGAGCTTCACTTGGCATGTCGTAGGGGTGATTTGGAACAGGTGAGGTCGTTGGTGACGAGAGGTGCGCCCATCAATGCGATTGACAAAATGAACTATACACCGTTAGTTATTTCATCTCTTTGTGGACATTTGCATATCGTACAGTATTTATTGGCAAACGGAGTTCGCTGTGACCGTGATACCTTCGAGGGAGAAAGAGCCATTTATGCAGCATTGAATGACAAGATCCGGCGCGTCTTGATAGACTCTTGCATGAGTATTGCAGTTGACTTCAAGCAGCCTTTTGCATCATACATTTTGTCATTTTTGGAGGGTGTGTCTCTCCTGGCATCGCCCATGCCCGGACTCTCTGATTTGCAAGTCAGCACGTTGAAGATTCACTCCCTCATGTTGGCGATCAGATCTGGTGTTGCACGCAAGTTATTGTCATCACAACCTTTGGTATCTGCGCTTTCCGCTATTTCTGTGTTGATGAATGCAAAGGACGGCCACGTTGTCGAACCGCTTTTGCGTCATATTTATTTTGTGGATGAAACTTTTGATGTGCAATATCGGGGCCGTATTCAGTCGATGGCTGACGAATGGGATATAGATCTTGTTGATGGCCAATCCAATTCTGAGCGCATTCTGAATGCCATTACTTATCACAAGTCATTTGTCGAAGAAAATGTCCTAAAGTACGAATGTGCATCGCTACAAGAAGCAGTTTCTGCGGGTTTATGTTCTGATATTGTTCTACATGTTGCTATTGATGACGGAGAGAGCATCTTTTATCCTGCGCACAAGATGATGTTGGTTGCATCCGAGTTCTATCACACCGCGTTGACGTCTGAATTTCTGGACAATGCAAGCAACGTTCTGAAACTGAATGTGCCCACAAAGGCTGTAGCTCAGTCAGTGATCAGATTTCTTTATTATGATGAGCCCAACGTTCCAATTGACGTTGCGCTTGACGTGTTGTATGCAGCGGACGAGCTTCTACTTGAACGGCTCAAAATCAGAGCAGCCAACGCAATTATAGCGGATCGCCAGAGCCCCACCCCAACATATATAGATATCTATGAGATTTTGGCGGCAGCATGGGACACAAGAGTTTCCAAGCTGGAATATTTTGCAGCCGAGGTCTTTGCACAGTCGCTCGATGAGTATATCGAAGACGAAGAGTTTCTCAACGTCTTGAAAGATTCGGCGTCAAGAATCACCGAGCGTCAAACCACAGACACTATTGAGCTGCTTGATGATATCCGATATCATTTGGGCCAAATCTACCTTAAAGAAAAAGATGTTGCTGGACTGACCGCGAGCGAAAGGAAAGCGGTACTGGAGGAAGCCGACGCGAATGAGGAGCTCTATAATCTCAAGGTAGACCAGCTGGACGCTTTGCTTGACAAGCTGGGTCTAGATGCGTAATTATGTGGATAGACATTTTCCACACGAGTCTTCTACTAATTGACTGCTATTGTTGATGGGGCATAGCGTTTATCAATAATTGATGTCTCGGATATGATATTAATGTCCCGGAGTACAGTGAGACATTTTTGGCCCACAACTCGGGAGAAATTTCGTGCTTGCCTCTTCACCCTGTTCACCAGTTCCATTAACTGCTCCCTATCTACCAACCGCCTACTCTGCATACTGCAGGGGATGCCTGTAAGACAGCCAGGGAATTGACGCCTAATCGGGCTAGTAATTTGTAGATCATAGCGAAAATCAATTGCAAATTTTTTGCAGCTCCGACTCGAGTTGGAGGTACCGGACCAGCATGAAGCGACGCGTTTAACGCTCCGCGTGAAACACCCGTAGTCTAAATAGTGTGCTTGGCTTAGCAGGCATGTCAGGTACCCGCTCCAATCGAATCATTGTTGGGTAAATAATTGACGCCGCCCAACGATAACCAATCGCGCACATTGTTGGCTGAAACAACAGTAACAGCGGCGACCTGAGACTTACAGTGAATTACAGGGAGGCCCTACTAGGATGCGTACAGCAGATACGAGCGGAAAACTATGGAAACTGACAACGGACAAAGCGACCATGAGGGCTTTTGTGTCTGCATGGGCTCGCTACGTCAGCTAGTTTTAGCCGACTGTTGCAAGTTTTGCCGACGGTGTCAGACATGTCATTCGGAGCACCCAGGAGCAACGCCAGCGTTTCGCCAGGGGTTCACCAGGGATAAGTCTGGAAAGGCACGCCATGCGTCTAGCCGACGGCTACTCCCAAAGCTTCGTCAGGCTGGCCCCTAGACAGGGACTTCCGACATGTGATGAGTGGAGAAAGGGGGCCCACAATCACATGGCTGTAGGGTCAATAGGAGACACGGCAAGTCATTTGGGGAGCCGCGTTGGCCGCTAGTCGAAAAAAATCGTCTGTTCACTGGAGGTGTTGCCAGCCAGCTCTGCGCAAATTGCTGCAGGTTGCAAATGGGGAGCGCTCATCACGGGGCTGGCCTCCTAAGCGGTTGCAGTTGTGTCGGTTGTAGCTGGAGATTAATTAACTCCCCTGGGTTTCAGTCCTGAAACTAGTACCTGAGAAAGCCTAAAAAATTTTGTTGAAGAGTGTTTCAGATTGTGCATTGTGCTGTCTTGGTGATTTCACGGTAGGTGTTGCTACTGGCACCTCTAGCCGTGAGCTGGACTGGAGTGTGCTGGAAAAGTGCTCAATTGCAGAGCGGTGTGAAAAAAACGGCGTGTGGTCGCCGTTGCCACAGAGAGCATGCTCCGTAGTTGTATGCCTGTCACGAGCAGATTGTCTGCAGATTGTCACAGCGCTCGCTGGTGAAGCAATTTTAGCTGGTGTCACTCCGCCTTCCGGTCGCCCAACACGGCCACAGCACGGACTGCCCTGACCGAGGTAGCTCACAGGGGCAGCCAGCAGAACATTACGTGAGTGGACGGGCTGCTCCACTTTGGGGCACTTTGATTGCATAATTCAGCTCTGCTTTTCGACGGGGTATACCGACTGTCAGGTTTGATTCCACGTTACTGCCTTGGCCGCCCCCGCCGCATGCAAACTCGCCTTGATTTTTAAGGTTCAATAATGTTTGTGCTGGCGAGCAACTGGCTTGTTGGCCACCACAAGCATTTTGGTGGGCGTTGGCGCGGTCCAGGCAGAGCCCGGCTCTGATTGGCTGACTGCTGGCTGCCGACAACTATCATCTGATGCAGTTTGTGCCTGAGACTTGTCTTGACGCACTAAGCAGGCACCCGATGAGCGACTTGCCAGAGCCCAAAAGCCAAACGAGGTGGAGCGCTGCATTGCAAATGGCCGGTGCAAACAGAGCACAGTGCTGGCCAGCCCAGGGAAACTCAAGAAAACGGCCAGCCTGCAACTCTGGTGTTTTGTGCAACATTGGCCCTCGTAGATCTCTCGGCCCTCGCTGCTGCTTGCAGCGTGCTGGCAACCGATTCCCTTTGACTGGATCCCCAAAAGCAACCAACCCACGCCATTTGCTCCTGATTATCAACCAACAAAAAAGAAAACCGGCCAAATAATTCCCGACTAGTTGGCGCCAGGCAGAAGCACTTGTCCTAAATGGTTGCAAATATTTTTTGTCCGTTGGAGGTCCCTCATCAGGCACTTGCGCGCACTTGCTCGCACTCGTTCACCAGGAAACACGAGCGTACCTATTCACCTGCATATATAAAGGCTGCTAGCTCCCCGCTGCTTGAATCGTTTGATCCTCTCGCTGGCAGCCTGTTTGCATTTTTTACATAACCAGTGCGTTTTTCTCGTGCCGTCCTGCCCACCCACTTGCAAAGCACATTTGCATACCGCTAGCCGTAGCAAAAGCCACTCTCGCATCCCTCGCCAAACCTTGACACTTCAGTCTGCCACAGTAGGCGCTCGCTGCTCGCTGCGCAACGCTCACCGTTAAGAAACCTGGCCTCTCCACAAATCAAGCTTTGATTTTTCAAAAAAAGTTTCAGGGCGTTCGGACCCACTTGTTTCATATCAATTAAAAGTGTCTTGTTGAAGCTCGCTGAGGACTATCGATGGCAACACGCTACGTCCACTACCAGCTGGAAGTTGTTCAGCAGCCTCTCAGAGCTCGCATGTGTGGGTTTTCAGACAAGGACCGGCGCATGATCACTCCTGCACCCTGCCTCCGACTGCGAATGTACGATGCCTCCACCGAGCGGGAGATTCGTGACATTTCCAACGTTGACATTTCCAATTTTGCAGTCGTGGTCGAGATATACTCCGAGGATATGTCCAAGAACTGTACCTACATTCATCCAAAGTCTGGCAAGGTCACCTCTGCCCCCGACATGCTGGGCCACAGCCACGCTCAATATACCCCGCTGGTGAAGAATCTAATTGGAACGGTCGTTTCTCCGGCTCATAAACTATACGGCCTGGACGATGACCTTGGAATTTGGTTTATTGTTCAGGACTTGTCTGTTCGTGTCGAGGGCAATTACTCGCTCAAGTTTTCCTTCTGCAATTTGCAAAATATGCTTCCTCCTCAAATTCCGGGTCAGTTTCCAACGGCCCCTATTCTCTGTACATCCTTCTCTGCTCCATTTAAATGTTACGCCCCCAAAAAGTTTCCTGGAGTTCCCGAGGCGACGGAACTAAACAGATGTTTTGCTAACCAGGGTGTGAGATTGAGCGTTAGAAGAGAAACCGCAAGGAGGGCGTAATCCACACACTACGCCCAAAATCATTGGCCACTATTTGCCATAAGTCCAGTACCAACCATCCAACTGCCCACTGGCTGGCTGTGGTGGACAGCGGTACCACTTGCCAGATTGGTTACACAACCAGCAAAGCAGCGCCGAGTGCCATGGCTGCTTGGAAGTAATTGATTCGTTCGCTTGAATCGACAAATCAGACAGATCTGCCTGGAACCTAGTTCCAAAAAAAATGCTCCGGGGAAGTCGGGTAGTTTGAGCGCAGCTCATGATGAGTGGACGGGCCACAGAAAATTGAAAGCATTGGCAATGTCATTTTACTAATAAACATTCCTCACACCCATACAACTCAGAATCTAGCTGCTGCTGGCTTGTCAGCGAATGCAAGAATTTGCTCCGTCCACAGGTGATGAAAATCCCCCTCAAAACTTTATTTATCAACACGACAATTAACGATATATGAATGATTATGGTTATTATCTATTTACAATCTATCAACACTCCATTCTTTTTGTGTTCTCTTTAGTCCAGCCTTTTTGACCAAGTAGGCCGCCGATTTCTCTTCCAAACCCACTCAAATAGCGAACATATCCCGGAGGACCACAAACTACCGCAACTACTGGTGGTCTCAAATCTGGGGGCGTTGCGGCGACTTGCTCAAGAACAGACCGGTATTTTCTCCGAGGACCCACTGGTTCCTCGTCGGTAGAGTCCTCCATCTCTTTCAGTTCCTCCATGATTTTGTGAATTTTCACCTCATGTGCTATTTCCTCCTCGCTAAGGGCTATTGCTTCAGGCTTCCCGGGAACTGGAATGTCATTGATTCCAATCATTTGCTGCTGATCATCAACGTAGTAGTGAAACCGGGCACGTCCAGCCTTTTCTAGGAAATACATGAATCGCTTGAACGGCTGTTCTTGCGCGGTTCTGACTGAATAATGAACATCCACCATTGCACGCGGTGGGTTATGTGAAAACAATGACTGTAATACGGGGGCAATGCCAGTTCCACCTGCAAAAAAGACAAGGTTGGACGGCTTTGCAACGTCCTTTGGAAGATCATACTCAGGCAGCATTCTGCTAGGCAGATCTTGCATTGGCTCCCTGGCCAAAAGTTTGTCCGCCGGTTCATAGGGGAACCGATAGGACTTTAATGGTCCTCGCACCTTGATAGTGGCTCCTACCGGCTGATTTGTCAGCCACCTGGAGACTTCACCATCTTCATAGCGCTTCACCAACAACACAAAGCGTCCCTCGTCCTCATCGTCACCTAGCAAACGTAGCAGTCCCTTCACCTCACCACTCTCGTTGTCTTTATACTGCATATAATACATCGGTAAAGGTGTGTACTTTCGAACAACAGAAATGTCGGGCTGGACCACCTCTATGCTCCACAGCACCTTTCCATTCCAAATGGAACCATTTTTCTTTGACCAATCCTTGTAAACCTTGTAATTCGGAGACAGCTCAATGACTTGCATATTGTCGGCGATTGTCTCCTTGAAGGTAATTTTGAAGGTAGAAAAGCAATCCTCTGAAAGATATGTAGCGTCCGCACCATCTCCAGCAGCAAAAAAGTACTTGAACACATAAATTGCCCATGCACCTCCAAATACAGCCGCCAAGGCTTTCCAATGCTTTTGCAGAAACGACCCCGATTCCAAAGGCTTTCGCGGGCCCGGACGCGGAGTCGGGGGATACTCATATGTGACACGCTGAGTAGCAGAAGGCCTGATGGGCGGGTCTGACCTCAGTTCAAGATCTTTTGCATCTTTTGGCTCCGGAGACCGATCCACCGAGTTTTGCCATTTCATTCCTCGGCTGGAAAATTGCCGCAACAGCATAAAACTACCATAATTTAAGACCACTGATCTGGGAGATCTCACCGCTACTCTTCGCCTAACGATGTTCATCGCTTCGTACCATCAAATGTGCGCTGAAAGGCTAGTGTTCATCTGCGGGCCTGAAAATCACAGCCGTGGGCTTTCCGGTGAACTTCGCAAAAATACACAGCCGCATGTTGTAATTATCTTTAGCGACAAGGTTTTGGACCGCTGAATAATAGGTCGTTTTCTCATTGAAACGAGTGATAAATTTCCATACCTACTACGTAATATAGATTGCCTTTATGCGTCTGAAGGAGGTTGCAACACTCGCTGGCCACAGTGACCGAGTCTGGGCCATTGACATCCACCCAGATCTGCCGCTGCTGGCTTCAGCGTCCGGTGATAAAACTGGTCGCATTTGGTCTCTGAAAGACTTTTCTCATCTAGCGACCTTGCAAGATTCTCACAAGCGCACAGTGCGCTGCGTGTCCTGGAAACCAGGATCGGGGCGAGTAGGGTCATCAATTGGACCAACGCTTGCTTTGGGCTCATTCGATTCGCTAGTTTCAGTGTGGGCGCTAGAGCAAGGCGACGGAGCGTTTGACTCCTCTGCCACAGAGGTGTCTGCTGAATGGACGTTTGTGGCCACCATTGAGGGTCATGAAAATGAAGTGAAATCAGTCGCTTGGTCGGCGGATGGAATGTACTTGGCTACCTGCTCTCGTGACAAGTCTGTTTGGGTGTGGGAGGCCGATGAGGCAAATGAGGAGTTTGATTGCATTTCTGTACTCCAAGAACACTCTCAGGATGTCAAGCACGTTGCGTGGCACCCCTATGAAGAGCTACTGGGGTCCTCATCTTATGATGACACAATCAGGCTTTGGAAGGAGGACGATGACGACTGGATCTGCATTGCTGATTTGAAGGGCCACACGTCGACGGTTTGGTTTTTCGACTTTGAACCGTCCGCCGAACGTACACGGCTTGTTTCCTGTTCCGACGACATGCAAGTGATTGTGTGGACCAGAATATCTTCGACCGGGGGCACAGACAAGAATGCCATTCCATCAACCTTTAGACATGATCCGCTGTCCGAAGACTGGTCAATTCAGGCGCACCTGCCCGAAGTTCACAAGAGTCCTATTTATTCGGTCGCATGGGGGAAAAATGGTTTGGTGGCAAGTGTCGGCGGTGATGGACAACTTGTTTTATACGAAGAGGTTGATTCAAAGTGGGTTGTTAAGCATCAAGAGCAGCTTGTTCATGGGGTTCATGAGGTCAACTGTGTGAAGTGGATTGACGAGAAACGACTAGCAACAGCGGGGGATGATTCATCAATCAAAGTGTGGGAAATTGTTGAATGAGAAACAAGAACATTTATGGCCTTCATTGCAATATTTTATATTTAATTACTGAGAGCGGCTTCTGACTGGATGAAGAGGCTATTGTCAAATGCACTCTCTTGTTATATAGGCACATAGTAAACAGAAATGTTTTGTTTTCAAACTGTCTTTTCACAAGGTGGGTTGTCAATGGTCGGCTAACCCAGCATTGGGCTAGTCAGATTTTTTGCAACGAGCAGGAACGATACAAAACATTTGAGTAACACAACTATCGCAAAGTTTGGCAGTTTTCACAACGATCGATCAGCTTCAACATCCAGGTCCCCATTTCTGCTCACATTAGCACTCAATACCAGAAGGCTCGATTGTGACTCATAGACCACTATTTTAAGCATTTCAAAAATTTGCAAAACTCCAAGTGCTGCCGGTTCTTGGTGCGCTCCGTTAAATGCCACCGCTCTCCACAAAACGTGGATGCAGGTGCTCGGGACGTGGTTTTCCTATTCCCACTTCCCATCCGACCCACCGTGAAACCAAAATCCAACGGTTGTAAACCACGTAACTCAAACACTTTTGCTTAAATAAAACTGGTTGTAACCGAGGGCCGCAGACGCAAAACATTCTAAGCAAGCGTTCAGACAACTGTAGAGGTGTGATAGACAAGCTGTCGAAGATCAGTATAGACACAGGCGACGACCAGACAGCTATCAGACAACACATTTTGGATAATAGTTCATTGCTTGCAAGCCACTTGCTAAAAGCACACTGAAATGGACAGTGATGATGATGATCAGCCTCTTTCCTCACCAACGAGGGATCGCAATGAGCGCAGAAACGAATCCAGCTCGGGAAGGACACGCATGAGGGAACCTGCTGCGGTTGGGCTTAGCGGATCACCGACCAGGAGCGGCCGCAAGTACGGAGACAGATACATTCCGTCTCGGGCAGGTGTGAATCTCCAAGCTGCGTTTTCGCTGGTTCCTGACAGAAGACACCCTGTGAACCAGGAAAGCGACTCGCGGGTACGGCGACGGAACTCCTCCAATTTCAACGAGGCCGAGTACATGAGAGTGGAGGAGGCCAACCAGACATTTTCCACATTGCTAAAGGCTGAGATTTTTGGCGACAAGGTGCCGCAGGCAGCACCGTCATTGTCCTCTGCTGACATGCATGAAAATATGATTCACCATGAAAACATGGATGATTCCCGGCACAGTCGAGACTCTCGCCACAGTTCTGGGTCGGGTCGAACCACGCCGCCGCTGAGCTCCTCCTCTGCGACCACGCCTCCCACGATCAGGTCGGCCCCGGTCACGCCCTCCAAGAACCTGTTCAAGTTTTCTGGAGGAGTGATGGGTGCTGGACCCAGTGGCTCCTCGTCACACTCACTTGGGGGGCTTGGAAACACACCACGCGGGACCCCCAGGGGAACTCCTGTATCCTCCTCAGATGTCTTCTCCATATCCCCTGTGCGGACGGACTCTCAACATTTGTTGCTATCTCCCCGCAAGAGAATGAGAGCAATATCCAAGACCCCGTTCAAAGTGCTTGATGCGCCCGAATTAGAGGACGATTTTTATTTGAATCTGCTAGACTGGGGATCTCAAAATGTACTAGGTGTGGGTCTGGGATCGTGTGTGTATTTATGGAACGGTGCAAACGCAGCAGTTGAAAAGCTTTGCGAACTCCCATACGACGACAAGGTCACGTCTCTATCGTGGATTCAGGTTGGCACGCATCTGGCTGTAGGAACTGATTCCGGGACGGTGGAAATCTGGGATGTTGAGCAATCTAAAAAGGTCAGAACAATGACCGGTCATAGTCAAAGAGTTGGTTCGCTGGCGTGGAAGGATCACATTCTCACATCTGGATCTCGCGACTACTCCATTCTGCACAGAGATGTTCGCATTGCTGACCACTACATTCATCGATTGCGAGGACACAAACAGGAAGTTTGCGGCTTGAAATGGAATGCAGAAGAAAACCAGTTGGCGAGTGGCGGCAATGACAACAAAATGATTATTTGGGATGGCTTGAATACTGAACCACTCTACAAGCTCTCTCATGACGCGGCCGTCAAAGCAATTGCATGGTCGCCCCACCAGCGAGGATTGTTGGCGTCTGGAGGTGGCACTGCTGATCGTCAAATTAGATTTTGGAACACCCATGTGGGGGAATGCGTTTCACATGTTGTTACTGGATCGCAAGTCTGCAATCTTGCATGGTCGAAAAATAGCAACGAGCTTGTCTCCACTCATGGATTCTCTCAGAATGAGATTGTAATATGGAAATACCCAGCCATGAGACAAGTTGCATCACTTACAGGTCACCTGTATCGAGTTTTGTATCTTGCAATGTCCCCTGATGGGAAAACAATTGTGACAGGTGCAGGGGACGAAACTTTGAGATTTTGGGAAATATTTAAAGAAAACACAATGTCAAGAGACTCTTCGTTGCTTGATGTGTTTCAGCAGTTGCGATAATGATTGGCAGCTCACAAAAAAGAAAAAAGGAGAAAATAGGTGATGGCAACGTTTTGAAAACTTTTTGTTGCAAATTGGTTTGCAAATACATTTGACTTTGATGAGCAATGTGGGGTCATATTATTTATTTTTGGGTTAATTTTTGGACATTAGTGTCTTGAATAAATGTCGTTTGGCGGTACGCTGAGAATCTATAGAATTGCTACTGTTCATAGGGTTGCAGATTGGCAAGTTACTTTTTGAAAGGACAGAGAAAACAATGATATTGCAATATTTGACGAAAAAGTCTGCTATCTATCGATCAGCCCCAAAGCACAGCTTACAGCGCCGGTACATCAGATTGCCAACTTTCTTGACAGCCCTTCGGATGCATGTTGCAGTTAAATTCCAAGTGTCCAGTCGCCATAATCAGAGTACCTAAAGCTTTGGAATCACGCCTTTTTCCGTCATGCTCTTCAGAATTTTGCTGACTATTTCATCGTCAACTTCAATTGCTGCATCACCCTTCAAAACATTTTGCGCAGGTCCAAACGGCCTATAGTCTCTGATGACTTGTCTTATGAACGGAATAATGGCTTCCAGACATGTGTCCGGCTTGTTTGTACACATCAAATGGCGAGTTCCAGGGAGAACAATTGATTTCGCTAGCGGGGTGAATATCTCCCTTGCAATGCGCTTACCAGTACCCTTCTGATTGAAATCTTCCAGCTCGGCACAAATGTTGAGCGTCGGAATGCGAATTGCATGAAACACGTCATAGGCATATTGCCAGGTCTCAACGACACTCAAGTACGCGGACAACTGCTGCGGTCTGGGGGTTTTGTGATACCATCTTCCGTCTCGATGGAAAAGCATGTCATCCATGAGGTCGTCAAATACACGAGGGTTGGTAGACGGTAACCTCTTGCTCAAATACTTTGTTGCTTCTTCCCTTGTGTTCCAAACTTGTGGGGTCGTTCGTTCAGCTACCATGGACACAAAGGAACCCATTCCCTGCAATATCACGGGGGTAAATTCGCCGGAAGCTTTGGTCATGACTTCGTCCACCGGCGCTGGGCCCACCACCGGCTCAAAACAAATTAGGGCTGAGTACATTGTCGAGTACACAGATGCATAGGCAGCGGCTGTAGCACCCATGGAATGTCCAATCAGAATTATTGGACCAGGACCAAAATTGGCAGAAACGGTGACTTTGATGATATCGCGGGCATAGTCTTGCCACAAATGAGGATGTGCCCCAATCTTGCCCTCGTTGAGCAGGTAGGAATCAGAGTGAGAAACACAGTCCAACGCCACTGCCTTTCCAACGTTCTCTTCACCCAATGTTTTGTACAGCTGCTCAATGATGTACGTCCATTCGGCCTTTGACAAAGTTGAAGCATGGCAAAAGACAAAATTCGGACCGTTTTGTAACGTTGAGGGCCGGTCTGATTGAAACACATTGTATGCTATTTTCAACGGTTCATCCACCTTCGACGACGACGGCGATTGTCTGGGATAGTGTGCGTCGCATGATTGTAACGTTCTGTAGAGCATCAGAGTACTCAGTTACGCCTGTGTTGAAAACAAAGGGCCTTCGTTCGTTAAATACCCGCAAGTTGCACGGAGTTGATGGTGGCCTCGGTAGGCTGCCCCAGACACCGAGGGATGTGGGGAATTTGATTCTGCCGACCGGATAAGTTAGCAGAGCGGAAATGGCCCGGAGTGAATTACTAACTATTAAACAACCGGGACATCTCAACAGCAGAGCCATAATGGTGGTTCAATACTTATTTCGTCATATGGTCACCGCTACATCCAGCAAAACAGGCAGCGAATGCTGCTGCTGCTGATTCATGAAGCTACCAAATCTGATCTCAGGTCACGTGATATCAACGTTTGCGAGAGACAGAGATGTCTGGTCCAAGTATGCCGAGAATGGTGATAAACATTGTACATGCATAATCGACTGATTGTTTGTGAGTTCTGTGCATCCACCCACCTCACCAATGGCTATATGCGATAAGAGATGGGGTCAATTACAGGCATCTAATCGACTGCCGAAGATTGTAGTTGAGTACACTAATCAAATGAAATCCAGAAATGATCTGGTCCCATGGCATCTCGGCCGTTCTTGCTACTCAATCTTTTGTCTCTTGACTCCACCTCCATTCTCTTCCAAGCTCTTGCGTTTCGCGATGGTCTTGTCAATATTGAAACACTGATGCAACTTCTTGTCCAACAGTTTACCCTCCTCAGGTGATACTAAACCAAGATTCAACAGCTCTCCCTGGCACTCTTTGACGACGTCGAGGAGAAAGTCCATGTTGGGGCACCGGGCCTGCAGGTACTCAATTGTCAAGTCTTGGTCCACTGTATAGAGTGCTGCCAAAGCAATTTGAGGAGGAGTGAACAGAAAAACTGCGTCCGAAACAAACCCGCGTACCACAATGGCCTTGGCTCTCTGATGTATATCCCCAAACTCTGACTCTCTGTGGGGTTCAACTGCTTGCATGTCCAAAAAGAAGCCATGCAAAGCATTGAGACCATTGTGAACTTGAAGCGTGAATGAAAGAGATTGCAAGATGAGAAACTCCAAATCAAGAATTGTGTCCGTGGAAGGATTTCTGGGCAACGCAGCACAAAACTGCTCAATGGAGATAAAATAGTTTTCTGATTTGGAGGCCAGGAAAACACATGCGTATAGAATGTTTTTTGGAGAATAGTCCATAACGGAATGTACCAAATAAAATTTGCGGAAGTAAGACATTGCGGTTGCCTTTATGTGAGATGGCAGTCGAAAAATCTGAGCCAAGTCTTCGACTTTGGAAGCGTAAAAACGTACCAAATCAATTTCCTCCTCAAGAGTCAAAGGCTCAACTATGTCCTGTGCCGATTTTGCTTCAATCTGATCCCTCAGCTTCTCAACTGCAGCTTGGTGTACTGTTTGGTGACGTTCTGCAAGATCTTGCTTTGTGAACGACCATATGCGATATTGAGATGAATTCCGATAAATAGCATCATCTGTAGTTACTGTCTTAGATGACTTCGGTTCTGGATCCTTTGTCATTTCTGCAAATTTTGCTAGATGTATTGTGAAAACTCAGATGTCTGTCAGCTATGGGACTCAGTATGCGGATATGCAGATACTTTTATAAGAATAAGATGGCTAGACACAAGTAACACGCGCTGACGAGATGAAATTGTGAGCTTTTCGAGGGACAAAACACTGCACGATTTCAACTACAATATGGCAGATGAAAAGCAAGAATCCAACCAAAACCATTACGAGTTGTTGGAGTTGGAGAGAACTGCTAATGATGTGGAGATACGCAAAGCGTATAAAAAGTTTGCTCTGAAGTACCATCCAGATAAGAACCCAGATAATATTGAGCATGCATCTTTCATGTTTGATCGTCTTTCTAAAGCCCTTGAGTTGCTAACTGATCCAGAGCTGAGACGGGAATATGATAGCCAGCTAGACAAAAGGGAGCTTCAAGAAAAGAATCTTGCTAAATTACGCACCGACAGACTCAAGGCGAAGCTAGATTTGGAAAAGAGAGAGCGAGAAAGCATGCAGGTTGCCACTGACGCGGCTGGTCACACAAATGCGACTGCAAAACGAATAGCTGAGTTGAAAGCACAGGGGTTGGATCACAGAAGGGTGTTTTCTGCTCATTCAAAAGACTCAGCCAACAACAGTGGCACGTTGGAGTCGTCTGATGGCTCCAAGCTAGCAGATGCGAAAGTAGAAGAACCTGCTGAAGATCCGCCGCTCATAAAGGTGCGATTCAAAAAGGAAGGAGACTATCGACAACTTGCAGAGTCATATGGTTTGATAAAAGTCTTTAGAACAATTGGCAAGTCGTGCATAATAGGATACTCACTACAGTCTTCATTAAACAAGTTCCAAATTGCTTACAAACGGGGAAAACTAAAGGCGGTGAAGAATGTAGTTTTCGATTATGGAACTTCTGCTTAGCAAAGTACTTTTATTTATACATGGAATAATGGTTAAAAATCTTCATCTAGCCTAATACCCGTTGCAGTAGCCCCGTACCCAGCAGATGGTCTGAATTCAATGCGAACCCGTTGATTTAATCCAGTATCAACTGATAATTGTGAAGTCTCTGGGTCTTTTCGTAAACGCAGACCCTTCCACCCAGCTGGAATTGGATGGTGTGTAATAAATATGTTGTCATTTTTGTCAGGAATGGTTGAGGGATCAACAAACATGTCTGCCGCAGGGGTCTCATCCCCAGAATTGTCGTGAGCGATCGCCTGTGTTTCAGAAGCGAGATCCTGTTGTGGTTGTGGTGGATTCTGGCCAGTAGTATCCAGCATCTCAGCAGCCAATGTCGCTGTCTCCCCGACATTTCCAGGAGATGTCCCTCCAGATTGCTGCTGTTGAAGAGTCCTTTCAGCAGACTCTTTCTTCAACTTTTCGAAATCGATATCTGTTCTACAAGTTGGACAATGCTGCGATCTTTCCAGCCAGCTCTTTAAGCATCCTCTATGAATGACATGGCGGCACCCTAGTCTTTTCGGAACGTGTCTGTCGTTGGCATGAACAATGGTAGCGTCCATTTCCTCACGGCAAATAATGCAAATGTTGTCTCTTTCAAGGTCCTCTGGAACAGCGTTGGGTATTGTAACATCGAGCTGAGCTTTGGCAACTTTGAATCGTTTGAATTCATTGATTCGTTTGAGCAGATGGGCTACTGTCAAGTAGAGATCACGTACCATGTGCAATGGAGCGCCATGTGGCTTAATGATGACAACAAAGAATACTGTGTAGAGGCAAATGCGTATGAAGTCAGAGATAATGTCAAAAACTAGTAGAATCGAGGTTTTCGGTTCCCACACATCTTCCTCTTCGTTTTCCAACAAGTAAGTCATCTCCAAGTAGTTCAATACAAACTTACCACTTGTATGGATACTGGATAAAAGCATGAGTGCCATTTCATAAACAACCAAGGATAACAAGGTCGGTCCATGTGCCAGTTCTTCGGAAAGAGTATAACGAAGAACAGAAGTGTCAAATACAATAATCACAAGCAGGGAGGCTGCCAAACGAGAAATGTCAAGAAAAGATGGCTCTCTTCCAATTATTTGGAAAACATAGTCCACACGATCATGCGCTACTCCGTGGATCACTTTGCAAAACAGAACGCCGCTAAAACAGGCCAGGAACTGGGGTGAATAACCATGCGATAGAGTTAATGCGAGAAACATCTCACTTACAGAATACCACAGTTTGTCATACAGATGCTCCCGTTCAATGATTCTGAGGTCGCCAAACATAAGACACTGCAAAATCCATCCAAACAGCACTAAAAACATCATGCAAAGATTTCCAACAATCAGCCAAGACAAATTGCCGCTTGCAATAGCAACCAAAGCAGAGTAGTAGTTTGGCCGAATCACCGCATGATGAATAAACACCCCGGCAGCCAGGGCAATGCTAGCAACACAGTAAAGTGTAAAACGAGCAATCATGGTGATTAGCAGTGCTATTGCTATCGTTTACAGAAGAGTAAATCGCAATCAGAGAGAGAAGCAACAGCCAAGCCTTCCAATAGAAACAAATACTGTGATAAAATTAAAAGAATCTACACCCACAGCAACTATTTCCAATTTTTGCACGCCAGCGTGTCAGCTTATCACCAGTATCCTGGGGGATGGGTCAGCCGCAGCCTGCGCTCTATGGTGGCCATAACTATAGGTTGGGGCCCAGTTCCATCTAATGGCAACGAAAAGAAGAGCAGAAATTCGAGAAATTTTTTTTCGAAATGGATTCACTGTAGCTTGGCAATACACAATTTGTACCCAGCCTCTCTTACTGTGTCCTAAACTTACAAGTAGATAGCTCCATTGCTTTGCGGATATTTGTATCCGCGAAGCAGCAATCGCCATGAGAACAGTTGGCTTTCTGTTCATATTGTAAATAGGTTTCCTCAAAGTAGCAGAATTGCTGTAATACCGCTCAGCTTGGCAACAAAGATTGACTGTAGTAACTCTCAGATACCACAAGTGATAACGATATACCCAGCTTGCTATGGCGCTCGCTCAGGTGTCACCTTGGAAGCTTAGCACAGGTCCGCGCTAACAGCGTACTTTCCTGCTGGCATGTTGACTTTTAGAAACGGTGGAGGGATAGTAGTGCCTGTTTTCGAGAGTTTCTGATTTGCAACCTTGCGACAGTATCCGTCTACCACATTTCTCAAAAGTTGATTCTCTCCTAATGCTCGCAAAGCGAACTCGTTCTGGCTATCTGGCTCACAGGCGTCGACAAGTGTGTCACTAGGACAAAATCTCAACCGCGTGTGAAACATTGCTGAATTCTTGACTGAATACCGAGGCGGAGTTTGAAAATTCAAAGACATGATAGCGGGGTCCTCAACGATAACACGCGAATGGCGAGCGAAACTTCAGCACTATGTTGTCAGGAGTTGAGTTAAGGGTAAATAAGTTAAGTAGCAAGATTTTTGGGTTGGAGCTATTATAATGCCTGTTAACGCCACACATCTACGATGTTTCGCAAATCAATAACCCTGACAGTTTCCGCTGACTTCAAGAGCCTTTTGGCCCCACTTCACTGAAGCCCTAAACAGCCTTGATGTGCCTGGAATGGCAGAAAGGTAGATCAATTAGTGCAATGCAAAAGAATTTGGAGATCTTGAGCTGAGAAAATTGAAATTGCAAAAGTGGAATTCATTTTCAGCACTTTATTATCTCAATAGTTTCAGGGTTTGTCTTGAGTTACGAAAAAAAGTCCAGACCCTTTTGGATGCTATTGGAAATTGCATCGTTTCTTGCGAGACCGTTACGTATTACTTCATCAATTCTTCTCGCGCATTGCCAAATTGACCCCTATCTACCCCACAATATGCTCAACACTCTCTTGAGCTGTCATCTGAACAATTTGAAAGAAAAAGAAATGACATGAAAAGTGATTAGTTCTGATGATGGGTGCTGACAAAAAACATTTTGGTCTTTGAAAATTATATGAATAGTGTATGGAGAACGTTGTGTACTTTATTATTTATTTCATTGCTATACGTTTCTATCCACCAGATTTTCCAGCTCCCGAATTCTACCAGCGAATTCTTCCTGCAAGGTACGCCGCTCGTCATGCACTTGTCTAACCTTAAAGATGCTTCGCAGCAGTGTCAAAGATAGGATAGCGATTAATGTACTTTCCAATTAATGGAGGAGTCAGCAACGAAGCCAGGCCAATGATAATGGACCAAATCATGGCAGTCTGGTGGACTATTTCTGCCTCTCTTTTGAGCTCCATCTCGTCCATCTCCTCAGGCAGCTTTGGAAGCAGTTGCGAGGATGATATTGGCGCCATTTGAGCTTTTACACTCACAGCGGTTGTATTGTCTTCTAAGGTGATTACTTGAGTCATT
This sequence comes from Limtongella incommunis, assembly GCA_003706695.3. Lineage (NCBI taxonomy): Eukaryota > Fungi > Ascomycota > Dipodascomycetes > Dipodascales > Trichomonascaceae > Limtongella > Limtongella incommunis. The sequence goes on from PPME03000006.1 coordinate 442,169, forward strand.
GTTTCCTTTCTGTTTGCTTGCTAAACTGCTTGTGAATTGCTCCATATTTATATTCTTGTATTCTTTGACAATTTCAACATGTGGGTCTTAAAGGCGACTACTCCACACTAACCATATCGAGAGAACAAAGTGAGAACCGAGGATGACAAACTTGGGGGAATGTCTTTCACAAGTTCAATAGCAATCAGACACCTTTAACTGAATTGATAGCTCTCCGAGCATCCCTAATATGAGCTGCAATTAGAATGATTCCCGCGAAAACCAAGAGCGCAAAGGAAGCCCAGTGCATACCAGCTGATCTTGATCCCATCTTAACTGTTATCACATCAGTGGAAGCTCCACTCACCAAATTTACTGCCGATTGAACAGCAACATGTGCCCAAAGACATCCCATAAACCACACAAGTGCAGATACAAAAGTGCACCCGATGGCTGACAAAGATGCTTTTTGGAAGTAAGCAGCACGGTTGGAAGAAACACAACACCAAATATGCAAAATAAATGAAATGATGGCAAACACAAATGCAATGATGAGAGGAAATGGAAATATGTCATGGTTTGCAAAGATGGCGGCTAGATGCACGGGACTGAATTCCACCCCGCTACTGCTTTCCATGCTGCCAATTGTCATCAAGGTGGTGACATTGTTATGATTGACACATGTGTTGGAACCATTAGTGATAAGACAAATACCGATATAGCCAACTCTTACAAGTGGACTAGAAGTATGGTTATATACATCCAAAGCCGTCTCTACCGCCTCTATCAAAGTTGTGTTTGTTGAGTACGTGAACTCGGCCAGGTAAACGTCTGTAAATGCTGACAATGTGTTGGCACATGACAGGAACAACATGGCGAGTAAGACGCAAACCACGAACACAAGTAATAGACTAACCATACGCGGAGAATCTCTTACAAGGTTAATAGCAGTGGCAATTACGCTTAGTCCAAGCATCTCTCTTCAATTGGCCGCTAGGTATCACTGGCTGGCCACGGATTTTATGTTAATTTATAATGAGCGGCCTCATACGCAAGTCTTCTATGTTCAAAGACCTCATTTTGCGACCATTATGAGCGCCCCTGGTACCTGCATCAAATAGTTTTCCATTGAACAGGTAGAACGGAGAATGGGGGATAATGATCTGTGCTATAATCAGGAAGATAAGATAGAGAATATTCTAAACGGATAATTTGGACATGATACATTAGTTCAGATAATAAATAGAGAAACAAGATCCTGCTGGAAGTATGCATCCCCAAGAGAGTAGGGGGCGTCCTCAAAGTTTTGAAACCGTGCGGACTAATATAGTTTCGATAGATCAATGGTATCCCTCCAGTGTGCACCCCATCTTTTCAGCACTAGCATGTTCAAAAAGAATAGAGCAGACAGTATAGCTAACATGGTATAAAGCCAGCCATACCCCATGGCTTCTCTTAGCGGTGCTGCCACGAAGGTCGCAACTGCTGCCATTGTCATTCTTATCAGATTATTGAGAGCTATTCCAGAAGAGCCTCTTCCAGGTAATAAATCTACAACATACGTGGCAGTAGTTCCAAAAACGACCATAGATGCAATGCCGAACAGAAAAGTACCAATTAGAGGGAACACCCAAAAAGTTTTGGCCCATGCTAGCCATCCAAAAATGAGAAGCGATATGGGAAGCAAAGTAGCAGCAAAATATACATTGAGTGCTATTCTGGCTTCGGGGACAGTTTTACCATGCTTTTCTCTCATCTTTTTCAAAAGATGATCTGTGTAATATCCATTAAGAACAGAGGTGATAAGATAGCCCACAGAATTTGGAATGTAAACTAATCCTCTGTCAATCGCACCGAAATTGTATGGCTCGTAGGTGTAAAGTTCTTGCAACCCGATATTAATGAAATATAGTGTGCAGAAGCAAATGCTGTTGTAAATAATAGCTAAAGACACAGGCTTGTACCGCATTAATTTGAAAGAGCTGAACGGTCTGATAAATAGCAACAGAGTAATTTTCTTCTGTAATGAAAGCTCAGAGAATTTAGCGTTTTCATCCTGAGATTGCTTGATTTTTCTCTGCAATCTTTCAGGCAAAGATGTTTCAACTTTTGTACAATTTTCAATAGGTGCAGCTATTTTTGAGTCTCTAGAGGGTCTAGATGACCTGGAGATTCTCGACGCATGGGATGATACAATTGAAATTACAGGACCGAGTGGATCAGCCACAATATCCTCATTTTCAACCTCTTTCTCCACCTCTTCAAGATCGTCTGACGTGAGTGGGCCTGCTTCCACATCTTTATCTTCAACTGATGCTCTTGAAGAAACACTAGTCGGACAATCTGTTTTCTCCATAGCCTGCTCGGTATGGTGAGTTCGTTTGACATTGAGCGTTTCCGGGAGCACAAAAGTCAAGAAAGACAATACGACACAAGATAAAATCAACATGAACCACATGGTAGATCTCCAACCCCACCTAGCTACCAGTAGACCGCCAAGAATTGGAGCCATCAGCGGCCCTGCCAACGCGCCAAGGTAGTAATATCCCATTGCTCTTCCCCTTTCATATGTGTCAAAGCAGTCAGCAATGGTGCCGGCCCCTACAGCTTGAACAGAAGCAGCGCAACCCCCGGTTAAAACTCTGAAGACCATCAGAGCGGCAATATTTGGCGCCAAAGCTGTGCCAATTAGAAAGGCCCCGTTCAAAGTGAACGAAGAGATGTAGACACTTCGGCGGCCAATTGTTTCCGACATAGAGGACCACCAGAGCGGAAAAATACCAAGCGCTAGAGTATAAACGCCATAGGAGACATTGACCACAGTTGTTGACGTTCCGAATTCGCGTGATATCTGATCAAGAGCTGGCAAATAAATAGAACCTTCCATTGGTGCAATCAAATTGGCAAAGGCGACAACTGCCAATATGAGCGAACGCTTGCTTTGCTCATAAGTCTTGGGGTTCTCCCGCTCCGCAATCAAGCAAAGTGACGCAAATAATCCCCGTCGTTGCGATCTTATTACATAACCGCGCTCGTCAACAGACGAAACTACAGAAGGAATGGAGGTTGTCGACTGTCGTCTGCTACCTCTGTCCTTGTAAGTATGATCCTCGGGATGCTCTGTCAAGGCAACAGGCTCGCTGTGGTCTTCATGAGAGTGTTCAGTATCTTCGCGACTAGACGTTGACAAAGACATTGATGCACTAGACTGGTGTGGCATTTTTCATCACTTGGTCCATTTAGATCGATAAAAAACGCAGTTGACCACTGAAGAAGAAATATGACTCTTGCGTTTAAACAAGGTCGGACTCCGAGGGACAAGCTTAATCTTCGGAAAAGATGAATTGTGCAGCGAAGATAGTCGGTCGACACCCGATATTGAAAACACTTGAGAGCACCAATTTACCAATGACACTTAGTCCAAAGTTTGTGCTTTATCCAGGTGAATTGTTCACAGGCTCATGATGTTCTAACCTGATCTGCGCTTCCCAAAATCTCTACTGTACTGTCAATGAACTGTTAGTCTGCTCATGTACCCCAGAAATTGTTTTCCGACACTATCAACGATTATGAAAGACCAATGAATAAATTACATCACCGTAACAGAAGCCTGACGGCAAAGCAGTCGAAGAATTCTTGGCAGTCGCTAGCATTATAGTGCAATGTTGTGAGCGTTCAGTTTTTCACAAGACTCTGATTGTCACGGCAATTTTACAACTGCCGAGGTACAATTTTACAACTGCCGAGGTACAATCACAAATATTCGACCGACTGCTGAATCGTTAGGTGCCGAAAGTTCTGCAAGAGTATTCTCGCTGGTGAAGTCAATCATGATACGACACAAGCAAGAACGTTAAAATCTTTTGCGAGCTGCCTTCTCAGTGTACGGTGAAATTCTTTTCAAAAATTCAACTTAGCACTGTCTGTTGGACTCAGATTAATACACAACATTATCCTCATCATGAATTCAGAAGCCTTCATGCTTGAGTCGTGACGTACAAATCACGATGACCTTGTATTGTGGTGTATGATTGCTAGGGTTGTACCTGCATGATGATTTGAGCTGACGCTCATAACCAATTAAGGTAATACCATTTTGACGTACAAAGTGAAAGCAGAAATATAATAAGCAGAGAAATATCAGATTTCATTCATATAACAGAAGCTCCTTAATCACACCGCAGTACCTGCCAACTTCGAAATAATGTAAACAATCAAAAATTCAATGAATCCACTCACGTCGATAAACATCTATATATGCTTCAACATGTACTTGACAAACAATCTTATCGGCGTTCCATACCTTTGGCCAAAATCAGTTGTCGCTAATATACTGACATTCAAACGAAACGATAGACAGGACCGAGGATTTTTGAGCCAGTAAACGAAATTCTCTCAGGCAAGTTTGAATTGGTATTTCTTCACCATGGTGTACACCCTCCTTTCACCGATCACTATTATTCTCATCGGACTTCTGAGATTCTCAGTTTGCTAAGATATAGATCCCCGTTTATATAAGATAGCGGTGAATATGTCCAACATTGAAAACAACACGCCGCAAGGTATGGACAAGACACACAAAGGTTTAAAGATAGTAGTGTCGACTCAATCAAAGGAGTGACTATAAAACCAAAATTTGCAATCAGTAACTGTTTTGTAGACTCGTCTTCAAACTCCATCGTTAATTTTTTCACTACATCTGCCGAAAACTTGAGCGGGCCCGTATCACATTTCTTGCAGACGCCACAAAGCTTAGCTGCATACGACAGCTTCGTAGACAAGTTTTACAAGGAGTCAACTAAAATTACAAATATGACTTACAATGAATTAATCACTAATCATAGAGATCGTGAACCTAGTGAGCTGCACACCCCATGCCTATGGTGTCTTCGTCAAGTCATCCATCATTGCTCGTTCTTAAGCAGACCCCGATACTTTTGCATATCCTTATAGACTGTAAATCATACAGATTATGCACTGCTAATATTCACAAACGCAATCCTCGCCAAAATTATGCCTGTTCCGCAGCTTCCGCAACAAGTTGGAACATCGATGTTTAAACAAGCAGCTCATTCGAGCTCTTGTACTTGGCGTGGTGGATCGCGCAGACCTTCAAATAGAACTTACAGTGCGCATAATACACTGTGTAAAAAAACTCCATGTTTCGTGCCCATCTGCCTGGATGCCTAATTTCTACACGCCACCATTACGCCACTGTGGGGAATTATGCGGCTGTCACATCTATAACCAAAGCAGCATTTGTCTTGAAAGAAGAAAGCTCTCAACTGGTACCATTAACTTGACACTTTAGCAATTGCTTCAAATAACTGTACTATAGAGTCTCCACTATGGCCGAGGCTGCTGAAGTTGCGGAGGTTGTTCCGCCTGTCGGCCAATTAACACACGCTGAACCAACTTTTAAGACTATACTTTTTGGATCACTGAGGTTAGCATTACTGGTTCTTATTTTTGTATCTGCTTCAGTGAGCATTGTGTTTACACAAATAGTTGGTCTGCCGTTAGCGCGCATTTCGCCAGAATGGCTGGATACGTGGATGGCCTTGACAAAAACGTCATTCGCCGTCTTGCTAACGTTCAACATTCAGTTCTTTACACCTGCAGTGATCACCATTAGCGGTGACGAATCAATGGTTGATGCTATGCCAGCTTCTCAACTTTCTTCAAAACCTGCTTCTTCCGCCTCGGGTGTCTCTGGAGGCGAAAAGACAGTAACAAGCGAACTGCGTCAGCGGGTACAGGAAGCAACTTCTGTAATTGCTGATCCTGTCGAGAAAACTAGTAGTATATCTAACGTTTCAAGTTCAGCAACAAGTCTTCCGGCGTTCTTTGGTCGCCACACTATTATTATGTCGAATCATCAACTATACACCGATTGGATGTATATGTGGTGGATTGCGTACAAACAGAATTTAAGTCACGCGCTAACTATCATGCTTAAGAAGTCGCTGCGCAAGTTACCTCTACTGGGTTACGGTATGGAAAATTACAAGTTCATCTTCATGTCGCGCAAATGGGCAGAAGACGAACCTGTGCTAGCTCGTCATATGGCAGAGCTTAACGATTTACGTTATCCTTCATGGCTTTTACTATTTCCAGAAGGTACGACACTTTCAACTGATGGTGTTGAGAAGTCACGAATTTATGCTGAAAAGACTGGTTTGCATACTTACAAGCACCTTCTTATTCCACGGGCTACAGGACTTCGCTTTTGTTTGCAGAACCTTCCTTCTTACGAATACCTATACGACTCAACAATTCATTACAATGGCACCCCTGAGGGTCAGTATGGCGAAGACTACTATTCCATGAAGAAAATTTATCTTCATGGGCGATATCCGAACGATGTCCATATTCATTGGCGTAGGTTTCGCATCAAGGATATTCCCCTAGACGATGAAGCTAAATTCACAGAGTGGCTAATGCGTGTGTGGAAAGAAAAAGATGACTTGTTATCGCAGTTTGAAATTGATGGCCGATTTCCCTGTGCGCCTGGAGTTGCATATACTCAGAAAATGCCTGTAAAACTGAATCGGATTACTGAGTTTTTTGAGATTTTCACCGTTCCTGTATCTGCATTATTGCTCTTGCATACTGCGTATCGCCTTGTAACAGCCTTTATTTGAACTAGCGATTTTGAATCACTCTGAGCACTCATATCCCAATTAGGCAACTGTAACTTGCAGCTAGTTAGTGACTGCGTTTATCAATGCATTGTCAGTCGAAACATGTTTTATTACTGAATATCTAATATCCTAGCTAGTGCTAACACTTTTAATAGCAAACTACCTCTCATGTCTGATCTATGCTCGCATAATCAACCGAGGTACCACTGGCTATGGAAGACATTGGCTACTGCCCATATCAGAGAGGAATAGCATGTAAGTTTTCATCCCGGCCGATAGAATTCTTTTCAAATATAAGACATACTTTCCATATTTTCCCACGTGAATCAGGCATAGGCCGAAGCGTAAACCCCCAGTGACCTGTAGTTTTATCGTTGCTTCCCAAAAGGGGATACACTGCAGCAACCGTTGGTTCTGCCTGCTATCTACTGTGCAGGCAATAAAACAATTCTTGCCACCATTCTGTGGCAGCAGGTTTACCATACTTTTGTAATAAACCGCACAGATGTGGTATTTCCACAATTCTCCTTGTCAGTTGGACGATCCAAAAGCGCCACTGCCATTGTCTTCGAAATCATCAGCTGGCGATAAATCACCAAAACCCGAGAATGCCGACGAAGAAAGTGCCACACTAGATGGTACTGTTAACCCAGCTTACTACTCTTCTACGTCGTTTGCTGGATCTATTGTTCCTAGTGGCACGTGGAGTGCCTTTTCGCCCTATGATAATGCTAATTTGGTTGAGGCTTTCAATAGCAAAGAGCAGAAGGATATTGTAGTTGGTTTCAATCGCCTATATAAAGTCTCTTCCAACATTTTGGAGCCGATCTACTGGGCATATGGACCAGCCGGCAGATCATCTGTCCATGGCGCCAAATGGGTCTTCTCTAGCGGACTAGGTCCTTGCGAACCAGAACTCGAAGATCAAATTGAGGAAGCTTATCAAACCATCCGTCCGTGGACCGAGGAGTATTTGGAAGAGCTCAAGTCTGGAACTGAGCTCGCTGAGGACCTAATCAAGCGGATCGCAACTCCCGCAGAGTACACTCAGCTTACAAAATCCGGGCCAGTCAAGATGAATGTTTATCTTGTGTTCGCTCCAATTTATCACGAGAGAACTGTGGTCACTGAAAATCAGGATGAACCAGACGTACCAGAGGACTCTGATAAAGAGGCTAAAGGTGAAGCAGTAGGTGATACGAAAAGTAGCACCAAGAGTTCAGCTTCGAAACGACGGTCTCGATCTTCAACACCAATCCTAACAGAAACGACACGAAGCACGCAACAGACAGTTTATGTTTTTTCTAAATCTCTTTTTAGGTCATCTATTCTTTCCTATTTGCCACCCCTCACAGCTGGTACCTATTCTTCCATTGTGGCTGCTCTCATTAATGGCAATACTCCATCCTCTCTCTTAACATCTTTGAGGTGTGCAGACCATTTTGAGTGGTCCGAATATAAAAAGGTCAATTCTTTACCTGATAGACCCACGGATGATGCCGACTACAAACCAAAGGCTGTGAATCAATTGGTGCTAGTTCTTCATGGCATCGGTCAAAAGCTCAGTGAACGTGTGGAATCTTTCAACTTTTCTCATGCAATCAATTCATTTCGTATCCTAGTCAACCAAGAACGAGATTCTGAAATTGTCTCCGGCTTGGTGAGGGAAGACACTCATATTATGGCTCTTCCTATTAATTGGAGAAGAAATCTCAATTTTGATCAACTTCAAAAAGACAATGAGGATGTCGTTGTTGAAAATGGAAATAGTAGCACTGCGCCTTACAGATTCACCCTCAAGAATATCACACCACCGTCGATTCCGGCTGTTCGTTCAATGGTGGCTGATATATTTCTTGATATTCCCTATTACATGTCAAATCATAAACCCTATTTATTATCTGCAGCAGCGTCTGAATCAAACAGAGTTTACGATCTCTTTTGCCGATATAATCCAGACTTCAAGAAGCATGGAAAAGTTCATCTTATTGGGCACTCGCTAGGTTCTGTCATTGCGATGGATCTATTGAGCAATCAACCCACTGATGTCAATAAGCCTTCCAGTTCTCTTCGCCGTTCATACGAGGTAAATGTGGATGCTCTTCACTTTAATACGCATAACTTATTTTTGGTGGGTTCTCCTGGCCCTGTCTTTTTACTATTGAAGAATGCTAAACCTATTCCTCGTAAACTATTTGATCAGGAAACCGGAAAGAAATGGAGAAAAAAACCTCCACCCTATGGTTGCCTTGCTGTTCAGAATATTTACAATGTTGTGCACTATTCTGACCCTGTGGCGTATCGATTCAACCCAACGGTGGATGTGGATTTAGCAGACCGTTTGGAGGTGGCCCATTTACCTTCAGAAGCTGATTTTTTACCAAAGACTTCATTTATGAAGTCGATTCGCATTCCTTTTTTTAGCGCAAGTGGTGAAGAAGCTACTGGTGAAAAAGAGCACAATGGTGAAAGTCATGAACCAAGTGCTATTGTAGATACACTTCCTAAAGAAGTGGAGTTACCAGAGCATGACTTTGAGAGAGAATCTACAGCTGAATACAAGATGGAGCTGTTCAATGACAATGGTCAGATTGATTTTATAATTCCTCTTACCGGTACGTTGGAAAATCAGTATGTTGCAATGCTCACTGCACACTTTGGATACTGGGATAATAAAGATTTTGCACGTCTTGTTGCAATAGAATGTGGCAGAGAAGAAGGGCCAGATTATACCATAGCACAGTATAAAGCTGTCAAAAAGAGCTCGTTAACTTAAATGATAAAATAATAGATTTATAATATACTTGCGATCAAAATCTACCCAGAAATTTGGATATTGATCACGTTAGCCCTACACAACACACACCTGTTGATTGTTGTACAGTCGCTTTTTTTTTTTTCATATCAATGATTCATTTGCAAAATATGAGAGCCATACCTCGCTATCCAAATCAGCAGAAAGCATAGCTGCAAGCTCTTCTGCTCCATGATCAGAGCTAGTGTTTGTGGACAGAGACGGGTCTGTGCTATCGAGTGGAGAAAATTGGAAAGTTGCATGTAAAACATCATAAATGTGGCCATCGCCGCCAGTTTGGTGGTCACCTTTGTATCCCAGCGGTTGATGGGGCTGGTTAAAATTCTGCTGCCCTTTTCCACCGCCGTTGGACGTTGGAGTGGCATTTCCTGGTGCTGGAGACCTGGCCCTCGGCGTATCCAGTCCCGGAGTGGCAGATCCCGCGACGCCCATAAGTGTCCTCACCAACGTTTTAAGTTGTCTAGCACTTCGCCTGGCAGGATGCTGCTTGTCTGTCCCTGAAGAAACATCTGAGAAGGCGTGTATAACGCGCTTTACTAATGCCAAGATGGCTCTGTGATCCTTAGCGACAACTGCACCTGTAAAAACAGCTTTGATGAGGAACACTGCTGCGTAACAAAAAAAGCCATAGAATCTTGCAGGCATATAAGCCAATGCTCCACCGGTAAACAAACGGTCAGCACAAATTGCAAGCAAATCAGATGCTGATTTAATTGACTCGAAAATAAATTTGGCATCAGCTGCTCCTGCCAAACCTCGAGGGAATATAATTGATGCAAGGCTATAAGATTTCATCAAATCATCAATTTTGTGTCGCGAGGTTGCTCGTTGAACATGGGCTTGGAATGCAAAACCATAGGCATACAATCTAGCATAGTGATATGTCGCCCAACCTATTTCCTTCAAAGGAAACGTTTGTATGTTTTCGTTGGACCACGCTAGTTTGAAGGCAGCAAATGTTCTTGTAAATTCATCCAGTACTCTGTAGTATTCGCCAACCCGAACCAATGCAATCGTGCGATCACGGGACGGATAAAGAGTGTCGTGGATATTTGTAAGGATTTGTGTCAGTTCAACTGTCGCTTGCACCACAGTAGTATACTCACTACCTGCACCTGCTAGAATAGGAAAGTTGACTCGAGATTCTTGAAGTAATGAGACGGTGACAGAAGGAGAATTCTGGAAGCAGAGACCAGGTCCACGAGACCAAAATGCTTTCCCTAGTCGGATAGCCAGCTGTCGGTCATGAAGATAAAGATATGTCCAAATCAACCGCTCTCTGTGAGTTTTGCTGTCAACCACGTCAGCAGGTAGCATTAAGGTCTTCTGGTCAAGGCCCAAAAAGTATGACATTCTGATTGCCATTCCAATTAGGTTCCACCGCATGCGTTCTTCGTATTTGTAATACTGTGCATCACTAATATGTTTTTGAAATGGAATATTTTCTGACAGCAAAATCAAAGCTTCTACAGCTCCTAATGAAAAGTCCTCGCCAAACATAATGTCCGACAACGTGGACTTGAGATAATTCCAACATGCAATATGAGTTAGCTGAGAAACAAGGCGTGAAGCAATGATGATCATCGCAGTAGCCAGAATGGGCTCTTCACTGAGCAGATCCAATATTTGTTTTTCTGACGAGGGAATATTCAAGGCTGGAAACATTGGTAAAAAGTGGTGGTACTTTTCAAAGTAGATTGACAAAAACAACTTGACATTTTGAAATGAAAGAATTCCTTGTGCAATCGGCTCAAAACAATGTTTATTCGGCGTGGAGTCAGCGGTGACCTCATCAGCTGTTTTTGCAGGTGCCGATTTGGAGCCTGAAAAAGCAGCAGAGTTGTTTGATTCGTGCGAAAGATAGGATGACGTTAAAGCCAGTATCTCCAAAGCATCTGCAGGGTTTCGGAGGGAGGCCGCCGCCAAAACCTCAGGTTGGACAGCGTCTCGCTTGTGGGTGTTTTCGGATTCAGAAGAGCTATTCGATATATGGTGATGATCTTTATGGCTGCTGTGAGAGCTTTGAGACCCTGCAAAGTTCATTGCAGAGGGAAGTGTTGAGGTACTTTCAGATGAGTCAGGAATATGATCCATCTCCATGGTCATGACCATCTCCTGCGATTCCTGAGAACGTAGCGGAGGAGCAATGGCGAGAGCTTCAGAGCCAAGCGGCCCCGTTGATCTACCCTTTATTTCAAAAACATCGGCATCTGGAACCTTGGAGCTGAGGCGAATGCGTCGACCTCCTCTCCTGGAAGGCACGAAAATACACTCCTTATGCTCCTTCGCACAACGTATGCATGGAGGAGTTTTTGAGGCATTTGCAAACTCACACTTGGCCTTTCGCGCTCGGCAGCTGATGCAAGCCTTCAAAGCACGTTTTCTGTCAGTGTCAAGGCGCGCCCGGCCAGTGGCTTTGCTTGACGATTGCGGAGACTCACCGGAGCTATCCGGCTCATTATTACCATCGCCATCTGGAGCATCACCAGAGCCGTCGCTGCCAGCACTGGGGTTCGCTCCGGGCAGAACCACGCTCGATAAACTGGGCAGATTTGCAACTTTGAACTGATTCGGTAGATTGGACAAATCAGGCAAGCTCGGAAATGTTGGCTTTTCTTCATCAGAGACACCTGACGGCCGTTCTGCCAGCGCACTCATCAAAGCTTTACAAAAGTAATTAACCTGACCTTGGAGAGTCCGTCGTCGGCTACTGCTCACAAAATCTCCCAGGTTAAGCGAAGCGGAGGTGCGTTTTGTGGGTGAAAAATGTGGGGGTGTTTTGAGGGGTGTTTTCGATGGGAGGCCGCAACTGTAACAGGCCAAACTCGGCGATAATCACGTTATTGGGTCGCGTGATGGCTTCTTTCAGCAACTGCTAGAGAAAACTCTGAAAATTCTTTGTTTTTGTCAGCTCTTATATTGACTGGAAGCAGTTACAGCTAAAAACCTTTATGTGAGCCGCCCATGAGCGAAAGTTGAGGGAGCAAATCTACACGACAGTTGGCACGGCGATCATTCATGGCATTTACTCGGAAGGCGTCATTGTTGCCTGCAAATTCACTCAATTAGCTTATTGTGGCTTTTCTGTTCAAGCACTCGGTCGTTGTGGTACTTAACGATTGATCTCCTGTGCACATCGTCCAAGTTTTCCGGATTTTCCTCTTGCTTTATTGGAAGGCAGCCCCAAGCTGTCACTAAATTACCCAAGGCGGCCGTTGGAAGAACCTGCAATGACCTGTTGATCTGGGGCACATAGTGTATTTTCGTATGCCACATGTGATTCCAAGCCGATTGAGGGCTTTGACAAGGAAATTCGAGCTTATAATGAATGTTTGAGCGTTTTGCGATTACAGCTGGAGTTTTCTCTGTTAAGATCATTGAGATTTTGGCTCTGATTTCATTCTTCGCGATGGTTAGTGGGTTCAACCGCAAGTGGTGTTTAGGAAGTTTGTCGCATGTAAATTAAAAAGGAAAATTAATGAGAATCGCAATATGTTCAATACACATGAGCGGCATTGCTTCTTAAAAGTGTGCTAAAATCACTCAAATAGTGAATGATGTACCTTCCTCGTTGGGCATTTTCAGCAAAACAGTGGCTGACGATCCTTCTGGACCGGAGGTGCAGAGCTCTACCCTACATACAGTGCAATCACTTGTACGATGCTTTCCTTTATACGACAACCCCAAGCAAATTATTTATATGTTCATCTGCGTATGCCTTGAAAAGAGGCATATGTTTGCATCAACCTTCTTGCCAGCCTAATGTATTCGTTCTACCAGGTTCATAATCAAAACCGCAGCCTACAACGACAGTCATAGCATCCTTACTTATATGCTTTAATTGGCATTAGTGTCACTATTTGACCACAAGGAGTTGATTCACATCTGTGTAACCTGGCAGAAGACTTTTTAACATAGTACTTTACAAGCATACATTTATATTCAATGTACTCTCAATTCCGTTTCTGTCCCTCCATGTACAGAGTGAGTCTTGACATCTCCACTGCTTAGCATTCATGTTCACCAGTACCTCTTGCGGACACGGCAAGATCGACTTGTTATCCTCATATTTCCTGGCACACTGTCGTTATATTCTAGTGTCATTGGTTAGAAGCCTCAGACATTTTTTGTTTCACTTCCCAAGCCAAATAGAGATTAGTGTCATCAAAGCCACTAGGGACAGGTGTCTGCCATCTTAAGCAGATCATGTAAAAAGATACCACTATTCTCGCAAACGCAACCACGATGAGGTTATCCACATCATCGGATAATCAAAGTCTGACTTTTTGAACTGTTCCGCTATTGAGTTGCTAGGTACAACGCAAAAAATGGAGTATCTCCTAGTTTCAGACTCGGTGGTCTATAGCCCATCTGAAAAATCGCTCACTCACTCTCTTTTAACAAAGCCTTAATTTGTGATTGCCGTGCCAACATTTATTACAAGCGGTATAATAAACGGCTCTTTCAGTCCCTGTTAGGTACAGTAGGTTACGTGAACTAATTAGGATAAACTCCACAACCACCAAAGAGCTTTGACCTAATAATTACTTCAACTAGGGTAGCAAACTTTACCTGGCATTTAGCATATCAGAATAAACATCATAGGCAACCGACTATTGGCAAGGATACAAATAGAAATCAATAACTCTCTCCTTTCAATCGGGCCATCATGACTCCGTTTTCACAACCAAAGTCGATAGGACGCAAAAATTTCAAACAGTTATCGATAAATAGCCAGGCGATTCAACGTCCTCCAGCACCGACATCTGTCAGTTATAAAATTGATCCAAATGAACAGCATGGACAAGCGGACCTACAGCAACAACATTCACAAGCACAACAATCACACACGCAGGAAGATAGAAGTATAGTGAGCTCTTTCTCGGGTCTAGAATTGGGCGTGGAATTCAAGTTGGACCTGCGTAATGAAGACTTTGAAAAGATCTCAGACCTGGGCTCTGGTAATGGAGGAACAGTTTCTAAAGTTCTTCATATTCCCACAAATACAGTGATGGCTCGCAAAACCATTCCTATAGAGGCCAAGCCAGCTGTTCGAAAGCAAATAATTAGAGAATTGCAAATTATGCATGATTGCGATTCAAAGCATATTGTCTCCTATTATGGCGCATTTGTCTATTCTCAAGATATTGTAATGTGCATGGAATATATGGATTGTGGTTCTCTGGATCGTATTCTCAAGATATCTGGCCCTATTCCACAGCAAATTATTGGCAAAATTGCTACTGCAGTCATTGAAGGTTTAGTCTACCTCTATGATATGCACAGAATCATTCATCGTGACGTCAAACCCTCAAATGTTCTCGTATCTTCTGATGGCAATATCAAGCTCTGTGATTTTGGGGTTTCCGGGGTCCTGATCAATTCTATTGCAAACACCTTTGTGGGCACTTCTACTTATATGTCGCCGGAACGAATTCAAGGTGCAGCTTATTCTGTGAAGTCCGATGTTTGGTCGTTAGGAATTACGATTTTGGAGCTGGCTATTGGCAAATTTCCTTTTGGATCTGCCGGCGAATCCGCTGGCCCTGTTGGTATTCTGGATTTGTTGCAGCGTATTGTCAATGAACAACCTCCAAGCTTGCCTGCAGAAGGAAATTTTGATCCTAATTTGCGAAACTTTATTGATATTTGTTTATTGAAGGAGGATTTGCGACCAACTCCAAAGCAGTTAAGGGAACAACCCTTTTTGAAAGCTTCAAGTGTTGCAAATATTGATGTGGAGGCATGGGCAGCTTCGCTGAAAATTGGATCCTAAGTCGAGTGTCGTGCAACTGTGATATCTGAGATATTTGGATTGGAACGTTCCAACTAGAACTATGGTATCGTAGATGTGCCCACTCGCCTCGTGCAATAACCTTGCCACGAATTTGAAGTCATATAGCATACATCCAAAAAAAAAAAATCTAAAAGTAATCAATGTTGAGCATTGCAGGTTTAAAAGCTCTACTTGATCAGGGCAGGCTACAGATGCTGTATGTACTTCTACCGGTGTAGAGATTTGGGTGAGTGCATGCCTCTGCACTCCTCATTTCAAACTTGGAAACTTTTCATTTTCTAAATGCACAATATACGTCGACTATTCTCTATGTATGTATATGTTTTACATTGTAAGTAACCGTTGATGCAGCACATTTAATGCCTTTAGAGCGTCTTTTTCTTCAATCACGCAAGAAATATTAATTTCGCTAGCACCCTGGGAAATCATCTCAAGGTTAACACCAGCTTCACCCAAAGTTGAAAACATCTTACCGGCAATTCCAACCAGTTGCTTCATTTGTTTTCCAACTAGTGAAATGATACACAGTTTGCGGGTCACATCCACAGTTCCATAATGGCGCAGCTCAGCGACAGCTTCCTTGAGCAAGTCATCGGTTAATGAAGAATGTAGCGCCATAGACACATGAACTTCCGAAGTTGAAATAAGATCAACAACAAGCTTCCATTTGTCTAGGATAGTAAACACTTTTGCAAGGAATCCGTGAGATTGAGACTTTTTGTTGGAGTGTACATTCAACACGATGATATTGTGCTTTGTGGTAACCGCTGTGGGTAGCTTTGGGGCTTTGAAAAATTGACTGGGGATTCTTTCAAGAGCGGCTGGTGGATGAGGAGGAGTGGCTTCTCCTGGACGAGAATCATTGTCAGGGAACACAATAGTGCCGTTGCCTTTTGGATTCATGACATTCTTTATGCGAATAGGAATGCGTGCTTTAATGACCTGCTGCATCGTGAACGGATGAATAACTTCACTTCCATAATAAGTGAGCTCCGCAGCTTCCTCGGGGGTGATACGTGACAGTAGACGGGCGGTAGGGACCTTTCGGGGGTCTGCGGTAAAAATACCATCGACCTCTTTCCAAATCTGTAGTTCTTCAGCCTTTAAACCTACAGCAATGAGAGCAGCACACAAATCTGTATAGCCACGGCCCACAGTGTCCAACAACCCTCCTGGGATGACACCAAAAAAGCCAGTCACCACTGGCACAACGCTCGGGTCATCATTGACAGCTCTTTCAACTTCGGCAGTCATTTTGTGTATGAGTTGTCCATAAAAGGCCTCATCGACTGGGCCCTCGACGGTGGGTGGAATTATTTTGGACAGATCAACGTAAACGGCATTTTGACCTTCAGAGCGCATCAAGGCAGCCATGTACTGGCACGAGAGTTTTTCTCCAGCAGCCATAATAGTGTCAAGAGTGCGAGTCGAGACCTCGTCTACAACCTGAGCAGCGGCCAGCAGTCGCTCTAAATGATCGCATTCTCTGTCGATATCTTGGGCAAGCTGCTGGGCAATCTCTTGATTCACAATCTTCTTTCGCGCAGCCTCCAGGTGGTCTTGTCTGACAGCGTCAATTATTGATTGATAGTCACCATTCTTCATAGCCACCTCAGCAGACTGCAAGAGCCTGGTGGTTGTACCTTCTGATTTTGTTCCCGTTGATCTGGCTGAACAAACAACCACCACGCGGTATTCTTTGGAGTATTCTGCAACGATGTCGTTAGCAATCATCTCCGGAAACTTTCCGACGGAGGTTCCTCCGTATTTTTGTACAACCCAGCGCATTTGTGCTATTAGTGTTTAAACGAAGGGCAAACGAAGGGCAATGTGTAGAGAAGCGGATTTGACCTTCCGAGGAGAGTCACAATTGTCTATCAAGGCGTGTGGGTTTTGATGGGAATGGACCTGATTCTAGAGTGGGCTTACTTTTATGACCTTGCTGCCTGATTCAAATGTTTTAAGTGTAATGTGACTCAATCCGTTAATACGTCATTTTTCGAGAAAATCGTGAGAGGTTTTTTCAGGGCGTTTCACGTTGTCTCCAGATACAAGGACCGGCCGGCAGAGACTCGTAGGTGGGAAGATCTGCAGTCGATCGTGCCAAAGCTGACCAACATGGATTATATAAATCAGTCTGTTCTAGGCTGCAATTGTTTATTTCAATAAATAGTCCTTTTAACTGGTCAATATCCCGACTGATGAAGAGTGTGCAGTCGCATTGTCAATGCCCCGGCGTATCCGATACCGGCGATGGCTCTATTGGTTCACTCGCCAACAGAGAGCTCAACAATCAGTCTTCTAATAAAATGTAGGAATGGATATGCGGATGATTTCCACACCTTTCCATGCGGGGACTCCCATCCATCAAACTTAAAATCCAGCAGATAATGGTCTGGCAAGGTCTGATACAACTGAATGTCCAGCTTGAGACACTCACATGGAACTTGCCGATCCAACTGTCGCTCTGCCTCTTTTACATTCCAACGAACATGAATAGTCCACATGTCTTGTAGCGACGGTTGGGCCCACTCTGCTCCGAGGCGATACAACGCACCGTAGATCTCGTTCATCACATCCAACGGATATGAATGAGACCTGATACCAAAATGCCAGTTTGTGGGAGTTTTGCTTGTACCTCTAGATTTTGCACTTTTCACTCGCTTGATATCCAAATCGTCAGTGATATCTGCCACGCTGGCTCTATGATAAGTAGGGATGGATGTCAGCAGAATTTTCAGCGAGTTCTCGGGCATTTCTGAGGCCAGTATTTCCAGGTCATCATTCGTCATTGGTTGTTCGAATCCAGCCGTAGGTGAGCCAGAAAACCCATGAAATCGTGAGAAGGGCGACCCAGACCTGATGGAGCCGTCCGGGGAGCCAGTGGGTGAGCCAGTAGGCGACCTAGATCTACTTGGAGAGTCGAAACGCTGCAGTTCTTTCCGATAGTCTCGTGTATCGAGTGGATCGATTGCTTCTTCGCTAGAGACTGTGGATCTACCTCTCCGGCGTTGCTCTTCATAGCGTCGGCTGTCTTCGAGAATGGCGTAGGCGTTGAAAATCTGCGACTCGCCCTGGCCCCTCGCTGAAAATGCGTCGTAAATCTGCTCCTTGCTGTAGCCCATTGTTCTGCACAGTTCTTTGACAATGGATTCGTTGGCGACCACGGGATCGTCAGGGTCCAAGGGCTCTTCGTCGGCGAACGACTGCAAATACTCTGGCACACCGCCCTCGCAGTACCATTCGTCTCTCATGACGTCCTGGACAGTCGCTCTGCTCACAGGATCAACAATGAGCATTTTGCCGATGAGATTTGCCGCGGCGGGCGAGATGACGTTGGGTATTTGGAACTGTCCGTTGAAGATTATGCGGTACAGCGTTGGCAGGTCGTCGTGGTGGAAGGGCAGTTTGCCGCAAAGCATTGCGTACAGCGTTACCCCGGTGGACCAGACGTCGACCTCTGGTCCCGCATAAAGTCTTCCGGAGATGACTTCTGGCGCCGCGTAGTTTGGGGAGCCGCAGGACGTTTTGAGAAAGTTGCCGTCGGTCATAATGTTGGAGAGACCAAAATCGGCGATTTTGATGTTGTGGTTCTTGTCGAGGAGCAGGTTTTCGGGCTTGAGGTCGCGGTGGACGATTTTGTGCTTGTGGCAGTGTTCGAGGGCCGACATGATTTGCTGTAGAAATCTCCGGGCCTCGTGCTCCTGGAGATGGCCGTTCTGTAGAATATAGTCGTAGAGCTCGATGCCGGCAAACTCAATGACCATTATGATTTCGTCGCGGGACTTGACCACGTCGTAGAGTTCGATAATGTGCGGATGCCTCAGCAGGCGCAGAAAGGAAATCTCGCGATGCACTCTGCCGTGCTGGTCGTTCATGGCCAGGCTGCCCCTGTCCAGGATCTTGAGGGCCACCTCCTGGCTGGTGGCCGGGTGGTAGGCCAGTTTGACTTTGCCAAAGGAGCCCTGTCCGAGCGTGCGAATAATCTGGTATCTGCCGACCCGGTTGTGGCGCAGAGGACTTGAGATGCGATCGGCGAGGCCCGGCGGTCTGGCCGGGACGCGCGAGACCTGCCGGCCAGGCCTCGCGGGCCTTTGCTCGGGGTGCGGGCTAGTGCGACGGCCAGTGCTGTTGCTTTGCGAAATGGTTCCTCCGCTGAGGCCGCCAGCTCCGCCGGTTCCGGCGCCAGGACCGAGCGAGCTGGGGTTTCTGGCGGTGCGAGCAGTTTGGTAGCCTGACATGAGTAGCAGAAAGGCCAATGGGCGAGAGAATTTGCTTGCGGTCACAGAGATTGCAAGGCTAGGACGTATTATATGTAGGAGGATCACGGCAAGGCGGTGGGCATGCATTGCTAGCGGGCTGTTCACCGGCGCTACCAGGGATCGAGGCCAAGTTGCAACGACGGCGCAGGAGCGCACGCTTGCTCCAGAGCGCTTGCCGGACGTTTGGCACGGGGCCAATTGCAAGCGACGGCCGCGGGTGCAGGAGGTTCTCCACGGTGCGTTTTGGCGAGCGTTTAGGTCTGGCCTATTTTGAGCGCCGCTGCCCCAGGGGAAACCGTTGGCAGCTTGGCGTGGCCCCTGGATCTCGCAGGATCTGGTTGCTGTCGGGCCGGCGGCATGTGGGCAGCAAGCCTTGCGCGCACTGCCGCGGGTCTGCGCAGCGCCATGGCGGTGCACATCGCTGCGAGCTGGCCGGCCAGCAAGCGCAACTGACAGCTCCGCTGCGCGCGCTGACCGGCTGCTCCAATCGGGAAAGCGAGTGCCCAAAGCAGCAAGGCTCGCCAGCGGCACCCTGCTCCAGAGTGCGCCGTATCAACTTACCCGGCGGTATGCACCCATTTTTTTTGGGTTTTTTGAACGCTCGCGTATATCCCGCTTGTGGCCCTAACGAGTCGCTGCTGTTTCGTTTATCAAACCCCCTACAAACTCATCTCTGGCTCAGCGTCCGCTCCGCACCCGCTCAGCCTCCTCTCCGTATATTAGACACCAAGCAATGGCTTGGCTATGCTGTGGTGGAGACCCGAAAGATGACGAGGCCCAACAAGCGCAGCGTCGCCAGCAGCACAAACAACAGCCTCCAGCTGGGCCCAATTCGCAAGTACAGCTAAACACCCTGCCGGCCGGCAGCGCGCCTGCCTCGCTGCCGGTCGACAAGCAGCCGGGCGCCGTCCCGGAACCGCACCTAACGGTGTCAAAGAGCGCAGCGTCGCTCCAGGGGGTGCAGGGCATCCCGGCGGCCCTTGAGCCGGCCGCCACCACGGCAACGTCCAAGAGCTCTGCCAGCGGCGGCAGCGCTGCAGGCGCGCCAGCGCTGGACGGCGCGCCGGCCGGGCCACCGCACCCCGACGACATTATCACGCATCAGACGGCGCCCGTCGCCGAGGCCCCCATCCCGCTGAAGGAGCTGTCAGAAACGGCGCAGGACCTGGCGCCGCTGCTCGGGCCGATGCTGCCCGAGTTCAAGGACCGCAAGTGCCTAGTGCTGGACCTCGACGAGACGCTCGTGCACTCGTCGTTCAGGTACATCCACGAGGCAGACTTTGTCATCCCCGTCGAAATCGACGGCCAGTACCACTCAGTCTACGTCATCAAGCGCCCCGGCGTCGATGAGTTCATGCAGCGCGTGGGGCAGCTATTTGAGGTTGTCATCTTCACCGCATCGGTCGCCAAGTACGGCGACCCCCTCCTCACACAGCTCGACATCCACCACGTCGTGCACCACCGCCTGTTTCGCGACGCGTGCATGAACTTTGGCGGCAACTACGTCAAGGACCTGTCCCGGCTGGGACGCCCGCTCGACGACGTCATCATCATTGACAACTCCCCCACCTCGTATCTCATGCACCAGCAGCACGCCATCCCCATCTCCTCGTGGTTCTCAGACGCCCACGACAATGAGCTGCTCGACATGATCCCATTCTTGGAACAACTGTCGTCCATCAAGGTGCCAAACGTCACGCTCATCCTCGACACGCAGATTGACGACGAGGTGGAGGCCGTGCCCACCCCGGCGGAGACAGCAGAGGCCGCGCCCACCCCGGCGGAGACTGTAGAAGCCGCTGCATAGAATAACCAGCCGCCGCGCATTGGCGAGCTCTTAATAACTTAATAATGTATAGTATCTCCTCTTTTGAATTAATAAAAGCTAATTACAAATACTCAGCGCTAGCCGCGATATAAATAATTTTTGGACAGTCTAGTTGTCGTCCTTCTCGTCCTGGATAGCAACACCGACAATGTGCTGCCGTCTCTTGGCCACCCTCGTCGCATCCTTCTGGTGCCGTCTCACATTCTCTTCTCTGCGACGCAGCGAGTCCTCTTGCACTCTCTTCAAATCACGGGCATTCTTGACCGCCACAGGCAGGTGCCTGTGTCTCGCAATTCGGCGAATCTCGGGCATGTGCTTGAACTTCTGCTTCAGCTTGTCCGAGTAGTCGAGCGAAGCAGCTTGTCGGCCGGTCTTGATGCCGGCTCTCTCGGAAGCCTGCGCCCTCCACAGCCTAACGTTGCCGTCATCGGAGCCTGACACAATGTACCGAGCGTCCATCGTGAACCCGACCGTAAACACCCGCTGCATGCGCTTGGTATGGTAGATTTCGCGGGAGTGGCCCTCGTTTTCGCGGAAAATCCGGACAGTACGGTCATACGAGCCCGTGACCAGCTCCTGGCCCGTGGGCGAGAAGTCCACGTCCATCACCGCCGCCACATGGTCCTTGTAGATGTTTTTCGCCGAGGTCAGGTTCCTCATGTCATACAGATATGCATTGTGGTCCTCTGACGCTGCCGCAAAATGATACGCTTCCATGGGGTTCCAGCTGAGGGAGTTTGTGTTCATTGACGTAATCAGCTTTTGCACCGGTGTCGCTAGTCGAATATCATAAATAACGATTGATCTGTCGGACGTTCCGCACGATGCAATAATGTTGGTCTCTGTCTGGTTGAACTTGACCGCCGACACAGGATCCGGGCCCCAGGAGAGCGTGGCCACCGGCTTGGAACGCTCCGCCTCCCACAGCTGAATGTCCTGGCCAGCGGTCACAAACTTGGCGTCGTACCGGTGGTGGTCAATGCCATAGAATGCTCCCTCGCCAAGATAGGTTTGCACCGGCTGCTGGCTGCCGCCTGCGGTGTTCCATCGCTTCACAACTCGGTCGCTGCCACACGAAAGGAGATCCTTCTGGCTGTCAATCGTCATGCCCTTGACAATGCCGTCGTGCGCCTTCACGGAAAACACCGACTCCCGCGTTGTCAGGTCCCACACCTTGACAACACCATCGCCAGAACCGGTTGCTATGGTGCTCAAAGCGCTTGCGTCTTTGGCAATCGAGTAGACGCCGTCCACATGGCCGTCGCCCAGCTGGCCAATAAACGGCTTAGCAAACATCCTCTCCAGCTTTGTGGCGTTCATTGCTCTTGAGTACTCTCTGGCCCTCTGGAACGGGTGCAGCTCCGGGTCCAAGTTTCGCGGTGCTTGCTGTGCATCGGTGTTTCTCGTTGGCAAATACAGATCGTTTGATCTGCTGATGGCTTTGATTTTCTGGGTTAGTTACAATTTCTAGTGTACTGATGAGTGCGACGGACAGTGTGACCGAACCAGCCTTTTACCAGCAACTTACCATTGTGTTGAGAACGGGATGGACTAATTTTTCTCGCCGCCCGGCCCTCTGAAAATATATTTTGAAATTTATTTTCAGCCGCACATTGCATATGTACGGGGTTTCCTCTTTGGGACAGGAGTAATCTCTTGTTATGTAGCCTACATTTATCGTCAAATCTGTGGAGCGCTACACAGATCTGGCACTAAAACTCGGAGAGAAGCACCGGCTAGGCGTGTGGAGGAGACTTACTCGTCGTCGTCGTCGTCTGTTGACTCCGTCGTAATCTCGGCCTCCACGCTGTTGACGCCCACGGCGGGGTATGACCACTGGTCGTGGTTGATGGAGTCGACCACATACTCAAAGTAGTTGTTGGACGTTGCGCTGGGGGTGAGAAGGACCAAGAAGTTGTCCTGCACAAGATAGGGAACCTTTTGCGTGACGGTTACCGAGATGTACGCCGTCTCTGTGTAGTCCTCCAGGGTGTAGAACTCCGCCTCCACATCGGGTTTGCACGAGGTACCTCTAAACTTGGTCTTGGAAATGCCCAAGTACGTGGTGGTGGTGCTGTCATCTGCCTCATCCTCGTCCTCAGACTCGTCCTCGTCAACCTCTTCAATTGTCAAGATGACTTTGTACCTGGTCAGCGAGGAAGCGTCGCGTTTCCAGCTGATGGTCAGCTCCTGCTGGTAGTCATCCTCGACAGTGACGTCCGTAGAATCATCCTGACGGATGCCCACTCGGCGCCTGCGAGCAGGTACTGCTTTTGCAGCTCCCGCACCGGCAGAGCTGACAGCAGCTCGCCGAGACGAGTTGCGAGTTGATACTCGTCGTGAGCTGTGTTTCGAAGTGACTGAAGCTGTTGCTGCCATGATGCTAAGTGGATGGGGAGGGGGACTGGGTTAGTTCAGGCTGGTCATGCTGTGTGTCGCGTTGGGGTTTTACAAATGTTCAGCGGACTGAGATGCAGGTGCAATGCCAGGTTGCAGCGGCGGCGCAGTCCGGCCTTATATATCTGTGGTTTGGTGTGGCTGGGACGGTGTCTACGCTGGTGCTGTACAAACAGGTCCGTGTCCTGAGTGCTAGACTTGCCCGATTTGGACGCGGGCAAGTCAAGGTAGAGCCGGCACAGCAGTAAGCAGGTGCTGCGCCAATGGAGAGTTGCGCAAAGGCCCAGCAGTGGCGAGCACTCTGTCCGCAGTGAGGTGTCATTGCTGGCACCTTTGCGACCATGGTGGCTGCAAGATGTCTTGCCTGGGGTGTATAATAGGCGCTCTGATCTGCCCCGGCGGCAGTCATTCCCAATGTGTGCCGGTCTCTGAAGCCTGTCTCATCTCCGGCTACTGCGTGTCTGCTGACGGGGTCCGAAAGGGTCCAACGGTGCAGTTCCCGGGCCGGACTGTGGGGGTGGGTATTTCTGGGGCCCCGGCATTTACATGTGTAAGGGCATTTATTTACAGGAGTCAGGGCATTTATCTGCATGAGTCAGGGCAATGAGCAATCCGCATTGTATTTTGCGATACCAGCAAATGCTAAGCGGCATTTCATTTCCCCTTCGCTTACTGAAAACAGCTGCGTCGGCCCTTGGCACAGTTACCGGTCAATTTGTCCAGATTCGGACCCGTTCGATGACTGTACCCCACAACCCCGGACGCATACCAAGTATGCAACAATAACCGGCTAACAGTAGCCGGCCGCTGGGCCACCTATATAAGACGACGTTTTTGCCCTTTACATGCACCATCCACACAGCGACCATGACTGCTAACAACAACGGTGACGCGCGAGCAATTGTCTCGATTGAAACATTCAGAGTCCCTCCAAGATGGCTGTTTGTCAGGGTGGAGACGGCCGACGGCATTGTAGGCTGGGGCGAGGCGACGCTCGAGGGCCATTTTGAGGCCGTGGAGGGGGCGTTCGACGACCTGCGCGAGCGCTTTGTTGGCTTTGACTCCAACAAGATTGAGGAAATTTTCCAAATCTCGTACCGCCACCGCTTCTACCGCGGCGGCCCCGTGCTCATGTCGGCAATGTCTGGCCTGGACATTGCGCTGTGGGACATCAAGGCGAAGCGGCTCAACACGACAGTCTACGAGCTGCTCGGCGGCAAGGTCCGCGAAAAGATCAAGGTCTACGGGTGGATTGGCGGCGACCGCCCGTCCAACGTCGCGGCAGCCGCCAGAGAGCGCAAGGCGCAGGGATTCACGGCCGTCAAGATGAACGGCACGGAAGGGGTCGGCTGGGTCGACTCCCCCGACGCGCTCAAGGACACCGTCGAGCGGCTGCGGCTCGTCAAGGCCGAGGGACTCGATGCCGGCGTCGACTTTCACGGCCGGCTGCACAAGGGCATGGCCAAGCAGCTCGCAAAGGCCCTCGAGCCCCACGACCCGCTCTTCATTGAGGAGCCGCTGCTGCCCGAAAACGTGGACGGCTTCACCCAGCTGTCCAAGCTGACAACCGTCCCCATCGCGACGGGCGAGCGCCTGCTCACCCGCTGGGACTGCAAGCCGTACTTTGAGGCCGGCTGCATTGACATTATTCAGCCCGACATTTCGCATGCCGGCGGCATTTCAGAAACCAAGAAAATAGCCCTGATGGCCGAGGCCTACGACGTGGGCCTCGCTCCCCACTGCCCGCTGGGGCCAATAGCACTGGCGGCCTCGGTGCACGTCGGCCTCACTTCGGTCAACTTCGTCATCCAGGAAATGTCCATCGGCATGCACTACAACGTGCTGGCCGGCAACATGGACCTGTGCTCCTACATTAAAAACCCACAAGTGTTTGATGTTGAAAACGGCTACATCAAGGCTCCCACGCAGATTGGGCTGGGCATCGAGGTCGACGAGGAGCTCGTGCGCAAGGTCTCCAAGGGCATGGCGGCATGGAGAAATCCTACCTTCCGAGGAGAAGACGGCTGCGTGCAGGAGTGGTGAGCATCGCCGAGCTGCCCGGAAAAGGGTAGCCCAGCCTTGAGCCGAATTTACCCCGGATTTTGTAACGTCCTACTTACAAATTTGTAAACCCTTGTGAAATTTGTAAACTTTGTAAACTTTGTAAATAGTCGAATGCCATGTACAAAGCCAAAGTCAAATACCTTTACAAGGAGCTGCTCTACATGGGCAAAGACTACCCCTCTGGGTACAACTACTTCAGGACCAGGCTGAAACGGGCGTTTGCTGGCAAGCGAAACCTCAAGGGCAAGGAAATTGAAGACGCTCTGAATTTGGGCGAGTACGTCAAAAAGGAGCTGGAGGCTCTCTACAAGCTGCGCGTCTATAGAGCTGTGAAGCGAAACTACTACAATGACTAAATCGTCAAGCTGCACGCAACCAGATTTCACAGTGCAATGTGGAAACTCAGTTTGCGCCTACTCTTTCAAGGTGGTATTATGCCAACTGGTCATGATGCCATCTGCAGGTGGCCATTCCAACACCACCCGCAACGAGGTAGTCCGGCACACTCAACGCGTTGGCAGGAGGGGGACGAAACTCCGTTCCCGAGCTCCATAATCATTAATTAAATAAATATTCTACTCTAACTTTGCTACGCACCCCGCAGATGACTATTGTTTTTTATCGCGCCGTAAGACTCTTGTCGGGTCTTTGTCAGTGGAGCCTTGATGATGGTATCAATTAGATAGTACTGGAGGGTGTTCATAATCAAGGG
Organism: Limtongella incommunis; assembly: GCA_003706695.3. Classification (NCBI taxonomy): domain Eukaryota; kingdom Fungi; phylum Ascomycota; class Dipodascomycetes; order Dipodascales; family Trichomonascaceae; genus Limtongella; species Limtongella incommunis. The sequence continues at coordinate 468,667 of PPME03000006.1, forward strand.
GAAAATCATCATCACAAACGTGACCTGGAGCATTTCGTTGAAGTTTGTCCACGATATGAGCAAGTTGCCGAGATCATCGAGAAATGGAGTCCACAGACAAAAGGCGTACATTATGACTTTCATCGAAACCATAGCAATAAAGTAGATGACTGCCTGCTTCAAAAAGGCAATGAACGAGGGTGGGTTTCCATAGTCTCCTGAAATAGTTTGCGTCATGCCGACTTTGATCGCCGCTGTATGCCAAAGATACAGAAAAAACCAAAGAACCGGAATCCCAAGTGTCGTATCGAGTAATACGTTGAGAAAGTACCAGTTGCAAGGATTGGAGTCGTACGCTGGTTGGTTTGATCCTGAGAACAGTATGGAAAGGCCAACGTTCAAAACATGCAATCCAGCTGCACCAAAGGCCTGCTTCGAGACGTCAAACAGCCACACCTTCCACGGACGCGGAGGATGCTCCTTGTGACGTTTATAGAGCAGAGAACTGAGCGCCAGCAAGCCCATGAAGGCTTGTACTGCCAATGCAAAAGAACCCAGGAGTTCGCAAGCGTGAGATTTTGGTGGCTTGAGAGTTTTGCCAAACATGGTAAATGCGGTGTACGGTTGTAGTCCAACAATAAACCAGGATCCCCGGCCAGCCAACAGATCGATAGATTGTTGAGTTTTGGTGGGCTGAAGTTCGGGTGGCCACCCACGTGAGAGCAAGTGAACAGAGATAGCATGTGCGGGAATTGCCAGGGCAAGCTGCTGCTCAAAAGACCGAAAGTGCAACTTTCGAATGCTATCAACGCATACGGATCACGTAAATGTACAAATGCTATTCGTATCAAAAAACCTCCCCTCTATCTAAGCGCACTTTTACCTTAGTGTTTTCCATCAAGATTCCGCATTGGGAAATTGAAAATACATACCGCTGACTTCAATTTTGTACACTGGCAGTGGGTTCAACAACCTTTAGATACTCTCTCAATCCTCAATTAGCATTGCATTTATGGACCTTCACATCTGGTGTTCTGTGGAGAATCTTGTCTCTTTGACGCCGGAATGTATTGCTGTCGCCTGGTACGCCAAAGAGGTTGAAAATTGTAGAATCGTCGCTTCATCAAATGTCAATTTGACTTCTTCGCCAGGCGCTACTTTGCCTGTCCTGGTTGATTCTGCCACAAAAGAGGAGTTGGCCAACGGAGCTGTGCCAATCATTGAATACTTCAAAAAGAACTGCAAAGATCTGAATGCGTCGTTAAGTTCAAAGGATCGAATCGCCAGCGAGCGCTTGGAGATCTACATTTGCAATAAATTGGCTATCCTGTCCTACTACTTACTATTTCTTGACCGTCAGATCTATGACAAAGTCACAAGTCCTACGATCTCTAGTCACATTGGTTTTCCACTCCAGTACAACGCAGCCCTTCAGCAAGGCAAAAGAGCCACCAGTCTATGCGCTCAGTTAGGACTATTTTCCAGCGATGGAGAAGACGTAGAAGTGACAGCTTCACCCACGCTGAGCAAACTTCATGGCCAAATGAAGCAACAGCAAAGTCAAAAAAAGCAAGGGCTGAAAGACTCGCTCACCACTATGCGATCGTGGTCGGTCGCTAAAGACGTCTACGACAATTTGCCGATACCGAAAGGTAAATTTCTTTTTGGCGATAAACCAGGTGTGGCTGACTTGTTGCTCAGTGCCCATCTACAGCTGCAGATGCATTTATTCATCAAGTGCAGTAATTCTCTTCAGCAAGCTTTGATTCTACACTATGATGCATTAAAAAAGTACGCTGACGAAAGCTCAACGGAATTCTCCGACGGCTTGAAGATTGAAGAGCCAAGGAAGGACGAAGAGCCCTTACTGGCCAATTACTTTCGATCCTTAATCGGTTGGTGAGTACCACTTGCACCATATGCTGGGATCTTGTAAATAGTTGAATCGAATCTGTGATTCTCAAATAATGATAACTGCCACTAGGAAATGCTAGAAGGTAGCCCACAAGAAAAGCTAGCTAGCTCATCAACTTTAGCGTGTCCAACATTGTCACGTTCGAAACCTGAACTAAGTGCATCATCCACATCTTACCTCTTCAACGATTCGCTCTAGGGTCCTTTCATCCCATCCCTTCTCCCCTGTCACGATGTTCCACCTCGTCAACGTTGCCAGTGTTAGCCAATATCGACAAATATCTCTCTTTCAGTTCCTTCTGGGTAAGGCTAGCCCATCATTTACAAAGTAGTAAACAACCGTGGAGTCATTAGTAACCATTGCCATCAATAGTCTCTTCACCTTAATTGCATCGAACACTTTGGCCCATTGTTCTACTGACCAATCATCGTGAGTACTGGAAACAATTACATATTGTTTACAGGGACTCTTTTCATCAGGATGAATAGTCTCGGGAGGAATCCCTTGAATAACGTGAACTCCATTGTATGTGTGGCTTGAGAGATGAGTCCAAAAATGTTGATCCCTTAAATTAGCAAGTACTAAAGCGTCCATAGTATCATCCAATGTAAAAAAGTACTTTCAAGAGCTTCACAGGAATGAATTCAAACTACTCACCGGCTAATAGTGTCTTGGTTACAGATTCTTACGATTATGAACCACTTTGCATATATGCTTTTCAGCCGCAAATTTTCACAGTGCCAGACGAAGACTAAATAGCTGTTCAAAGACCAGATAGCTAATAACCCGCCCCAACTGTTTTGCTTTTAAACGATAGAAGCAATATCCGCGAAGTACTTCAGCCGATTTCAACGTCTTATTTAGGTAACGGGACACAATCATAAAATAGAAAGTTTTCAAATTTATTTTGTCCACGCCAAATTGAACGACTTCACGCTGGCGGGAGACTCTTGAACATGAATGGGGTTTTTGCAGTCAACAAACCTAGCGGTCCTACCTCGGCCGCTATTGTGAATCAATTGAAGGAGCGCTTCATCAAAAGTAAGGCATTTGAGGGCGACATCAAAAAAGCTAAAAAGGCAAGGTTTAATAAGAAAAACAAGTACAATAAGTCTATACAGCCTATAAAAATTGGCCATGGCGGCACCTTGGATCCGCTAGCAGATGGTGTCCTGGTTATTGGCGTTGGTTCAGGCACAAAAAAGCTTCAAGACTATTTAGGCAAGTGCACGAAAACCTATAGAGCAACTGCTCTTTTAGGATCGTGTACCACTACCTATGATTCTCAAGGGAAAGTGTTTCATTCATCGGCTGTTGATCACTTAAAGAATCTGCAGAAAGATGATTTGGCAAACAAGCTGAAACAGTTTCAGGGAGATATTAAGCAGATCCCTCCAGTATTTTCGGCTTTGAAAATGGATGGAATGAGATTGTATGACTATGCATACTCTGGCAAGCCATTGCCGAGAGAAATCGAGGCTCGTGACGTGCGTATTGATTCAATAGAGTTACTTTCTGATGGATTGGTATGGGACCAAACTGAGTATAAACAGCCCACTGAGGTTGCAGATGAAAAAGAGGTAGAATTTGCGCATAATGTGAGCAGGATATCCCATGCTGAATTACCCACTAATGAGCCCATCAATCATGATAAAACTTATCCTACTATCGAAATCCAATTCACAGTTTCCTCTGGCACTTATATTCGTACCTTGATTCATGATATTGGACTAGCACTCGGTACAACAGCTCACATGGTCAAGTTGACCCGTCTTCAGCAAGGACAATGGATTCTTGGAAAGAATGTGCTAGAGGTTGACAGCATCGTTGACAAAGAAGAAGATGAATGGATTGGTTTATTGAAAAAGATGCTAGAGAGCGACGGGAAAATAACAGTAAGTGATGCTGCTGCTGTCAATACAGAATCTAAGGTTTTGACTGAAAGCGGCAACAACGACAAGAAATCTATAAATGATGATGAGAAAAATGGCAATGACCACAAGGATCACGCATCGCAAAATTTATGACGCGCTACCTTAAATGAATCATGAATGTAAATAAAGCAAAGCAGGCTCTTAGCCGACAGTCATCGGGCATATCCATCCTTTCAAGCAAAAGTCTCCACGCGCATTACTCTATATCTTTTGTGAGATAAGCTACAGCTCTCAAACAAATGATCACAATTGTCAGAACTTTGTGCATTTCTGCAACATTGTATGATCTCATTTTGTAGCCTGCCGGAAAATCAAACCATTTACTCGTTTGTTTCTCAAGCAGAGCGAAGGAATTCTTGTAAATAAGAGTAATTTATTCTATATACATTTTCAACATCTCAAAAATTAGATAGTGAAACCATATCCCTTCATGCAAGACTTGTACTGGCCAATCAGATTATCACATTTTCCAGAATCTTGACCATTGATTAACAAGCACTGATCTCTGCTAGACTTTTCATCAAGACAAACACAGCATGGTTTGACTTTTTTTGTTGGCTCTTCTTGCTTAGTAATTGCTGGTTTATGACAACCTGTGTTAGCTAAAGCTGCTGAAATAACCTGGATAGCTTATCCATTTCTTTTAATCTTCGAGCCGCTTCAATATAATACACATACTATCCATTTCTATCTGTTTTTTTTTAAAAGTGGTGATACACAGTGTAACTTTCAAATGACATCATTTCCCGGAATATTGGGCTCATTGCGAGAATCGGTTGACCAGCCACGAGGCAGACTTCTGGAAGGAGCAGCACACACAAACAACTGGATTTGCACGCTGATAATGAGAGATATTTCCCCAATCAGCGATCACGACATCTTTCTCTACTTGTCGTCCACCGTCCTTAATCCTTCCTATTCGTCCACCTGTCGTGGCACGTGATGCATCTTTTGCGAACCAGGCACAAATGTCAAAACATTTACTCAAAACTTTTCTCGCCAAAGTATTAGACGTTCTTTTCCTAACGCTCTTGTAACGATATTAAATAGATAAAACCATGGGAAGTGATCAAGGAGAATCTACTGTTTCTCCTGTCATAGAAGGTGCTACCGAAGCCCCTCAAGTTGCTGCCGAATCAGCATCTAGCGTCCCTGATGCTGTCCCTGTAAATAGCGCTGAAACTGGCGTTCCCGGTGAGCTCAGCAAGAGTCAGGATTCATCCGAATCTTTGGGCCCTTCTAGCTCAGTGGAACCGTCTGATTCAGCTGCTGGCTCAGTAGAACCTCCTCAACCAACGGTGAACAAACCAATTAAACGTAAGAGATTAGCTCAAGATATTGCTGGAAAGCTACAAGATAACGTTGAAATTAATCCTTATGATATAGATTCTTGGTTGGAACTGATCAAAGTAATCAAGAAGAAGGACAAACTGCAAGAGCTTAGAGAAACATACGAACAATTATTAAAGGTATTACCTCAATCCGCCGAGATCTGGATCGATTATATTGATATAGAACTAGCCAATGGGGAGTTTCCTAGGGTTGAGCAACTTTTCGGTAGGTGTCTTACGCGAGTTCCTTCGGTTCAACTATGGTCCAACTACCTTGGCTATATTCGTCGCATTTCAAATATCGAGACTCAGGGAGATGCAGCACGGACAACCATTTCACAAGCCTATGAGTTTGTACTCGATCACATCGGTATCGATTACAAATCGACACATATCTGGCAGGACTACATTGACTTCATCAAGTCCAAACCCACTTCATCAACATGGGAGCAGCAGCAAAAAATGGACCTGATCCGAAAAGCTTATCGCCGGGCCATTTGCATCCCGCTCATAAACATTGAGAATTTGTGGCAGGGGTATAATTCTTTCGAAACCAATCTGAATCGCTCCACTGCCCGCAAGTTTATTAATGAAAAGTCAGCGGCTTACATGCAGGCCCGATCGTCATTGCAAGAGATTAAAAAGCTTGCAAAGAATCTAGACACTTCCACTCTACCTCGTCAACTGAAATATACTGTGAAAGAGCTAGAAGCATTGAAAGGTTGGAAACGATGGATTGCGTGGGAAAAGAAAAATCCAATGGAACTTGAAGATGAAAAGGAAGTCATAAAACGCGTATCGCATTTGTATAAACAATCCCTGATGACTTTGAGGTTTCACGAATCGATGTGGTTTGAGGCCGCTGAATTCTTCACGGAATCTGACTCCGAATCTGTCGCCATTGAATTACTAGTTGATGGAATTGTGGCTCTCCCAACAAGCTCCTTGTTGGCTTATAAACTTGCTGAGATTTATGAGTGCCAGGGACGCCGTGATGATTTGATTGGAGCTTATAAGGGACTCATTTCTGCCTTACAGACAAAGAGGACCAAGATCTTAGAAGCGGGTGAAGAGGAAGGTGGCAATGTAGTTGACGAGGCAAGTGCTAAGAGCGTGGAGCTACACATTAGTATGGCATACATTGCATATATGACTTCAATGAAACGCGCATACGGAATAAAAGAGGCGCGAAAGGTGTTTGGTGAAGGTCGTAAATTGGCTTTCAGTACTCACCATTTGTATTGTGCCTCTGCAATGATGGAATACCACAATAACAAGGACTCAGGAATTGCAGAAAAGATCTTTGAAATGGGTTTAAAAAGGTTTCAGGAAAACGCCGATTTCGTTAAAACGTACCTTGAGTTTCTAATCCTTGTGAATGATGACACCAATGCCAGAGCATTATTTGAAAAGTCAATCACAAAGCTTGATGGCGCAGCAGCTCGTCCTCTTTACGATATCTTTCTCAAGTACGAAGCAGATTATGGTGAGCTCTCAGCATTGATTAAGCTTGAGAAAAGATATCGTGAGTTATATTCTGTTGACGAGGGCACACTCTTTACTCAGCGCTATATTTCATTTGGTGTGGATGTGATTTCACCGAGCTTGATTGAACGCCGACCGAGGGATTCGCTGGCTAATGTGACAGCAAGCAAGAAAGGAGCTGTTGCGGTGGATAAGCATGTTGACCCAGAGCCCTCTGCTAAAAGAGTTGCAACTTCGCTGGAACCTGCCAACGAGCATAAGAGTACTACCATCCCCGTGGGAATTATCAATTTACTGAGAGTATTACCGCCCGCTAGCACTTACAAAGCGGCAATTTTTGATTCAGTCAAAATGGTTGAGATGTTGAAGGGATTGAAAGTACCAAAGGAATAGGAGTGGACATTATGTATCAAGTGTATTTATATCGCAAGAGACAATTTATTCATAGCAGAATCGTTTGTCAATTTTTGGTTGCCTCATGACTAGTTGCTGCAATTTTTCATCCTTTTGCAAACTCTCCATATCGAGCGTCTTCAAATCGCAGCCTAGCAACTCCAAACCGGTAGCCACATCATCTTCTATGATACCAGTATCATTGGAGAGACTTGTGATGGATGTAGTTTTTTTGCGCTTTTCTGCTAGGGCCAACAGAGCAGAGTATACAGCCACTTTCCAGTACAGGGAGTAGGTTCTCTGTCCATCCTTTGAAAGAGGCTTTTCAGGCGATCCTGGAACCTTCCGGAGTCTCGAAAGATGGTAAGAATATGCAATCAGAAGTTGACCATACCCATTCCCTCTGTACTGAGGAAACACAGTGATGCATGCCAAGTTATAGCCCTCCCACGATACTTTTTCTCGAGAAAAAAAGCCCATAATTCCCTTGACTTTGTGAACCAGCACAAACAAATCGAATCCAGAAGTAGCATAAAAGATAGATTTACTCTCTAGAAAAAGCTTCCCGCATAAACATAGACACTGGCTGAACAGTTTGTCAGCACTATTCATACCATCCACACGATAGATGGATACACCATCACCAGCATCATAGACTAATCGGCCAGGAGGCGACGATCGATAACGGCATATCTCTCTATGGCTCGTCATGTCCTTGGACACTGGTGAGTATTTAAGACAGTGAGGACATAAGTACAAAGTTTCCACTACTTTGGGGAGAACTCCAGAAGATAAGAAGATTTCGTTTTTCTTAGATAGATTTTCGTGATTAAAATAGCCCCATCCGGAATACTCAGCATCCACAACTGCTTCACCAAAGTCCACTTTCTTTATGTTTAGATCCATTCGCTTGGTGAAATTTTTACAAGAATTAGGCTGGATAATATAATGAAATTGTAGGCGTTATCTGAGTGCGAGATGGCCGCGAGCGAGCGCGAGGAAATAACTAAAACTCTGCAGTAAAACGTTCCAGTGGGTTGGTGGATAGATTAATGCATGCAACTTACCGATGGTTACTACTCGGTGAGGACTCGTGCTAGTTCGCCGCTAAAATCTGTAGCACCAATTTGCTTATGACGGGCGAAATATCGGTACCAGACTCTAATTTTCAAGCAAATAGCTTTCTAGTCTGACGCCGATCCACAACTCGTGGAGCAAAATCAACCATCAAAAGGAGTTCCGTACGTCGAACAATCTTGCTGTGCAAGCCGCAGCCCTCAGAGAGTTCCAAAACCGTGTTTGCCTGGATACGTTCCGACGCTGGGCATAATCGCCCAAAACGTTTTCGTGTTTCAAAACCAGTGGGCGATACTTAATCATTCGTAGCGAAACTGAATCCTTGCGAATCGTAGTAACTATTTTGGTGCCCATCATCATCTCATCGTAACGCTAGCACACATTATACTATGTATTTTTTTTTTGAGTTCACGGGATCCATGCTATGACAGAGCCACCTTGCTGCATATCCTGCACCAACCTGATGCGCTATTTCATTTAAGTTAGGGAAGCAGTGCTTGACAACGATTATTCGTAGTTGCTGATGACTGTCGCTATTTCCTGTTCCCTTAGGCCGCTGCTACCATTTCCGAGCTGCATCCAACCAGACATGTCTCCCCAGCTGAAAGAATCTAGTAAACAGCCATCTCCATCTCCACGCGTATTGCCCCATCGGGTAACGTTACGGGACGATCCACCGCAGAAAATCCCTGAACAAACCCTCACCCCTAACGGCTGAACCAGGACAATATTATCATCAAGTCCATACAATAGATTCCTAGTCCACAACCTCGCCCTTGAGTCACTGGTGATAGAGGACACGGTTTTTCATCCCATCATCTCTATTGACTAGTGTTTAACACATTCTCTCCTTGTTCCACACATTTTGGCACGTTGGCTATAAATCATGAGCTTACTTGCCAAAATCAAACTCATTGGATTCAACAGACGTGTAATCTACATCATTATCTCTGCACTCGCTTTAATATCTATGATCACTCTTTCGACAGTCAATTCAAATTATAAACCATCGCTACAAACGTTTGGATTGTCCGGATCGTCCCTGACACTGCCGAAGGAAATACCCTTTACCCCGAAAGTTGATGACAAACTTGATGGACTGACGCATCTTGTAATGGTGCCGTGCCACGCTATCTGGAAAGGGCCAGATAGGGATTCGTGGTTTGTAGACCCTCAATATTTGGATGAAACGGAGTCATATATTCATCACATTGAACAAGGAATCCAGGTTGCCAAACAAGACCCCAAGGCACTGCTCCTCTTCTCTGGAGGTTACACAAAACGCGAATCTGGCCCTATGGGAGAGGGTCAATCTTATTGGCAAATTGCCTCTTTCCTAGGGGCACTAGATGATCGGGCAATATCGGATCGTACCATGACGGAGGATTTTGCAAGAGATTCATTTGAGAACCTGCTATTTTCAATAGCCCGGTTTAATGAAATCACAAAGCGATATCCAACCAAAATCACTGTGGTTGGATTCGAGTTTAAACGCCCTCGTTTTGAGAACTTGCATGCCAAAGCGCTACAATTTCCTGCATCGGAGTTTTTTTATGTTGGCTCAGATCCTATCAGAATGGAAGGTGTGAGGGAGTCAGAATATGCAAATGCATTTAGCCGTTTTGAAAAGGATCCTTTTGGATGCAAAGATGAAGTTCTCATTCAAAAAAGGTTACAGAGAAATCCTTTCAGGAGATTTCACTCTTATGCGGTCTCCTCCCCCGAACTGGTAGACTTTTTCAAGGTTTGCACCCATCCAGATGCAAACGCTACTGATTTCCATGCGCCTTGGATAAAAAGACACTGAAATTTATAGACGGTTGTGAACCTTACGGCATTCCCATTGAACTTTTCTGCACGTATTGTGACCTTCAATCACTTACCAATCCCGGATAATTGCCTGTTAGCTGCGACTTGCAACTCTGAAATAAACTTTTTATAGACTGTTAACTCTTTTGGTATATTTTATAATCTATTTTATTTTATAAACATTCTAGCTATTCATTTCCTTCAATGTTTGGCTCTCAACCTTGTACATTATGTTTTCTTCATCTCAGATGGGCCCTGTCCTCGTTTGTATGCAAATGCGATTATTCCTACTCGGGTTTTATCGATAGTCCGGCAACTTTTATTGGTAGCCCGTAACACAATCGTGCCCAAAGATCTGCTACTTCAATGGCCCGTCAGTGCCTTCTCAATCTGCGCCTTTCGTTGTCTCATTTCTGGAACCCTTTTCAACTGCAACTTGATGCTCGCCAGTTCCCTTCCGGTAGACATGTTTAGCGACTCCGAATTGGTCTTTTCAAACGACCATCCTCTGTGGCTCTCTCCTTCGCCAAGTCTCAAAACACAGGTATGATATTTCATCAAGGACATGCGATGTGAGATAGTCAACAACGTGATGCCCGCTCTCTTACAACTGTCATACATGAGCCCCTCCATATCTGCAGAAACAGCAGAAGTGCCCTCATCCACAACAGCAAATTTTGGATGTTTGTACAAAATACGTGCAAACATCATTCGCTGCTTCTCACCTCCACTTAATACGTCTTTCCAATTCTTTTTGGTATCGAACCCTCCTTCGCGTCCAGGGATATATGCCAAGTTTACCGTTTCAAGAATCTTCATTAGATCCTCGTCAGTAATACGTTTATCCAACATGTCTGCATGCGAGTCGGGATAAATAACTTGATCACGAAGGGAGCCTGGCGACAAGTATGGCCGTTGAGGAAGAAAAGCAATTTCGTGCGCTTTCGGTCTTGATACCAAGCCTGAGTCAAATGACCACAACCCAGCAAGCACACGCGCAATTGCTGTCTTTCCAACACCATTAGGTCCGCAGATCAGCATATGTTCACCAGGACCAATAACGAAATCAAGAGGTTTGTCGGTAAGTGGTTCTTTGAATGGGGTCTCTAATGGGACATGTTCAAAGCGAACACCATTGTAGCCGTTTTGAAGAGTACCACCAGAAGTCTTTGTGGTATCATGAATTCTATGCAATGTGCTCAGTAAATCAAAGACCCGCGACGTGTATCCCGCTAGTTCAGCGAGGTCTTTGATGGAATACATCATTCTTCCACCTGCGTCGGCGAGTGAAAGCATGTGTCTCTTGTTTGTGATGAACTCCTTCATCCTATCGCCCTCCTTATGGTTGGAACCTGACGAAGCGGAGCCAGCATTTCTTATCGCCGAAGGCATAAAGACAGGAACCGAGGCAAACAGGTAGCCTACAGCAGACCATCCGTACTTGAGGACCATGTCTTCCATCATATTGTACGACACCTTGATTCGCAGAATCGAAGCAATGTGCTTGACAAGATTGTCGTACGTTTTCAACAAGAATGAGCGCTCCAAGGAAGTGCCATTGTAGAATGCAATCTCTTCGGCGTTGGTGATGAGCCTGGTATGGCCATTTCTATAATCGCCCTCCAGCTTTGCTTCCACGGCAGTCAATTTACCGAATGGAGGAGCGAGCTTTTTGAGCATCCAGGCCGTCGCACCGTAGTTTAAGAAGATACCCACCAATGCCATGGGCCCGAGGTTTTTCGACAGCTGGTAGGAGAAGATGACAAAATCCAACGAGGGCTTGCCCAGATTTGAATAGAGGGCGGCTGCGGCGTCGCAGAATCGTGTGACATCGGCGGTGATGTACTGATCGACACCCTCCAGCTGCTCCGATGCTTTGTAGTAGGCAAGACTGGAGTCCATGTAAATGTCGTGGATATATCTAGTCAAACGCGTTCTGAACTCGATTGAAATCTTAGCCTGGAGAAACTTGATCATGGCGTTTGTGTAGGCGGCGGGCGCAGCCAAAATAAACCAGTAGAGGATTCCCTGAGCAAACTTCTTGCCGTCGCCCGCGATCAGGTCCCGCACAATGCGACCGTCCAGCGAAGCCACCAGCAGCGAGAGCCACGTGCGAAGACCGAGAAACACGCCGTGAGCCAGAAGCAAGTAGGTGGATCTGCAAAAGAGGTTCGGGATCATAATGACCCCGATCGCGTTCAGCTGTCGCAAAAACTGCTTGTTTACACCAGCTTTCCGCTCCGAGCCCTCGGCCACTGCGTCCTTCAGCCCGCGGTCCTCTCCAAGGAACAAAATCTTGTGCGCCTCAAACGTTGTGAGCTTGTTTGGCTTGATCACAACTCGGCTGTGCCCGCCTTTGCCATCAGGAACAAAGATCTCCTTGGACCATCCGTCGCCCAGCAGCACGGCTGACGACTGCCGGTAGAGCTGCGGTTTTCGGCGGGCACGACGATTTTGTATGTAGAAAATGAGGGCCAGCAGGCCCGTTACACCGAGGGCCCCGGCCCTGACATTGTTGGTGTTGTTCTTCTTGAGAAAGTTGACGAGAAACGACTTGAGCTCTTTGACATCGAGCTGGCGCGGCTGCTTCGGAAGGATAAGGTAGGGTGTCATTCAAATAAGCAGTGAACTGTAGGAGGAAGAGATGTACCAGACAAACGCTACAAAGATCACCAGGCCTGGTGGAGTCGAAGGGGTGCAGATGCATGACGAGAAGGGTGGAGATGAAGCACGGCTGTGCACCTCGGTCCGGGGAACGCGGGGGTCAGACCTATTTGCAACGAGGGGCAGTTTCCTAAAGTAGAAGGATCTATGGTGGGGCACATGTACAAAACAGCTTTGAGCGTCTTGACAGTTTGCAATGCAGTTTGTACATGTTCCTGGCAGATCCCAGCGTGCCACTTGTGGCGATTGTGCAAAAGGTGTCGCTGCACTTGCGCTTTCTGCAAACGTGGTCATACAGTGTCTATTTAGACGGCAGATATCTTCGCAGTCGCCTACGGTTGGACACTATAAGGCTAGCACTTGCAATGGAATTATTTAAATGTTTAGGGAAGAGTTATATTAAAGTAACAATGAATGAATTAGTAGGTATTAGTAGGTAAATTAAAAGCCTGGAAATCACACAGACTTTGAAAGGCAGAACGTTGTCTAGTATGTGGCCCGCATGATTAAACTTCAGTAGCAGGGGTAGCAGCCGCTGGAGCAGCAACCGCAGGTGTGCTCTGTGGCTCGGCAGCGGTAGCAACTGAATGAACATTAGAGAATCTTGGGTCCTTCTTCTCATGGAAAGCCGGGAAAGCGATTTCTTCCAGATCCTTGGAATACCAGGCAGTGAAGGCAGGGAAGATCAAGAATTGGAACAAGTCAATGATACCCCAGAAAATAGTGGAGGAGTCCAAACCAATGACGGAAGAGCCGTCAGTCAACGCCCACTGGATCCACTGACAAACAGTCAATGCTCCAAAGGTACCGCCGAGCACCAATGCCTTGTTCTTGAAGTCGCCTGCAGTTCTTGGAAACTGGAAGGTGAGTTCAAACAGCACAATGAAGCCACCGACCAAAGAGTACACAAAGTAACCCCATTTATAGGAAGAGTGGACGAGAGAGCCAATCAAGAGCATTACGACAAAGATCTCTTGAGCAAACACGGCAGACAGAAGCGGGTTCAAAAATGTTACCGAAGCCAGTCCCACCTCAGCAATAACGAGAGGATATGCCAAGAACCAACCAATGTACTTAGCATAGAAAATCTGACGAGTGCCGGTTTCGGGCAAGTTGTCAGCAAGTCTCGTATAGTTGAATTCCGCCTGAATGTCAGTAGAACCAAGATTGGAAGCCATTGTAAAGTAAGTAACCGACAAGAAAAAGGTGATAAACATGTTGAGAAGGTGGGGAAGACGTTGTTTGGGGTCCCTATAGTAAGCAAGAGCGCCATGGCCCAAAAAGCCTACAGAGAAGAGAGCAAAGACAGCCCAAAGCCAGTCAGAACCATGAGATGTGATACTGAACTGCGAGTTTGCGGGGTTGATATCGACGGACGATGAATCACGAGCGAGCAACATTAGTGTAGAGAAGTGAGATTGAAAGTGTTTGTAGATGATGTGATGCCGGACGTCAGGGAGATTGAGCTGCTTAAATAGTTTTGCAATGGCCATTACCAACTTGTAAAGGCTCCCAGATCCTTTGGTAAGCATGCCGATGAGGAAGGTGCGGACATTAGGTATCCGTTTGCACCCGGAGAGACAAGGCGGCGCCGGACAACCGCCCACGGCTTGCATATCCTGCAGATGAGCATCTCGCAAAGCCGTTAACGCAAAGCTTAATTTGTAAGCAACCAATCAGGCTGTTGGCGAGCCTGAAATACACAATTCAATCTTAAAAAATTCATCAGAATCCTTCGCACATTGATAGCCACCATTTGTGTCTCTCTCTGATATTCTCTTAGTCGAGCTTTGCTCGCTGGAGACTGCCAGCAACTTTGCACCTGTCAGGTGCCCAACTCATCACGCAGGCGGCATGGCGATCCGACCACGGCGGTCAAGTGGCCAACTCGCAATGGAAAGGACGGCCAAACCGATGAGCGGCAGGTGAGACATTACCATTTTTTTCATCGCTCTTGAACGCTTTGCACAATTTGAGATTTCAATGAAGGTAGATATACCGGACCCAGATCCATTTGATGAACTGGCAAAAATGGCTCTACGGTAGACGTCGGAACACCAACTTCATTGTCCCAAACCAGATAGCGCGACCTGGACATCACAACCGACATTGCCGCTAGTTTTGAGTCTCATGACCTCATTCCCTCGTCTCGGTACGTCCTCTGCAGATTTACCGTTCCGTTAGCAACATCTTTGCTCACGTCTGCTCAGGGCGGCCCGAGCATCACCACTCGCCGCTACTCTGCTATGTTTCACAGCCGCTTCGGCTCGGCCATTTGTCTCTTCGGATTACTGGGCTGTGTGTCTTGGCTCATCTCTGAGAAATTGCAAAATCCCAGTAAGCCAAAGAGGAACCATGGAAAAATTTAGAAGTTTAACCATGCTTGAACATCCCCTGAATGGGAGTACCCGCTAAGCATCGGCAAGCAAACGAAATTAATTATCGGCATTAGCGGATGCGATGGCACTAATTTCTAGCATTTTCCTCTTGCAGTTCTAGCGATGCCCCCCCCCCCCCATCTCACGCTACCCATGACATGCGTTAGTAGTACCTTGCCATTACTGAACAGAGGATTATCCTTGCAACAAGCCCAAATTGCTCGTTTCGACCAGTGACACAGGTTTGTAGATACATATCAATAGAGGAACGTCGAAACAACTCACATACATAGAAATAATATCTCTCCATCTGGTATCTTTCTTGCCCATCCCCGTGTCTCCTTTCAACTAGCAACCAATTGTTACCGGGTGGTGGCTTATTAATTGGCCCGCCTTTTGACCGAGTGCAACAAAGTGTCAATGACTGAATGTAACATTGAGTTAAGGGGAAGCTCGAATTTGCTCAGCACTAGCGTTCTGACGCAAGTGGCTTAACATTTGTGAAATTACCATGAGGGTAAGTAAACTCAAGTGTGGTTTAGGTGATTTTATCAACTGAATCTGCAAACATTTCTGGTGAGTTCTGTGAGCAGTCAAGGTTCCACAAAATCACCTATAAGCTGGAGTATTGGTCTAGCTTGAAAGTGCATTAGTCTTTCATTAGTGACAACTCGAAAAGTGGAAGTATTATTATGAATGAACCTGTATTTAAATATCTCTTAGTGGAATACTTATAGAAATATACTCTAGATGAACTACAATTCTCAGTTGAAAACTCGATATATTTTAGCTTTGGACAGTAACTCGTAGAAGCTAGAATTTCTTTTCTCTATCGAATCGAGGATGTTGCTACTATCTCAGTAGTACTTTATTTTCAGTTTCTGTCTACCTTGTTCAGTTGCCACTTAACGATGATCGGGCTGGTAAAGGATATTCTGCCTTATTATTGTCATTTATATATATTCTCGTTATGGCGACAAATCATCTGTCAATTGGCCACAAATTAGAGGTGTTGCACAATACAGTGGTTCCTACTGTATTACCTTGCACATAATTTCATTTTGTGTCACTGTGCCTTCAAAATGCTGTGGCAGCCTCAGATCAAACACAAATTTCTCAACACACGAGGAAATACAAAGGCTAATCGTTGATAATCACTGACACCTCAATTATCAACTAGCAACTCTATTGATAGAAATTCAATTTGTATTTCTATTAGGCAAATGGCTAGCGAGCGTTAGTTAGATATCGTTTGTAAAGAAAACATGTAGTTTCAAGACTAGTGTGTCTCTGGTGAACAAGTTAGCTATAAGAAAATTGCACTAGATGTACAGCCAGTTTGCAATTGAACCTCATTGACAGCCCATGGTGGCTTCTTTTTGCGAAGAAATGGTCTCGAGCAAACCAATGCTTTTCAATTGGTTACAACATACTCCACTACTGTTCCATATCATCCTAACAGCTAAGTCAATGCCAAAGCTGGAAATTCGTGACGCAAAAACAAACCATAACGTGATTTCTTCTCGCCACAAAATTCCAAAAAGCCAGGCAGCCAGTTGTGCAAACACCTTCTGAAATACAAAATCAGACCACCACAAAATGACCTGATGTGAGAAAGATTCTGCCGGATTTCATATAAAGCGACAGCAATGATCTTTGAAAATTATTTCGCCTGAAACTGCTCATCTATAACAAATGTTTTCAGCACCGTTGTGAAACAAACTGACAAGGTACCATGTTAGTCAAATCACAAGAGACTCAAAGCTAGAATCGAATCGAAAGCTAGCGGAAACCTGCGCACTAAGTTTATTCAAACCACAGTTTGAACTTGTGCCTGATTCTGCCGATAAATACTTTCTGTCGATGACAAATCGCGGTTCGCTTTGATCAACTCAACTTATCTCGCATAGTTCACAGCAAAAACAGAGATATCTTTCTAGGTTTTTTTAAATTTAAGCAAGAGTGCAGCTCAAAATCAGATTACTGCCCGCTGCATATCAATTCACAGCGTGTTCGACACTTGCCTCATGCCTCACCCGTCGCTTCATCCGATGGTCTCTCCACCAAGGATATGCCAGCATATGCAATGCCATTAATGTTACATCATGGGTTGATACCGGTCATCACCGGCGGCTTTGTGCTGTTATGAGCCTCAAAAATCACCAGCTTTCAACTTCTGCTACCCCGTGTAACACCGTATCTTTCCGCCACTCACAATCAGCACAAAACGTTAATCGGAGATGCAAGGGCATGACCCCAAAAATGGCGCAAAAAAGTTCCAGAACAAATGCAAGGAACAAATTTTCGTATCAGCCCACAACCCATTCAGCTTGGCTCTGGTATTAGTCTTGGGCTATTTTTGATACCTGTTTATCTTTTGTTAAAGCTACCTAGTACCCTTGGCCGATAGTTGTGATGAAACCATTCACATGACTCCTTCACAGCTCTAGCTCGCTGAGCTTGCCCGAAGCAGTTTTCTTCAACTGACCCAATATAGTAACCTGCATCTTGAAATGCTTACATCGTGAAACGTTGTGATTTATGGGGTGATTTCCTATTCCGGTAATTTTCTAAAAATCATGCCACCCACAGATCACGAGTTTGGAACATTCGTTTCAAGAGGTGGTGAAGAAACAAGTGAATCTGATGAAAATCGATGGACATGGACGAAAGCTAGCTGAATATGAGCATTTCGGTTTGGATACCTCGAGTCCAAATAATACATATGTTTTATATATAAAATTTGCAAAACTCCTAATGCCAATGCTTATCGCAATTATCCACTCAGCGACACCCAATTTTTCCCGCATCAGCAAAGTTTGGTCTCCCCATACTTACAGCGAGTCATCTGCTAATGGCCGAGATAATCCAGAAACACGCCATTTGGCTAAAGGCTGAATACTTTGATTCCTCAATATATAAAGCTCATAGATTCATTTCAATAAACCATCATTCAAACACTAACACAACTTCAATCCACTCTACTACCAATCACACAACTTACAATGCACGCTACAGTCGCTAGAGCTTTTATCTTCCATAACGCAAAGCAACTTCCAAGCACCTGGGCCTCTGGCATGGTTGCAAGAACTGTTCCAACACTATTTGTTTGGGGTGGTGTCATGAGCACTTTCTTTGGCTGGACCTACGTCGCTTCCAGGGTCCACAAAGCTACTAGACACTAGATCGCTGATTATTACACACAAGTCAACTTTCACCTAATGTGATTGATAAGAATCACCACTATTTAAGGCACAGTGCCATGAGACATAGATAATAAATAGAGTCTATTCGAAATAAATATAAATGCATATTTCACGGGTACTTCAACTTGAGCTGCTCAATAGTCAGTAGGAGGCTTTGTGGCTACAAACGGACTAGCGAGACCTCCGCGGTAATTTCCAGCAGGTTTGTGTAATTCTTTGTCAAAATCATCAAAATCATCGAAGATGTTGGCCTTGTCTTTTTTTCTGTCAACTTTTGCTGGTTCGTCCTCTAGTGTGAATTCGTCAAAGGCATTGGCTTTGTCTTTGGTGCGAGTCATACCCCGATCGATACCATTGTCAAAGATATTGGCATGGTCTTTTCTCCTATCTTTGACGTCATCATTGAAAACCTGATGATAAGCGGCAGCCTTGTCCTTGCTCCTGTCCTGACCTTGCTCGTTGCCATTCTTTGCCCGTCCAGACAGATCATTCTTTTTCGGTATACCTACAAGGTCATCGTCAAAGGCAAAAACCCCGAAGTTCTCTTCCGCTTTACCAGGCGGAGAATTATCCATTGTAAAAATCTC
This sequence comes from Limtongella incommunis, assembly GCA_003706695.3. Lineage (NCBI taxonomy): Eukaryota > Fungi > Ascomycota > Dipodascomycetes > Dipodascales > Trichomonascaceae > Limtongella > Limtongella incommunis. The sequence continues at coordinate 487,425 of PPME03000006.1, forward strand.
CGCCTTATCCTTAGCTCTGTTGTGAGTGTCACTAGATTCAATGGCCGTGGAGAAGTTTGTTGACGCATGATTTTCATTGGACGGATCATCAAAGATATTTGCTTTGTCAATGGCTCGGTTTTTTGTGGTTATCTTTGGACCATCTCCAGCATAATCAACATCGAAATTCTCAACTTTGGATCTGTCCCACGCTTTGTATTTCGAGCTGTCGTCATCAAAAGCAATGGCCTTATCTCTTGTCCTATTTCTCACTTTATCGACTGGATCATCATACACCATTGAGTGAAGAGAAGCATTTGCATTGCGTGGAACTTCACTTTCGCCACTATAGTTGGAAGTCCCAGATCCTTTCGAGGACATTGCAAGATAAGCATTGACTACAGTCTGAGTGGCTACCACAGGTGATTGAAGGTTTTTAACAGCTCCACTTTGAAAATAATTTCTTGCTTCTTCCACAGTTGGCCCGCGATTAGCTTTAACCGTATCGACCCACAGGGGCTTCCTTTTAGTGGATAATGCACGACCCATGAGCGCATCATCTGCAGGATAAGGTTGATCAGTAATAGTTCCCATCAAGTGAACAGAGTTGACTTTGTCCCTGGAGTCATAATCTGGAGGATAGGGTGCAACGTAATTTTTGGACTTAGTGATAACATGGTCAATTTTTTCTGACGGTTTCATGGCTGGCTTCTCATATGAATATTCAGTTGCAACATAAGGATTAGCGCTAGAGCTCATGTTCGCAGATCCATACTGGCCATAGGTGTAATCATTGATTCCAGTTGACAGTGAAGCATCGCTGGCCGAAGGACTACTTGCAAGCTGAGTTTCGACTGTTGTCCAAGGCTTCGCTAAAGAAGAACGCTCTTGGAGCTGGGTTGTTATTCCAACCGGAACTCGAGGAATTTTTTCAACCGGCATGACTTTCTTACCACGGGTATAATCTGACGCCAGCAGATTGGATTTGCTGTTATCTACACCATAATAGTCGTTGTTTGTTGAAGTAATAATACCTGAACTGTCCATGGCATCATAATCATCCTCAGCAAAGCCATCAGCATTGTCTGTTGTATAAGTTCTGCCTGAAGAATCAGTCTTTGTTGTTGAAGAGGTTCCTTGCGTATTGTTCCTGTTTACTTTGTTTGTTTTCCTGGCTACTCTATTGTGCTCGGCAAACGGGTCATATTCAGAAGCAAGCTTTTTATGGTTGATTCTCCTGAGCGGTGCGGCATCCACTGACACAAAAGTCTTGAGAGTCATTCGATCCGAATCGTCATCTAGCGGCGATTCCACTTCTGGAAGTGTGGGTTTCTTTCCAGCTTGATTTTCTTTGATTAGTTCTCTGAGATGCTTCTTCTTTCGCTTTTTGACAATTTCCTTGAGTCTCTCATTGACATGTAAATTGCAAAACTCTTCGAGACCATTGCACTGATCCGTTACGAGAACATATAAGCCAGGATAGCAAATGAGGGCAAACAAAAAGAAGGAAACATTGATAATCCAAATAAGGCAAGAGAATGCCATAACCGAGATGACCACGGCTTCAATGTGGGATGTGATCGCCAGCGTTTTTATTCCCTGCCACAGGTTACTGAAGTTTTTGAGAACAGAGTAAATGGTTAGTCCATTGAGAACCTGGCGCGGTGAATCGGCAAAGATAAGTCGGGCCCAGCCCTTAAAAAGTGTAAAGTAGGTGAACAAAGCCAAATACTCTGTTTTAGACTTTGACTTTGTGATCTTTGCAAATAAGCAAAAATTTCTGTAATGACGAATGGAATACAAATTTCGAGCAATCGGGTTCATATAGTTCAGAGCAATGTTACGCGATCGCATCACCGTCGACGCAACAATGAACTCATAGATCAAAATGACAAATGAAAGAATAATACAGCCTGCAAAGATCCAACGAGAGATTCGAAAAGGCACAAACGGTTGAACGGTGGACGACCAGCGCCCAAATGCCAGGAGTACGATTGCCGTATAAATGTCAGAGGCATACACCGCTAGCGAAATGAAGATCATGACGTACATAAAAATGTACGACATGATGTAGCGGCACGAGCGAGATTTGAATGACATCATGTCAAGATCATCAAAGGTTGTTTGCTCATATTCACTGAGCCACTTCTTTTTGCCAAAGCCCAGCATGCTTTAGAATGCGACTTAACAAAATAAGCAGTAAGTAGAGCAAATTTCACAAGTTTATATAAAAAGAATGAGGCCAAGTACTCAGGATGCCTTGAGGTTACCTCAAATGACCTCACTTGTTGAGAAAAAGTCCGGTCCTCACAATGAGCTCAAAGGCTCTCGCAGTGACTCTCAAAGGGCCTCACAAAAAGACAAGGTGGAGTGTGCAAATTTGAGGTCAAGGGATTACAAAAGTCCTTTCGCGAGTGACAATGAAGAAAGTTTGAATCGAGAAGAAAGACAAAACTGTTACTATTTCTGGAATTATGTCTAATTGTTACCGCTTCTGAGCCTGTCAGGGGTGAATTATGCCGCCTCAGCACCCACCAGCCGGGCATACACACAAAAAAAAAACAAAGGTTGAAGAACCAATGGCAGCGGGTGGTGGCCGCTTATGGAAAATTGAGCTTTCATTGCACGGAAAATTTGGTTATTGATTCTTCTGTGCTCCTTTGACTGTCACAATCTCAGCTTCTAGCTGCTCTCGTCGAGGGACTAGCGACATTGGTCTGGGCTGCGCGTTAGCTAAAACGGGATAGTTTGGACTCGCGTCTAAAATATGAGCGCCCCCGCGCCCTGGTTAGGAGGGCTGGAGCAGCATACCAGCCTGAGCAGACAGGTCTAGGGCGCGAAAGAGAGCAGTAGTACATTCAAAAGAGTACTGATACACTGGGGCAACGTTAATTGGAAATGGATAAATTCGGCAGTTCTTTTGGCCGTCTTGTAAGCACGCTCCTGCATTTTTCACAATTCTCCCTAAATACCAAAAGCTAATTGCATACACCCCTGTGTCGTCTGAAACACCTCGCAAAGTTAGAAGCGTCTCGTTCCTGGCTAGCGAGTTGCCCTACTCGTTTCATCTTGGTTCCTGCTTTCCCCACATGCCCAACTCAGAGTCGCAGGCAATGCGCAATAAAGAGTAACGTTCCATACCATTAGTTTCCTATGGGTCGTTTCATTTACTTACTATAGTTGAATGCAGAAAATTAGCTCACAAGCGGACACGTCCTAAAGACCACCGCGCACGACATTGCTCAATCCAGCGGGGAACCTCGTACGCCCAGTGACAAAGCATGCCCGCCAGGAATCCAACTGCATCATTTTTGAATCCAAGCAGCAGCCCAACGGTGACCATCATCACAGTCCAGCGTCTCTTTCTGTCAGCCTCGGCTAATGAGAATGCTGCTGGAGACTGCTCTTCGACGTCATGAGATGTTGCTTCCGATAGCACCTTCAAGTCTCTGGCTCTTGTTGTATTGAGGCTTTCTCCAACATTGATAAGCTCCAGACCTGCTGCGACCACCATCACTCCTAGCAGGGCAGCAGGGAACCGCTTCAAGAGCTCCAGTAGTGTGTTGCCAAACAACAAGCCAACTATGAGCTTAAACACGCCGAGAAAAATGATACTGGAGCCTGACCGGGCTCCAAATCGATATTGGGCTGCCAGTCCACCAGACCCGTGGCAAACGGGCATGGCTCCAAACCAACAGCCAATGAGGTTCATCGCTGACACCGATAGACCTACATGTGTGATAGAGAGGTTGCTCATCTGTGGGAGTAGATCGTTAGACAGGTGCACTACGGCCACGACGGAATTAAGGGTTGTCAGCGGGAGCTGACCAACACCAGCGTCCAGCGCCCCAGTCCACCATTGATCACGATCTGGGACATCAAAAACAGGACTCCATATCTCAAATTTTGGCAAGATTCCTTCCATACAAGTGAGGATAAGCGCAAACACTAGTCCAACAATGAACACAATCAGGGCATATGGTACACGGTGATATACATTGGTGAGAGTCAGGGCGATGAATGCAACTATGGCCCAGATGCGGTTATCAGCCCACGACGGGCTGATGTAGCCAAGTGGAACCAGCATTGTGGTAGCGGCGGAGATAACCAGCGACAGGCCAGCCCCGACTTGGATACCTTTGATGACGGGAATCGGGATGGCGTATGCGAACCACTGCAGCAGACCACTTGCCGATAGAAATAGAATACATGTAGCAACAAAAAAACCAGCTGCCGCAATCTCTCCATTTTGAAATGATCGAGAAATAGCAACCGCAGCAATTGCTTTCATTGGCTGAACAGGAAGAGGAATTCCAAAGTAGAGGCCAGTCAGGATATTGTAAATGCCAGAAAAGATCAGGGTGGATGCTAATGAAACAGTTCCATTCAGAGAGAGCGCAATGGCTATAGGTAAAAAGGTTCCCAGATCACCTAAGGATCCAGATATTTCAGAGATGCGATTTCGTTTAAATGTGTCCACATTATACCTCCATACTTCCTTAAGAGATGCTGAAACCATATTTTCCAACTTATGCTTTCAGTACGGTTTATTAGTTATATGCAAAAATCCTCTGACGGTACTAGCGCCATACAATGGTTTGTGAACTCTTTGAGTTCTCCCTGAATCTACAAGGCTTATCTGACCCTTTCGGGTTATCGCCTTTTTCCGTAGCTGGCCCATGAAATTGGTAACTTTCTCAATGAGCTCAAAAGCTGAAAACTCTTGCGCAGCTACTATTATGAGGTCTGTGTTGTCATTGTACAAGGAGTCGGTGAAGTGAAGGCCTTTCCTCCATAATTTGCTCTTTAATCTGGTATGGACACGTGTGCGATTGCAGCTAAGCCAACCAAAGAACATGCTGTGACTAGCATATAAGCAGTACAGCAGACCGACATACTCTGCGATAAAAGATTATGATGAAAATGAGGCAAATCTCAACAACGAAAGCACACCAGCACAAGGTTCACGCGGCAGCCACAAAATCGACGTGAAAGTGCATTCTTGTCGGTCCTGTCCATTCGCTACCAAAGGAACTCAAACACGTGACCAAACTCCTGGAAATTTTCAACCCGGTGGTAACACTCGTCCCCTCCTACTTCAAACCAAAGTTACAGAAAAATGGTTTTAAATATTCTCGGAAAGTCATTCAGAGGAAACCAGCTTGTCAGAATTGGTCTGGCATCAAAGTTCTATGGTTTGGGTTCGCAAAATGCCGCCAAAATCTGCTCCAGGTTGGGATTCTATCCAAACATGAGGATCCATGAGCTCAACGAACAGTCTGTTCTAGACCTTACACAGGAACTGTCAGAGTACCGCATTGAAAACGAACTTCGTAACGAGATCAAGGCAAACATTGCGCTCAAGCGAAAAATTGGCTCTTATGCTGGCCGCAGACACGCTCTTGGCTTGCCAGTACATGGCCAGAGAACAAGGACCAATGCTAGAACCGCAAAGAGGCTGAACAGACTTGACAGAAGACAATATCACACTGCATCCCCTGTGTTGGCAGGTCCAACAGAAGTTACTGGATTTGGCTGGGGCTTGCTCAAAAAGTTGTTCAAGTAAGAAACTGTAAATAACCTGGTCAGGGCGACCAACAACGTTTGCATTGTAAATAGATTAATGGATATAAGCATTCAAAAACGAATCCAGAAGGCTAGCTAAGACTGCAGCTTCAGCCGAAATAATCAATTATTTCGGATCAAGAACATTTAGGAATAGAGAGGTGTGAGTGTCATAAAAAATTGAATTACATATGCGGCGACTGCTGCATAAAATCTCTTGAATACTGTGTAGTCGGCGAGTGCGACAACGCTATACATGCCCAAGCAAAATCTTACACCTTCCTCTTTTGTGGTACTCTGTCAGCACCTCGTCACATCCGCTTAGCCTCCAAGTTGGTGCTCCCAACCGACCCCGCCAACGGATAACGTCCACTCATCTGGCAGCACTCACCCATTTACTTCAACTAAGGCAAACTCTATAAGCTCTTCCTTATTGATAGATTTCAACAATGGCAAATAACGGAACCCCGGCCGTTGTCATGGGTACGTATCTCTCGCTTCACCTTCCTACATGATTGAAAACTAACCCAGACAAGTAAGTTTTGAACTACCACACACTGAGAATACACAATTGTATTGGAAGCTGGCTTATTGCTAAAGGAGGTTTTGTCGCTCAGGCAGTTGCCATTGTGAACTTATAATCGGCCCGATACCGACTCAACTTCCAGCGACAATTCTTATGTATTCTGGAATTATTCGCAATTCCAACGGGCTGTCATTATGGTGTGATACATGCCGCTACAACAGCAGATCTGCTGTCAGATGCGACGACTATGCTTCTTATATGCTTTGTAAAAGTTGGCGTTTCTCCTTCAATGGCAGCCCCGTTCATACCATCATCGATTGCATACTAACCCAGTGGTACAGGTCTTACTAAACTAGGATTTGCTGGAAATGACTCGCCGTCATTTGTATTTCCAACGGCAATTGCAACCAGAGAGTCGTCTGGAAAATCTTCGTCCAAGTCGTCCAATCTGTCCTCCAAAAGAGGCACCGAGGACTTGGATTTTTTCATTGGAAACGAGGCCTTGGCGGCGGCTAACGGTCCAGGTTATGGGCTCTCATATCCAATTCGTCATGGTCAAGTAGAAGACTGGGATCAAATGGAGCGCTTTTGGCAAGCTTCAATTTTCAAATACTTGCGGTGTGAACCTGAAGATCATCACTTCCTCATGACCGAGCCTCCTCTCAACCCTCCAGAAAATAGAGAGGTAACTGCCGAGATTATGTTTGAGACATTCAACTGTGCTGGTCTATACATTGCAGTTCAGGCTGTTCTTGCTTTGGCAGCATCTTGGACTTCCTCAAAGGTTAAAGATAGAACTTTGACTGGCGTTGTTATTGACTCAGGTGACGGTGTCACCCATGTCATTCCTGTTGCCGAAGGGTATGTTATTGGATCGGCAATTAAGAACATTCCAATTGCAGGTCGTGATATTACATATTTTATTCAATCTCTGTTGAGAGACAGAAACGAGCCAGACACATCCTTAAAAACTGCAGAGAAGATCAAAGAGCGCTTCTGTTATGTCACGCCCGAGATTGTGAAGGAATTTCACAAGTTTGATACAGATGCGTCCAAGTTTCAAAAGTATATCGCAGATCAAGGACTTGGAAGATCGGTCAGTGTGGATGTAGGCTACGAAAGATTTTTGGCCCCGGAAATCTTTTTCAACCCGGAGATTGCTTCCTCAGACTATTTGACTCCTCTGCCGACTGTCGTTGACCACGTTGTTCAATCCTCCCCACTAGATGTGAGAAAGGGCCTGTACAAGAACATTGTTCTTTCTGGTGGATCCACAATGTTCAGAGATTTTGGACGAAGACTTCAGCGTGACATTAAGACACTGGTCGATGCTCGTATCAAGAAGAGTGAAGAACTCAGTGGCGCCAAGTCATCGGGAATTGATGTCCAGGTTATTTCTCATTCTCGTCAAAGAAATGCTGTATGGTTTGGCGGCTCCTTACTTGCACAGACTGCAGAGTTCAAGAGCTACTGTCATACCAAACAGGAATATGACGAGTATGGACCGTCGATTGTCAGACAGTTTTCTATTTTCAATGTGTGAGGAGTGAAAAAAGCAGACACAGTATTACTCTGATCGAGACCTTGTGTCGTCTAGCGTTAGGCCCGCAGACTCATGTATTTGGAGGTGCTATCTTGGCCATCCTCCATTAAGTAGTTATTTACAGATTTATTTACATGCTCATTCATAAGTGTTTCTTCAGCTCATCTCGGACTGCCGTCCCATCTCGAGAATGACTTAACATTCAGTCACAAAACCCTCTATTGACGGGGTGGAACGGACTTAGCGATTCGGTGCAAAAAATGCCAGCATCATTAGATCAAAAGTAACCACCCAAAAGTTCCTTCACTTTCTCACTATAGTCGCCCTTCAAAACGATTTTATTGGAGGAAGCTTTCAATGAAATTTCCTTCTTTGTGAGTCCTAAATGCTCTCGAATTTCCTTGCTCAACAGGGAGGCATCTCCCTGGATCCGACGGATAACAGTGCGTCGTTCTCCATTCTTTTTTAAATCGGTATACACAGGAAGTTGGCCACCTTTTGTTCTTGTGATGTTGTATGTGCCGTTGGTTGAAGCATGCTGAGCACCCTCCGGTGTAATATCATGGACAGTAACAGCGTCGAGCGACGGAAACAGTGGGTTAGTGAGCGATGAGTTGAATGCTCTCTGAATGACAGGCTTTAGCTGTAATCTCGGTTGCAGTCTTAGCATTTTTGTGGTTCCTGAGAGGACGAGTTGGCCCGAAATTTCAAAAAAAATGTGCTTGATGGAAAGCGTGGGGCGCAGGCCCGACTAAGTAGTTTGGTGGACACTGAGATACAAGCAAGTTAGCAAAAATAAGGAGGCAGTAATAAATCAGTGAATCCAAGCATAAAGACTTACTTGTGGTGCAATAATTGCAAAATTTTCTTATTATTACTCCGATCTCAAAATGCACACAGAAACATGGCCTCTTGGAATGGTGCTCTCTAAAGCAACTACAGATTTGATTCGATCTAATTCACATTTGCAATCATAACACTTGACTAGCTCGATTTGCCATCCTTGATAGTTAGGTTTTGTATCTTGGTTCCAATCATCAGCAATGGGTAGATTCAAGCGTTCGTATATAGGCAGCAGAAAGACTCTTTAGTAGGCCCACAGCCTAACCATCTTGTCCTTTCCTCCAGATGCAACCTTTTGTCCATCTCCGCTCCAGTCAACAGCATAAACTTCATCCTTGTGGCCTGGCAGGTCGGTATGTAGTTTGCCAGTTCTTGCATCCCAAATTTTCAGAGTCGTATCTTTAGAGCCAGAAACAAGCAATCGAGAATCAGCAGACCATGCACACTGATAAACTGCAGCGACGTGGCCTCTGCAGGTGGTCAAAAATTTTCCATCGCGGGCATTCCATAGCTTAATTGAATTGTCAAAAGAGGCAGACGCAAGGCGAGTTCCATCTGGGGAGAATGAAACATGATTAACGATCTTTTGATGTCCAGTCATACGGCACAAAGGTTTCGTGTTCTTAGCTGGCTCCCACAGATACATTGTTAAATCGTCAGAAGCGGATACCAATCTTTCTGTAATCTTACCATCAATTTTTGCCAGCTGTTCAAATCGACTCTGTGCAAGTTGCTTATACTCGGATTCGCTGCTTATATCTTTGTTGCCCCTGTATCCAAATGGGCCCGTTCTGAGAGCATAATCCGTAGAGAGTGCGATATGATTGATCCAATGTGCATGGGATATCAAAGTATTGACTAATCTGCCATCTTTGGAAGACCACACCTTAATAGTTTTATCATGCGAACCAGAATAAATATCACCCAATCCACCCCATTTGACACATGAGACGGTTGATTTGTGTCCACTCATTATGAAGACTGTCCGCATAGACGCAATGTCCCATACTCTTATAGTACCGTCCTTGGAAGCCGAAGCCAATCTAGGTGTGCCTCCCTGTGCAACCAGGTGTAGTGGTTCCCAAGACAAGGCACCGACGTATTTTGAATGTCCCTTCAAGGTTTGACCAATCTGGGAACCTGTTTTTGGATCCCAAATGCGAATTGTAGAGTCTTTCGAGCCAGTTGCAATATATTTGCCGTCTGGCGACCACGCCGCGGCAAGAACCCAATCGGTGTGGCCAGTAAGCGTTCGCATTGGGGTCTGTGTATTACAGTCCCAGATGCGAGCCGTAGAGTCACCAGCTCCAGTGACCATTCTGGACGATGTATGAGGTGCGAACTGAGCGCATAGAATAGTGGAACTGTGACCAGGGATCTCGGCTGAGGATCTGGTTACTGCACGAACTTTAAAAACTGCACGAGGAGTATAGACAAGAGTCATATTATCTTCGGTTGATTTCAGATTCGGCTTGAGCACCGAGTTATAAATATCAGAGATTTCGACCAGCGATCCATCCTCTGACAAGAGTGAGAACGTATAAGGTACAGCTTCGTCATTGCTTTGTAACTGATTAAGCAGTTGCTCCAACTGTCGCTCAGTGGATGTTGCTGGAACACGGATGTTACCACCCAGCACTTCACCACTGTCAGCAGCCTGAAATCTGACCGTTACATTCGGGAGATCTGAAGGAGCCAGTTCTAGATTAACAGGTTTTTGGGCCTCACGCTTTTGTCGCTTTGATTGCGGTGGGATTACTGTGGCCATTGTGTAAGAAAAACGTCAGCAGTCTGGTAGTAGGTCTCAGCAATCAGCTTGTTGATATTTTGAAATTTTATGTCTGAAAAATATATTTATTTTGCAAGGCGGCAGATGGACCGACAGCACCAACAAGTAACAAGCGTAGCTGTTGGAGCTTCTGCAATAGTAGAGAAAGAAATGCTGGATGCGATAAGCTTTTTATTCGGTCTAAACACTCAGAGTGCCTTGTCTTGCATTTTCTCGCCCTTTTTCGTGCTATCGTCGTATAGTTCGGGTTAGGGCACCAAATTTTTTTTCATGTGTTGGACGTTATTTTCCACAACTAGAAATTATACTTTTGGACCTCTTTTTAGTCTCGTAAATAGAATGAACGAAACGAGAAACACCGAGTACGAGGACACGACTCTCGAGAGCCTCAAGAAAACTCTTCTAGACAATTCTGGCGCTACTCCACTAGCGCATAGATTCCGAGCACTATTCCATTTAAAGGCATATGGAACAGATGGAGATTCCAAGGCTATTGACATTATTGCTGAAGGCTTTAAAGACCCTTCGGAGCTCCTGAAGCACGAACTTGCCTATGTTCTTGGTCAAACAAAGCAGCAATATGCAGTCGCTCCCCTCAAGGACTGTTTGGCAGACTTGGGTCAACAGACGATGGTTAGGCACGAAGCTGCCGAAGCTCTGGGTGCTATTGGTGACGACTGTGCCGTCGAGATTCTTGAGGAGTATCTCAAAAATGATTCCGAAGAGGTTGTGAGACAAACATGTGAACTCGCGCTTGATAGAATCAAGTGGGAAAACTCGTCTGCAGCCAAGACTGAACATCTAGAGGAATCGGCTTTTTCTTCAATTGATCCTGCTCCACCTCTGCCAGTTGAGATCAAAGACATTGCCAAACTCAAGGCCACTCTCAACGACCAAAACGAACCTTTGTTCAACCGATACAGAGCCATGTTTAGACTCCGTGATATCGGTAACCAGGAAGCTATCGAGGCTTTAGCCAGTGGGTTTGGTGACTCGTCAGCACTTTTCAGACATGAAATTGCCTACGTCTTTGGTCAGTTATGCTCTCCAGATTCTGTTCCTGCACTCATCAAAGTGCTGTCTGATGGCAAAGAGGAGGCCATGGTCAGACATGAAGCCGCTGAAGCATTGGGATCTATTGCTACAGAAGACGTTTTGCCGATTTTACAGAAGTTTGCAAAAGATCAGGAAACCGTGGTAAGGCAATCTGCAGAGGTTGCACTTGATATGTATGAATTCGAGAACTCGGAACAAGTTGATTATACGGACTTACCGGTTAGCAACTAGTGTATTTATAAAATAAAAGTTATTTGGTGTATTTGATTTCTGTGTAGACTTGTCCTTGTTTAACAAGTGTAATACAATAAGTGAAATATGTATGCAACGATGTCGCTTTTGTGAGTATGTGGTTGTTTCACCCCCAAAACCATGAATTCTAACGTCAGTATATTCTCCGTGTTCATGGCTCAATGGCAGTCAATCTATCCATTTATTTCTCTGCTTGTCATTAAGACTATAAATATATGCTACATTTGATAGGTCAGTATTAATGAGGACTCGAATGCAGCCAACACTTCAAATGTGCTCATTCACTCCTTTCTGTCAACTGACTCCTGGTAAGTTCTCCGTCCAGCCATTCCTTCTGTTTTCCATCTCACCCACTTGACTAATTATTTGTCCTGAACTTATAACCACAGTTTTTGCAAGTATAAAAGACAGTGGCACCCTCATCAGCAGATCTCAGCTGAAGAGTAGTGTATGTCATCTCATCATGGCCACACTGTGGACACTTCTCTTGAATAGTGGCACCTTCTTCAACCTCCGTTGACTGCAATGTAGTTTTTACTACAGACCTCTTTGATTTAAGAGCAGATGGAAACGCATCCGGGCTGGACCTTGTAACAACTTTGAGGTCTTTAAATTTCTTCGCACTGTATGATTTCTCACACTGAGAACAGTCCAAAGTTGGTTTTGTAGATGCGGAATCTAGCAGGTTACCACAGTCGGTACAGAAAATGAGACTTCCTACGACTGACATGCGAAATTGAGGCTGATGTTTTTATTTTTTGTTTCTGACAGTGCCAAATTGATATTTTTCACTTCCGGGATGTTGAAATTTTTATGATTGCCTATTACGGAAAGAGAGCTGATATGAGGGTGAAAGTGTCGATGCGAGTGTCATAAAAGCGAGAGAAAAATATCGACTGCAATTGGAAAAAAAATGACTTATACTCTAGATCGAGTTTGTGTTGATTTTGATACACCCTTTGCATTGCCTTCTTCCTGGCTCTTGATGGCTTATGGGTGAGCACTCCGGAATTAGGCAAAAATTTTGACAGATTTTTGATCTTACCTGATCCCAGATACATTGGACGCAATGAAATAAATAAATGATATGATTCATTGATGACAATATGAAATAAGAATAAATATAAATTACGACAAAAAGCTGATCAACGCCAATCACATAGTGAAGAGCTTTGGCTGGACTCAGTCGCACGGTGGTGTGAAATCGTTACAACGACTGTAGCTGGACCAGAGCTGCAATTGCATCTTTCTCCTTCTGTGACTGCCTTCGTTGACTCAAGGCCGCTCTTGGACCCATCGATTTCCAGTCTTCCTCGTCAGTATCTCCATGCTTGGAATCAAGCTTATTTTCATCTTGATATGCTGCGGAAGGTTTACGCTTCATTGACTTGAGGTCTGGATCATCATCGTCAACTTCGAATACTCCACTGACAGCAAGATCATCATCATCGTCGTCATCATCTACATCAACATCATCCTCTTCCTCGTCTTCATCTGAAGAATCAAAGAAAACGTCGTCATCAATGGAGTCATCCACCGCCAAGCCCGAAGACTTGAATGGCTTGAGCAGAGGGGATGATGGTGGTTTACCATTGTTCAAATGAGCAGTGATAGAATCTCTACGGTTTTCAAATTTACCCAGATCCGCCAAATCCTTGGGTTTTCTAGGAGTGTTGCCAGGCTCGGCAGTGCTCGCATCACCAGTCTTGCGACATTGCCAGCGTCCCCAGCCCACCTTTTCAAAAACAACTTCCAAAGCAGGGTCCGGATTTTCCAGGACAGCAATGATTAATCGTCGCTGCTTGGACAATGACAAATCGCCAAAGCCTTGAATGGTCAACGTCAAGTGGGTGGTGATGTGACGAATTGGAAGCGGTCCCTGGGTGAGTAGCAAGTTGGCCAGTTTGTCAGTCGTGACAGCAGCCGCTGCTGCTAAAGCGACCGGCGAGTTGGTATTCAGGGGCGACGTGGAAAGAGCATCGTTCGAGTTGTTAATCGTATTGGCTGTTGCCGCTTCAACAGCAATGGCAGAGCTCCGCCTAGGTTGAGAGTTAGCATGAACGTTGGCTGAGCCGCCAGTATTGGCAATAGACAGCGAAGGAACTGAACTGAGCGATGAGCTTTGGAACGACCCATACGCAACCGGAGGAATCTGTGGAGACGACTTGCGGCCATTGCCAGCCGCAACCAATCGGGGAGACGCGGGTCCATGGGAGCCCAATGAGCCGCCGAAGGAGTTGCTGAGCGATGGACTAGCGTATGGTGCTGGAGACGACGATAAGCGCATATTTGAATTTATTGGACTGAGATATTGCGATGCCAGATACGGCGAGGAGTTGGCGGATGAGTACGGTGACTGAGAGGATATGAGAGGTTTTCCAGGCTCCTTGAAAGACGAACGACGACGCTGGTGAAGGGACCTTGGTGAAGAGGATAGTATAGGTTCTCCCACAACTGTATCTACAGTAGTTTGTGGAATATGGACTGTAGTAGACGGCAGCTGCTGCAGACCACGAGGGTGGGCGGAACGCTGGGGGAGAGTCGTGGAGCGAAGCGAATCAGGTTCTGGTTCATGCTTGGATGACAAGGCCACGGAAAGTGCAGACATTTCAAATTGATGCAAGGGCTCTGGGTGCTGAGGTGTACAGTCAGCGGTCAATCCAGATGTTGGGGACGTACAAACGGTTATCCGCTCAAGTTACTAAATGTAAGCGACGAACTTGAAGGGGGGGGGCTTGTATTCATTACTTTGAATGTTTTTGCAAAGGATTTGAGCACATACTTTGCGCTGTAACGTTAAAGGTTTCTCTCTACAGTGTGGAGAGTTGTGTAATTTTGGCC